>OY747707.1:21709370-21966870 GCA_963556495.2 Valencia hispanica
TTTGACACTGTTGATCATGATATTTTATTGGAACGACTGGAGAGCTGGGTCGGACTCTCTGGTACAGTACTTGGCTGGTTCGAGTATTACCTAAAGAACAGGGACTTCTATGTTTCAATAGGAAACTTTTCATCAGAACGAACAGAAATCACATGTGGGGTGCCCCAGGGCTCCATCCTGGGGCCCCTCTTATTTAATATCTACATGCTCCCACTAGGCAAGATTATAGCGACCAATAACATTAGCTACCATAACTACGCGGATGACACTCAGCTCTACATTACAATGTCACCAGGTGACTCTGACCCCATTCAAACCCTAAATCAATGCATTGACCAAATAAATGGATGGATGTGCCATAACTTTCTCCAGCTGAATAGAAACAAAACTGAAGTGATTATTTTTGGACCCAAAGAGGAACGATCAAGAGTCAGCACACAGCTTCAATTAATACAGCTAGAAACTACTGATCAGGTTCGTAACCTAGGTGTAGTAATGGACTCAGACCTGAACCTCCAGGGTCACATAAAGGCAATTACAAGGTCAGCGTTCTATCACCTGAAGAACATTTCTAGGATTAAAGGACTGATTTTGCAACACGATCTAGAAAAACTCATCCATGCGTTTATCTTTAGTCGGATTGATTACTGCAACAGCATCTTGACAGGTCTGCCTAAAAAGTCAATCAGACAGCTGCAGCTGATCCAGAACGCTGCCGCTCGCGTCCTCACTAGAACCAGGAAAGTAGAGCACATCACCCCAGTTCTAAAGTCCTTACACTGGCTCCCTGTAGCTCAGAGAATAGACTTTAAAATACTTTTACTAGTTTATAAATCATTACATGGCTTAGCACCAAAATATGTTGAAAACCTGTTGTCATGGTACCAACCACCAAGACCACTCAGGTCCTCCAACTCTAGCCTACTAAACATCCCTAGACTCAGAACTAAACAAGGAGAAGCAGCTTTCAGTTTCTATGCTCCCCTTATCTGGAACAGACTTCCTGACGAGTGTAGAGCTGCTGAAACTCTGAACTGCTTTAAATCGAGACTAAAAACCCATCTGTTTAGAATTGCCTTTGAGTAAATGCTTGATGTTATATGTATGAAATGTGTTCATGCTCTCTTGCTTTTTTTATTTTTCTCTTGCTTTATTGTGTATCATGTATAATGTGTGTTTCTTTTATGTGTTTCTTTTAAATCACCAAATCATGTAAAGCACCTTGAATTGCCCTGCTGTTGAAAGTGTGCTATACAAATAAAATTGCCTTGCCTTGCCTTGCCTTGCCTTGAGAGGCTGCTGTTCCTGCTGCTAGTAGAGCTGGAGGACAGGCTGTGTTGATCTGAGACTGTAGACATTAAAATGAACATAGAAGAGATTGTAGCTGATTACAAAAGTCTGATGAAGTACATTATGAAATCCTTTAAATTGCATCTGACTGGTTAACCTCCACAGCAACTCAACTGCTTTAAAAATGAAAATAGCTAAGAAAGCCTAACTCTACTTTTCTACAGTTAGCACCTTTGAGAGATTTAGATTTATAAGATGTAGAGATAAAAATGATTTCATGATATATTTAGCACAACCATAAGGTAAAAATATTATAAAAAATTCAAATAAGTTAAATATAAATCTATTATTTATATATTTATTTATTAGGATAAAGATAAATTAATGTGTTTGACAAATGCATCTCAAGTTTTATTAAATTTTTCACATGTATTGAATTTTGGCACTATTGGCTTTCCATGCTACAAATCAAATTGTTGGTACAGAGGGACAGACTGGGGCTGCCTAATAAACTTAAAGTCAGAAGTTGTGTCTGCGGCCAAACTATTTCTGTATTTAGAGAGGAGGAGCAGGGGTGGGGTTCTGAAACTGCTATTGGAAGGAAAATTGGGAAGAATAAAATAGATAAAAAGGGGTTTTATGTAACTTCAATATGATACCTAATTTCTTTACAAAGTGATGTATTTTGAAAAAAACTATTCTTGCCTATAATTTTATAGTGGGACGGCCCATTTAATGACCACCTCTTCCATGGGCCAGGGACAACTGACCTGGTAGTCCAATAATTATTAAAAGGACAGGTACTATTTTGTCACCCAGTTGCACAGTGTGCAGAATGTGCTCATTTTACTTCATCAGTTGCCACAAGACAACTTAACGAACTGCATATAATGACCTAACACTCCTGTGTACTTACCAGCAGTTTCACTGGCCAAGCAAAGCACCTGAGGACATAAAGCCTCGTCAAGGATGAGCCTTGGGTAGAGGACAGTTCATAGTCATGTAACTGACTGCTTCCTAATCATTTTATTTAGCTATATTGTCATTAGTAATTAAAAGTTTTTGATGATGGGTAAAGGCAGACCACCACAATCACACAGATAGAAAAATAGCATTAAAAAAAGGGCACTAGGGGCATCAAGGAGGAAAGGGGCAGGTGCACAAGCCCCCACTCTTCCTTCTGCACATGCCTGCTAAGAAGAGATGTACAACATGCAGTGTGTAGTTTGACTATGCTACGCTGAACCTTTTGCCTTTGAAACATATTTTTTTCTTGAGTGTATTTGTATTCCCGGACCGTACCAAGGCATTCAGGTAAATTTCATGTGCTGATACTGAGGTCCCTCCTCCTCAGTACTGCCTGCAGGAGGGTTCATTGGGCTGACAGAGAACCAATAACCAATAACCATAATCAATAATCTCTGGTTGCTTGCTGTTTTTTTTTTTTGCTGATTTTAAGACATATATAACTTTACTCCAAACAGTAAAGAAACACATCATACAGATGATTGGTTAAAAAAAGTCCAGGCTGGTGTTTCTCAATAGATAACTGCACACAGAGCTGTTTACAGCATCAGCTTCCTTGGTTCCTTAACACTTAAAATATGTTAACAAAACAGAAAAATAGGGTTCATGATTGTTTCATTCATGCATTATAACATAAAATTCCAGTTTAAGTTTCCAGAAGAAAAATCTGTCACAAATTTCCAATGTCTTCATAGAGAGCTGAAGGTGAAAATCAACAAATCATTTAAATGAACGAAAATGTAAAATAAGTTTGAAAATTCTATCATTGTCTTAATTTTTACCACCCTAAATAAATCTGATATTCTGCAAAAGTGATGGCATTTGAATATTTTCTGTGTAAACAAAAACACGTATTCTTGTAATATTAAATTTAACAGATATTATGTTCAGTAGATTTATTAAATCTAACAATGGGCAAAAAATGCTTAGCACTCTCCCTTTAAGCTTCAAAAGTACTTTCTTACAACCAGGGCTTTTTCCTGGTGTTAAAAAAGTGTGATACAGAGAGGCAGAAGTGGATTTACAGCAATACAGAAGGATAAGGTAATAAAACACCTATAGTCCTGAATATTGTGCAAATACTCAAATCAAATAAGATTTGAGTATTTGGTGATGGTTCTAATCTTTCAAACATCTACTTTTGTTTTTCAGCTATGAAATAACGTATCTTTTTTCCAGTAAATTAAACAACTAAGTCGAAATTTACAGATGAGTTGGTCTATTTCAGCCCTGCATTAGCTTAGTTGTTCTCTGGTTCAGTGAGTTTACATAAATTCTACAGTTTGTATCCATGTGAAAGGGTTCATTTTGGGCTCTTCAGCTGCTGTGTACAAATCAATGAAGCAGAAAGGACAGCATAAACAGTTTCGCTCAAAATAAAAAAGGGCAGTTTCAACCACAGCAAGTCATGTCTAAAGCATGCATATGAAAGTGCAAGTGATATTTTACTTTCATATAAAATAAGACAAACTATGGAAGAATGTGAAACATATTGAATAAGACGAGCAAAACAATCACTTCTACTTATTGGTTTATATTTCATATTGTCTCAAAATCAGCTATTGCTTCAGTTCGATGGAGTGGGTTTTCTTGAGGCCTAAAATATCTCTATTTTCTCTGCTATACGGTTGATGCTGCAATCAGCACACTGCAGTTCCCCTCTGTTGTCATAGGCACAGACAGAGGACCCAATGGTGCAGAAAGGTTCTGGGCTGATGAACAAGCACACAGCCATCTGATTACAGTAGTGCTTTCTCTATTCAAGCCTCTGTGTCACTCAGAGACACAATTAGTCTTGACGAGAAAAGAACCCCCTTTAGTGTGCCTTTTACCTGCTCCCGTCCCTGTCCCCTAATTCAATTTACAAGTAGCAAATATGATCGCTATGTGGATTCCAGACAAAAGCGATCATATAGCTCCTTTGTCGTCTTCTTGTAATTGAGTCACAGCTGAGTGACTGTCCCCCACCCCACATGTAATTTAGATACACTTGAGATACTTTGGTACTGATAGCCTAATACAACACAGTCATACAACTAAGAGGTTAAAAACGTGAGCATATTTTATATTTGTTTAAATTGTAGTATAGATTGAATTGTTATACTATTAGAAGTTCAAACAGCATCGTTTTAAGTTGAGTAAGACCATTAGACATATTGCAAAAGGTTTACTTATAAACACTTGGACTTGGTTTCCTTAAAAAAAAATCTGTTAAGTTTTGCTAATATGTACAGCAACTCTCTATAAACTATGAAATTTAACAATATAAATCAGACAAAATATATATAGCAACTCAATGGATGCATGTCATCATTTGTTTAGTCTTAATGAGGACACAAAAGCAGTAGAAAGCAAACAACTGGTGACATGCAGGCTGAATAGAGCCTTAATTGAGTTTATTAAAATATCGGAGTCCAAAAACTTAGACTGACAGCAGGAAATCCAAAAACCGACACGAGTTCACAAAAAACAAAAACAGGATTGGCGAGGAGAGAATCTCTCAATAGTTCTCACCAATGTGTCTCAAAGGTGGCAGAAACATAAGCATCACAGAGAGACAGAAAAAGATGGCCAAAGTACAGTCATATTCAATAAATTAGAATATGCATTCTATTGAGGTTTGTTTGTCCGATTAAAATTACCTTTAAACAGGTGTTAAAACATTTTGTATAAAGCCCACATTTCTTCATTAAAATGATTATTTTGTATTTGTATGATATAATATAATAATCTTAAATAGTGTTTTCATTAGCTGTAAGCAGCTGTAAGCTGTACAGCTGTAAGCTGTACAGCTGTAAGCTGTATTTGTATGATGTAATACATTAATCTTAAATATAGTGTTTTCATTAACTGTAAGCTGTATTTACATGATATAATAAAATAATCTTAAATATTGTGTTTTCATTAGCTGTAAGCAGAAAAGCATTATTAAGAGAAAAAAGGCTTTAAAACATCAGTATGTGTGTTATTAATCTACGTAATGTGTTTCATTTACAGAATTGGGTGACTGAAATAAATGAATAGTATTTTCCAATAGTATTCCAATTTATTGAATGGGTCTGAATGTTTTAAGCAGTACACTCTAAGAAGTTTTAGGGACCTCAGCATCTACATCAATTCATGACTGCCTTTTCTAACATTATTTAGAAAAAGAAATACACCTAACTTGTAACTGATTAAAAAATCCTGTAACATCCACACATACAAAATATGAGCACATCAAAAGTGACACACATTCTTCAAAGACATGGTTACATTTAACATAACAATCTACACGTGATACAATGGTTGCATCTTTATATATTCAGACAGATAGTAACTCTTACTGTTTCTTAAAATGGTACTATATAACAAAGTACAATAGGATTACATTACATAAAATGATCCTATTGACAGACAATATCACTTTTGGAAGTGCATAGCATTGTTGCAGGATACACTAAAACAGTGTTCTGTCGACTCTAACCACATCCATACTCTCCAGAAGAAAATAGTACCTGGGGCCGTGTTTTTTTACTTAAAAAATTAACAGTATGGCAAAAGCCTGTGGCTTCTCATGCAAGACATGAACTTTTCCTCTCTAATTATTGCCAAATATTTACAGTTAAAGCTGCAGTCCGGAGTATTTGAGGGAGAGAGATTTTTTGAATACGACGTACGAAGGCCCCTCCCAAAACACGTCAGGTTTTCAGAGTAATTATACTGCTTTTCAAGAACAAGATTGCCACTCCTCACAAATTTAAGCAGAATCCGTTGTAGTTTCCCTTTTAAATGAATATTCCTCTTAAACAGAAATTCCAGTATGTTTTTGTCAAGATTATTTTTCCTAGAAATACCGGAGAATTGCTAGTAAATTACCATTTGAATTCCCTTTGTGTGCTTGGAAGGCCAACTGAAAAGCTTTGACACCTGGTCAAGGTCAGTACTAAAAAAATAACAACAAGGTTTCTTGAATTTGCTGGTATGTCAAGTAAGACATCAAAGATTGCAAGAGGCAATTACTACAGGGTCACAGACCTCCGTTCACACAGTAAGCCGACACAGCCTGATCTGGATTATGATGGCCTCATTTCCATAAATTTACCATGGTGACAACAGGAGGCAGAGGTGATTGTTAATCGCAAAGAATCTGGGACTATTAACAAACATGCCAGGTCAAAATGACAGTTAAAAAACACCAACTCTATAGTTGCTCATTTCTCCAAATATATGTTTTCAAATAGTTAGATGGATACAAATGGGACTGCATGACAAGTAAGATTTTGCTTGAATGTACATTTCCAGTAGCGGCAAATGCATCTTGCCATAACTCCTAAATAAAATAGATTTTCACCACAAACTGGTTTTCTTCCACAATATTGTTAGAATAATGTTCGTCCAAGAGATTGTTTTTCGTACAGATGTAATTCAGTGAAAAAATAATGTTTTTTTGTCTGTTAATGCGCATTACATACATCACTGCTGTATGATATTCATTGGTGCTAACGGCATATAGAGATTTATTTTGTTTTTGCCTAATTGAAATCAATGAAACTTAAGATCCGAAAAACAACCCGAGTAAATTCAAAATGTCTAACCCAGTTTGTCATTATATGTGTAATGAAAGTCTTTACGCATATTGAAACACAACTGAAATATTTGTTTTGAATATTACATTAAATTAAATATATATACAATAAAGAAAATGACAGAAGTTAATTAGATAGTTTCTTCTCAGCTGGAACTGAAGAAAGCCTGTACTGTGAACAAAGAAATGTGTAACAACAAGTAATGCTTTGGCTCATAATCTTTGACGGGATTTGTAAAAGAGTAATGTTTTAAAAGTGTTTTGTGGTATTTGTTATGCAAATGACTTACCCACATCTCTTCTCCTGCAGTGGCCAGGGGCCTGAGGTATGGGGTAAGCAAACTGTCAAAATAATAGCATATTCACAGGTTAAAATGTGTGCATATTGGTCAATAGTTGTACATAACTGCAAATTCGTAAACTACTGAACAAACCAAATCACACATAAAACAGAAGTGTATATTTGTCCTGTGAGAATGCAGTTTCAAAAGTTACATCTGACATAAATCAGAAATACAAATTGCACATTAACAGTTGTGGTTTCCTCAGTATGAACACGAGTAGCAAGCTGTTTGAGAATACACATTTCTTCTTTGAGAGTACGAATTTTCAACCTGGAGCATGGTCACGTGATCAAGAGTTCATTAATGGAGCTTAGATAAGTCGATGAACACAGTGCCTATGCACACTCCAGGTGGCGGTATTGAACCTCAAGCTTGCACCTCTTATGTTGACTTGCCAAAGATGGCAGCCCATAGCTCATCAGTGCCAATGGGCAATAGCGGTCGATGTGACGTCTACTCTTAAATCTATGACATGAACTGTTTGAATTGCCTAATTTTGTTCCACTGCTTCTTGGTTTTTCATTTTGCCGCTATGAAGATGATTAACTTCATGCACAGGCTTTGACTTCTTCATTCCTTTCGTTGAGGGTTGGCAAGTTTGAGGTGCAATACCGCCACCTGGAGTGTGGACAGGCTCCATGTTCATAGACTTATCTAAGTTCCTTTAATGAACCCTTGATCACGTGACCATGCTCCAGTTGAAAATTCGTATTCTCAAAGAAGAAATGTGAATTCTCAAACAGCTTCCTACTCGTGTTTATACTGAGGACACCACAACTGTTAAAGTGCAATTTGTATTTCGGATTTATGTCAGATGTAACTTTTGAAACTGCATTCTCACAGGACAAATATACACTTCTGTTTTATGTGTGATTTGGTTTGTTCAACAGTTTACAAATTTGTAGTTATGTACAACTATTGACCTATATGCACACATTTTAACATGTGAATATACTTTAATTTTGACTGTTTACCCCATACTATGTGGACCTTTTAAAGTTTCCGGAAGAGTCCATTTGTTGATTAATAATGGGTTGAGAATACTTTAAGGGTTAATATTGTAGATTTAAAGTGGACCTGGCATAAAATTCCCTGTGACGTTTGGGCCTTTGTTAGTCACACTCTTAAGTACCTTAATACTGTATCAAAGGATAGTTTGCTGTAGTTTAGCCTTGTTGTAGAATTGCAGCCCCTACTAGGTGACCCTTCTGTTAGCATTAGCACAGAACGACCGAGTTTTGGTGGGCGGGGCCCAAGCAGTGAGCCTCTATTGTCAATTGAATTTCTAACGTCTGCATCTGATGAAACATTGACAGAGATGCATTTGCCCAATACAAATTGCCCAAATTCCAATATTATGTATGAAATGTAATTAAGTTTAGGCCTAATTATATTGTTTGTTGAACAATAATCTGTTTACGAATTACAGGCCTAATAAAATATTTGATCATCCATGCACACATCCATCCGTCCTCCTTACGTCTCTAGCTTCACCACGACAGTAATGGCTCAGTTATCAGCTACTGTTATGGCGACTGTAATGGCGTTTCAATTTGATCCGGAATCTGATCCGGACGGCGAGGCACATGAGGAGGAACCAGAAAGGTAGAGGACGTCTTCCACAGGTGATCCAGACAGAGCTGCTGTGCACGGAGGGAAGGGGCTGTATGTGTGTATGTTTGTTTGTGCGAGAGAGACATGAGTGAAAGAGAGACGAAGAGAGAGCAGGGAATGAATATGCTGTGTGTTTTAAATAGCGTAAAAAAGGAAAATGAAACGCACAGTGTGTTGGTGTTGATTTTTTTTGGGTCAGTGTTGAATCTATGGCGCACCACCACAGATTCGTCTATATATGTGTGGGAAACACTGGTATATAACAGCTGAAGGACATTATTGCGGAAATATACTTACTTGTATAGGGATATTTGCTGGTTCACGGAGAGTTGGTATTGATCCTGGTAAAAGTTTAAGACGATCTGCGAATCCACTGCTGTATTGTCCCAAGTTAATAAAACATTCGTCAGAGAAATGTTTGTCACAAATGACCACGTGCTTCAGGAGCCGGTCGGGTACATTCCCTGCATAAATAAACTCCATCCACAAGCTTTACAGTGGCTCGGAAGTGGAGAGGACAGTGTCAATGCGGTCTGGACTCCATGTTGTTTGTTTGTTGTTTGCCTTTTACCGTATCTCTCGTTGTTTAGGTTGTAATACGCGCCGCAGGGGGAGGGACTTGGAGAGTGTAGTTCAGAGAAGGGGGTAATTGGCTGGAACTCAGTGACGACATATGCCGAAACGTGTGATCATATGCCAAACTGCAAAACAGCCCCGTTTCTGAGTGCTAATTTCACTATGTAGGCAAACATACCCGGGGACAAAGGAAACACTAATCAGTCATTTTAACCCCTTAGGGGACATAGGCAGGCTGGGGAAACTAAAAAATATGACCAAAAAACTCAAACAATGCAAATTTCATGCCAGGGGCACTTTAATTCCAGCAACAGCCATGTGTTTTAGATATGTCCAGTGTTAGATAGTATTCGTTAAATGAAATATTTAGATGTATTAGTTACTTTATAGATGCTTGTTAGTGCAAATATATTTTTTTTTAACCCTGTTTCACTGTAGCTTTGATAATTTCCTAGAGTAGCAGAATATAAAAAGCTGCCTGTCAAGATCATTGTCAGATGCTGCTGACACTTAATGTTATCTGCTGAAAAGGCTTTTTCTGCTTGTTGTATACCTGTTCAATGTTAGTGAATAAACACCTGGTTGGTCTGTACCTTATCACTGCCTCAAGCCTCCTGCTTAATCCTGGCGCTGAAAGGCCACTGCAATGTTTTGAAAGAGCAATTGTCCCCTTATCTAATCTTATAATAAACTTTAATAAACTTTATTTATTTATTTATTTTATAAAGCGCTTTTCATACAAAAAATGCAATTCAAAGTGCTTTACAGAATAAAAATCCCCCCCCCCCCTCAAATTTAAACACAATTATACTACCCTCCCCCCAATCCTATCCCCATGTGCGGACACATTAAAGAGCAACATTAAAAGGAGATTAAAATAGAAAGTAGGATGGACACTGGGCCGAGTACAGATGTCCCAGGTTGGGTAAGGAAGCGTCATCAGGGGAGCCATCTGCCCCAGCAGCAGCGGGTCAACAGCAGCAGCCGAGGCACTGACCCAGGGCGTCCAGAGGAGGGGAGGCCAGGATTGTGACCTCCACCCAAGCACCCCCTGGAGAGCACCCAGGCAGCTACAGCCGACCATTGCTCCAAGGGCAGAGGGCTCCCATAGAGGAAACACTGGAACGATGTGTCTATGTTTTTTTTTTATCCGTGTAAAACAGGGTAACATGTTAAAATACACAAATAAATAAATAAACAGATCGATAGGTAGGTAAATTAATAAATACATTAAATTAAATTAACGAGATAAGTACAAGACCAAGTAGTAAAACACTGATCAATAAAAGCATGAAAAGCAAATAACAGGCAGTATATAGTAATCAGTTAATTAAAAGCTAGGCTAAAAAGGTTAAAAAGGTGAGTCTTGAGCCTACTTTTAAAAACATGAACGTTCTCTGCGGCCCTAAGGTCCTCTGGCAGCCTGTTCCAGAGGTGAGGGCCATAATAATGGAAAGACGCCTCACCATGATTGTGTGTCCTGACTTTTGGGATGACAAGTAGACGGCTGCCAGAGGAGCGCAGAGGAGCGCAGAGACCGTGAAGGTTCATATGGTAAAAGCAGCTCTGATAGATAAGAAGGCCCAAGACCATTAAGACACTTAAAAACCATTAAAAGAACCTTAAAATCGATCCTAAGACACACGGGGAGCCAACCCAGTGATTCTAAGACAGGTGTAATGTGTTCCCGTCTCCTGGTCTTCGTCAGGACATGTGCTGCTGAATTTTGTAGGAGTTGTAAACCTGATATACTCTTTTTGGGAAGACCAGAAAGCAGGGCATTACAGTAATCAATCCTACTGGTGATAAAAGCATGCATCAGCGTCTCCGTGTTGGCCCAAGAGAGAATGGGGCAGACTCTGGCGATGTTCTTAAGGTGATAAAAACCTATTTTAGTAATATTTTTTATGTGAGGAATAAAAGTCAGCTCAGAGTCAAAAATCACGTCCAGGTTCTTCACTTGTAAAGAAGGATTAAAAGACAGTGATTGTAGTTTTGGTAAAAGCTTCTCTCTCAGAGCCTCAGGACCGATGACTAAAACTTCAGTTTTGTCCTGGTTGAGCTGGAGAAAGTTTTCTGCCATCCAGGATTTGATGTCTAAAATGCAGTTAAAAAGTGCATCCATTGGCCGTGTGTCGTCGGGAGACATGGAGATGTACAGCTGTGTATCATCAGCATAACTGTGAAAGTTAACTCCTTGTCTCCTGATGACGCTGCCAAGATGGAGCATATAAAGGTTAAAAAGCACTGGGCCTAAAATTTAACCCTGGGGCACACCACATGTAATCCTGTGGACCCTAGAAGAGCAGGTATCTAAACTTACCATAAAAGTCCTTTCTGTGAGATAGGATGTAAATCATTTGTGAACATCACCAGAGAGGCCGATCTGTTTTAAACGAGTTAAAAGAATAGTGTGGTCTACTGTATCAAAGGCAGCGCTTAGATCCAGTAGAACCAACACTGTCACCTTCTGAGCGTCATAATTTAATCTAAAATCATTTAAAATCTTCAGAAGGGCCGTCTCTTTGCTGTGGTTCACCCTAAAACCAGACTGAAATTTCTCCAGGACATTGTGCTCATTAATAAAATCAGTAAGTTGAATTAAAACAAGCTTTTCTAAAACCTTGCTTAAAAATGGTAAGTTAGATACCGGTCTAAAATTATTAAAATCATTAAAATCTAAATTGCTCTTCTTCAGCAGGGGCTTCACTACCGCCCCTTTAAAGGCAGCAGGAAAGACCCCCGTCTGAAGGGAGCAATTCATCATGGTTAAAATCTCATCCCTAAAAGATTCATAAAATGGCTTAAAAAATTAATAGGGACTCGGGTCCAAAACACATGTGGTGGGCCTCACTGAGGAGAAAACTTTATCAAGAGTCTCAGCCTCTACCAGGACAAAACTGTCCAGTGTTTCCTCTGGTAGAGACACACACTCAGATTTGTCTAAAACCATGTTACTTTGGGAAGATAAAATATTACATCTGATGGTGTCTACCTTCCCTCTGAAGTGGTCTGTGAACTCCTCACAAAGATTTTTTGAGGGGGTTTTCTGAAATGCATTAGTAGTACAGTTAAAAATGTTATCAATAGCGGAAAAAAGAATTTTAGGATTATTTTTATTGTCTGATATGATTTTTGCAAAGTAAGCATTTCTTGAATTTCTTACAGCATTATTATAGGATTTGAGAAGTTCTGTGTATAATTGATGGTTTATCATGGTTTTATTTTTTCTCCATTTTCTCTCTGCTGCCCTGCAGTCCCTCTTTAGTTTTTTAAGATTGTTATTTTTCCATGGCGCTGCAAGTTTTGAATGTGAGCGTTTCACTCTAAGTGGAGCCAGCAGGTCAAGAGCGGACTGAAGTCTTCTGTTAAAATCACTGGCGATAAAATCACAGGGGGCAGGTAAGAGAGTAGGAGGAAACTTTTGGAAAACTTCTAGAAAACCTGCAGCCACTTCAGGGGTTAGATGGCACTTCCTGACAGTTCTCACAGAGGTCTCATGCTGGATAAAACTCGTGATGTTAAAAAACACACAGTAATGGTCAGAGACAGCCAAGTCAACAACAGAGGACACACGGGTGGACAGGCCATGCGTGATGACCAACTCCAGGGTGTGTCCTCTGTTGTGAGTTGGCTGCATGACATGCTGACTAAAATCCATACAATTCAAAATATTTAAAAATTCTGTTGATAAAGGGTCTAAAAGTTTATCCATGTGTAGATTAAAATCACCAGCTAAAATGATCCTTTCAAAGGAGTTGTACAAAATTGATAAAAACTCTAAAATTTCTTGAATAAAAAGTGCACTCTTTTTAGGAGGCCTATAAACTGTGACACATAAAATCTGAGGGGTGCTAAAAACAGTTGCATTATATTCAAAGGTACTAAAATTATCAAATAAAACAGGTTTGGCAGAAAGCGTTGATGAACTAATAAAAGCAGTTCCGCCTCCCCTTTTGCAACTCCTCGTGGAATAAGTGAAGTGTACATTTGGTGGGGAGGCCTCCGTAAGAACAACAGGGGCATCTGTACTCTGCCATGTTTCTGTTAAAAATAAACAATGTACATTATGATCTAAAATTAGGTCCTTTATTATAAAAGTTTTATTCAGCAGAGAGCGAACATTTATAAGTGCCATATTAATAGTGGTTGGAGATGGAGTGACTGTATGATTTACTGGGGGTAGGACTTTTGGTAACTGTCTGAGATTATTAGAGTTGCATTTGCTACGTTTTTTTATTATTTGTCCGCTCTCTGCTGATAATAACGAGTATAGATGATTTAGGGCAAGGTCCAAGTCCGATATGTGAATTACTCTTAAAATCAGAACTGAGTTCGTAGTAGCAGGGACCAGCTGCACATCAGGATGTGGCGGAAGGGGCAGAGAGGGCAGGTGGAGCTGGGGCTGGTGTGGTAGACAGGGGGGGGCGAGGGCATGCCAGACTCATTGCCAGCATGCGGGCACCCTGTCTATTAAGATATAGTCCATCTGGACCAAACAATTGACTCCTGCCCCAGAAAATGTTAAAATTGTCTATAAAACCAATATTGTGCATCACGGTGGAAGAGGAAAGCCAAGTGTTAAGAGATAAAAGTCTGCTAAAACGACCAATACCTCTGCCAACAGTGGGGGTGGGGCCAGAAATAAAAACAGACACATGTGTGTATTTAAAAAAATTAAACAAATGAATAAAATCCAGCTTCAGGAGTTCAGACTGCTGTTTACGAATGTTGTTGGTTCCAGCATGAATAATAATTCTACTCACAGATGGGTGATGTTGGATATGGTCCAGGATCTGTTCAGCAATATCCTTTACGGTGGCTCCAGGAAAACACAGTGTGACCGCTCCTCTCATCCTTACATTCCTGATAATAGAGTCTCTAATGAGCGTGGTGGGCGGCTGGTCTACAAGTTGATGCTGGGCAGAGGATCTTTCACGGTCCAGGACCTGCTGGATGTTGGGCGGATTAGCTTCCCCAGGACTGCAGCGATGTGTAGTCGGCACCGAGGGCTCGTTCCATTGGTTCGGGTTGTAGTGGAGCGCTCCTCGGCGAGTCCTGGGTTTAGCGCGACGTGGAAGGCTGTGGAAGTCCGGCTGTTGCTCCGGCTGCTGGGAGGGGATGGGCGGCAGTCCTGCGGAGCTGCGGTGTTTCAGGGCGACCGGAGGGACAGTCAGAGGAGGAAAGTCGTGCTCCAGGGCACAGAAGCGGTTTGACAATGGTAGGCCTGGTGAAAGAGAGCAATGGCGGCTGCTCCGGGCCCCCCCACTGCGGCCGGGCCCGACCATGGACCAGACACCCTGGAGCACCGGTGTTGAGCTGATGGGGGCTTTTGGCTTAGCCCCCAGATGGAACCAGCGGTCCTCCTCTGCAGCTGTTGTTGCTCCTCCGGCGTTCAGCAGTCCGAGTCCAGCGATGGATTCCCCCTCCGCAGCTTCACCGGGCTGGCAGGGAATTGTGTCCGCCAGCTGAGCACTGTTGGCGGCGGCGAAAGTCCGGCCAAAGATGATGTCCACGTCGTGCTCGTGGTCCTGGATTTGATGGAGCGTGGAGATCCTCTGCTCCAGCTCTAGAACTTTCTGTGTTAATTTAAAACAGCCATCACATCCGGGGGTACAGGTGAGTGAAGGCATGATGAAATAAAAAGTAGTCCGTGCTCGGATTAAAAACGCCCCTGATAAAAACTAGTTGCTAAAAGTCAGTGGTATTAAAATCTGTTAAAACTAGTCATAAAAAACTATTTAAAACCAGTTAAAACCGTGTTTGTTAGGGAGCCGAAGTTGGCAAGTCTCCCTGTCAGTTGTTGCCGCCGTGGCAACAACTGACAGGGAGTCTAGGTTTTAAGAGAGAAAAACTGTCTTAGCCAATCACCCAACCAGCACCATGTTTGATTGTTGTTGTTTTTTTTCTTAAACACTGCAAGTTTTATGCAAGATTAATGGGACCTGCACTTTTTAGAAAGTTTCACTTTTCTTCGTCAATCCCTGAATATTTTCCCAAAGGTAATCATCGTCAGCCAGGTTATTTTTGTCTGACATTGAAATTTGTTTGATGATCAAAAACATTTAAAAAAACAAGGAAACAGCCCCCCCACCCCCCAACAAAAAATATGTAGGGGGCAGATACTTTTTCACAGCACTACATATCCTGTCTTAATTAACTATTCCCCAAATTGAATCGAAATTTATCATGTTTCTGATATAAATAGCTTGGTAACAGTTCCAGATCATTTTATAAATGTGATTTGTAAATCTAAAATGTGAGGATAATGTAATATATTTTAGGCCTGTATCCCAGATGTGATTCTAAAATTATTAATTTTGAAAAGACAGAACACAAAGCAATCTTGGCAACAACCTACATTAACCATATATTGCCAATAATCTTTAAATACTGAAGCATGTGTATATGTTCAGACAAGATGTCAATGGTTTTCTCAGTTCTTACATTTTTCATTCAGCTTGCAGGGTAAAATATTTGAGTCACACTTATGGCACAAAGTGAGATTTATGGAAGTATATAAAATTAATAAACAGTGGCCAGCAGCAGCAGGGAGATGGGTGCATTAAATTAATTCACTTACAGTACATAATGTTTGAGATGCTGTTACCACCAAAGCTTTTTCAGTCTATTGCTGCTAAGTCAGTTGCTCCCCAAGATAATAAAAAGTCTGGGACTAGATGTGAATGAAACTCAAGCTGCTTTTCAGATATCTAAAATAGTTATTAATTACTTAATCTGTAAATTACTGTAAATTGATCTGGATTACCTCAAAGAAACACTCTATAAATCTGGATTTTCACAATTACAATAATGTTAACAATCATTTATAACCCAAAACTGTGGGGTTTGAGAGTGAACTAAGAGGTGTATACACTAAGAAGTGTATGACACACACACACACGCACGCACGCACGCACGCACGCACGCACGCACGCACATCTGTATTTCTACCCATATTAGGACTTTATATTGACTTCCATTCAGTTTAATAGCTACTTTTGTGAATTAACCAAACCCTTCCCCTAACCCTAACCATTACCAGTTTATTCCTAACCCTACCCTTGACTAAAACATAATTCACACCATACCTCTAGACCTAAACCCTAACCCTAATAAAGGGGGTCCACCATATTAGTACCTGGCTTTGGTCCATATAAGGTCCATCGGTCTTCAGAAGGTTAGCGAATATGCCAGAGAAGGTCTTAAATAGGATAGCTAAACAAGGACACACACACATACATATATATATATATATACATATATATATATATATATATATATATATATATATATATACATATATATATATATATATATATATATATATACATATATACATACATATATATATATATATATATATATATACATATATATATATATACCCCTCCCTGGGCTGCCACCACATCGTGGTGGAGGGGTTTGAGTGTCCCACTGATCCTAGGGGCTTTGTTGTCGGGGGCTTTTTGCTCCTGGTAGGGTCACCCATGGCAATTTGGTTCTAGGTGAGGGATCAGACAAAGTGTAGCCCAAAAGACCCCTAAGATGAATACAATAAATGGATTTAGTGTTCCCTCGCCCGGACGCGGGTCACCGGGGCCCCCCTCTGGAGCCAGGCCAGGAGGCGGGGCACGTTGGCGAGCACCTGGTGGCCGGGCCTTTACCCATGGGGCCCGGTCGGGCTTAGCCCGAAGACGTAACATGGGTACCCCTTCCCATGAGCTCACCACCTGTCGGAGTGGCCATAGGGGTTGGGGCAATGTAGGATGGATGGTGGACAAAGGCGGGGACCTTGGCGCTCCGATCCTCGGCTACAGAAGCTGGCTCTTGGGACGTGGAACGTCACCTCTCTGGTGGGGAAGGAGCCAGAGCTGGTGTGCGAGGTTGAGAGGTTTTAACTGGACATCGTCGGACTCGCCTTGATGCACGGCTCTGGCTCTGGAACCCATCTCCTCGAGAGGGGTTGGAGTCTCTTCCACTCTGGAGTTGCCCCCGCTGAGAGGCGCTAAGCTGGGGTGGGCATATTTGCTGCCCCCCATCTCAGCGACTGTACATTGGGGTTTACCCCAGTGAACGAGAGGGTAGCCTCCCTCTGCCTACGGGTGGGGGGATGGGTCGTGACTGTTGTTTGTGCTTGCTCGCCAAACGGCAGATCAGATTATTGGGCGGAATGGCACCCCCGATTTGAACCAGAGCGGTGTCTTGTTATTGGACTTCTGTGCTAGTCATGGATTGTCCACAACGAACACCATGTTCAGGCATAAAGGTGTCCATATGTGCACCTGGCACCAGGACATCGTAGGCCGCAGCTCGGTGATCGACTTGGTTGTCGTCTCATCTGATCTGCGGCCGCATATTTTGGACACTCGGGTGAAGAGAGGGGCTGAGCTGTCCACTGACCACTACCTGGTCGGCTCCGATGATGGGGGAGGACGCCGGACAGACCTGGTAGGCCCAAACTTGTTGTGAGGGTCTGCTGGGAAAGTCTGGCAGAGTCTCCTGTCAGAAGGAGCTTCAACTCACACCTCCAGCAGAACTTCGAACACGTCCAGGGCAGGGCTGAAGAAGGAGTCCTACTGGGTCTTTTGGCTTGTGGGACCTCTGAAGCAGCTGATAGGTACGGACGGGCCAGGCGGAGTGCGGCTCGGATGTTCGCTGAGGCAAAATCTTGGGCTTGGGAGGAGTTTGGAGGGGCCATGGAGAATGACTTCCATACAGCTTTGGAACGATTCTGGCCCACCATCTGGCGTCTCGGTGGGGGGGAGCGGTCTGCCACCAACACTGTGTACAGTGGGGAGGGTGTGCTGCTGACCTCGACACAGGACGTTTTGGGTCGGTGGATGGAATACTTCCTCCTCAATCCCACCGGCAACCCTTCCAATCTTGAAGCTGAGTCTGGAGACTTTGGGTCGGGCTCTCCAATCTCTGGTGCTGAGGTCACCGAGGTCGTAAAAAGCTCCTCGGTGGCAAGGCTCCGGGGGTGGATGAGATCCGGCCGGAGTTCCTCAAGGCCCTGGATGTTGCGGGGCTGTGTTGGTTAACGTGGCTCTGCAATATTGGGTGGAAATCGGGGGCATGCAGTTCCCTTGGATTGGCAGACCGGGGTGGTGGTCCCCCTGTTTAAAAAGGGGGACCACGGAGTGTGTTCCAACTACAGGGGGAATCACATTTCTGAGCCTCCCTGGTAAGGTCTATTCAAGGGTTCTGGAGAGGAGGGTCCGACGGACAGTCAAACCTCGGATACAGGAGGAACAATGCAGATTTTATCCTGGTCGTGGAACACTGGACCAGCTCTACACCCTCAGCAGGATCCTGGAGGGTGCGTGGGAGTCTACATGTGTTTTGTGGACTTGGAGAAGGCGTTCGACTGTGTCCCTCGGGGAGTCCTGTGAAGGGTACTCCGGGAGTATGGGGTACCGGGCCCCTTAATACGAGCTGTTAGGTCCCTGTACGACAGGTGCCAGAGTTTGGTTCGCATTGCCCGCAGGAAGTCGGACTTGTTTCCGGTGAGAGTTGGACTCTGCCAAGGTTGCTCTTTGTCACCGATCCTTTTCATAACTGTTATGGACAGGATTTCTATGTGCAGCCAAGGTGTTGAGGGGATACGTTTTGGTGGCCTCAGGATTGGGTCTCTGCTTTTTGCAGATGACGTGGTCCTATTGGCTTCATCGGAACGTGATCTACAGCTTTTGCTGGAGCGGTTCGCAGCCGAGGGTGAAGTGCCTCCAAATCCGAGGCCATGGTCTTGAGCCGGAAAAGGGTGGGGTGCCTTCTCTGGGTCGGGGATGAGGTCCTTCCCCAAGTGGAGGAGTTTAAGTATCTGGGGGTCTTGTTCACGGGAAAAATGGAGCGGGAGGGCATCTGTAGTTATGCGGTCTGTCGTGGTGAAGAGAGAGCTGAGCAGAAAGGCGAAGTTCTCGATTTACCCGTCGATCTACGCTCCTACCCTCATCTATGGTCACGAACTCTGGGTGGTGACCGAAAGAACGAAATCACAGATACTCTACGGCTGAAATGAATTTCCTCCGTAGAGTGTCTGGGCTCTCCCTTAGAGATAGGGTGAGAAGCTCAGTCATCCGGAGGAGGCTCAGAGTAGAGCCGCTGCTCCTCTACATCGAGAGGAGTCAGTTGAGTTGGCTCGGGCATATGGTTAGGATGCCTCCTCTATATATATATATATATATATATATATATATATATATATATATATATATATATATATATATATATATATATATATATACAAATGAGAATGAGCGAGAGAGATGGGGAGAGAGATTTGGTGTCATGCTGCCATGTTCACTCCCTCTCCTCATTGTCGTCTTCACCTGTGTCTCCAATCATCCGCACAAGATCTTCCTTACCTCATGCCGTTATAACCCATCACTTCCCCTCACTCAGCACCGGATCATTGTCAACCCTCAACTTCTCCATGATGTGTTTGGCTGCTGTCTCCTTCCTGCTTCCTGCCTTGGTTCAAGACTGCTAGGTGGAAGGATAAAAAAATTAAAATCACATTACACAAAGTCAGCAACGCATTATGAAGGGCACCATCATATTAAAGTAAAGATTCTCTTTGAGACTTCTAAGAGCAATCACTGAAGCAAACAAAATATTCCACAGGCCTTCAGGGTTTGGTTTACCATATTACTGTCTCATAAAAAGCATGTTGTTTGTCTCTGGGCCAGTTTCAAATGGACAAACTTCCAAAAGAGGAGTGGAACAAAACTGTTACATCATTAAAAAGCTCTCATAGTCAGCTCTGTCGAATGGCTTTAAGAAGTCACTCCCAATTTCATACAGAAAGAAAAGAAATAATCTTACTTTATTTAAAACCTCCCTAATAATCCTCCCTAATAATCCTAATTAATCCATTCCGGAATTGCGCCGCTCAAGGTGGCAGCATGTTGGAGTAGCTCTGTTACTTTGGTTCATATTTTTTTCTTTTTTAGAACTTTAATTCTTCCATTTCTGGTAGAAACATTGTTTTTGTGGACAACTGTTCTCTCTGGTTTTGAATGCGGTGCAGCAGAAAGGATTTTTGCTGATACTTTTTATTTTTGGACATTTGTTATGATGCATAACCATGGCAACAAGGTGGTTTACAACTGGCAGCAGCTGATTAACATCACAAAAGCTCAAATAATACCTCAACTACAGCCACAAAACCCTGATGAGTTGAAAAGAAGACACCATAGATCCAGAGTATCCTCTACATCAGACTGTCATACAACTACAGAGCGTCTTCAGTCAGAGGCTTCTTCAGATCTGCAGAGCGCTACAAGAGATCATCCCTACCCACAGCCATCACCATCTACAACAAACCTTTGAAGGAACTTGCATAATGAGTTACAACAACATTTAATTTCCCTTTGGGATTAATAAAGTAATTTTGAATTTGAATTTGAATAATCAGTCTGGCCTCAGGTGCACCTTCCACAATATCTTCTCATGGTGCTTATACCCGTTGATATTTGTTTGGGTTTACCACTCTTGTGCCCTTGGGCCATGACTCTTTATTTTCTCTGTCAGCAGGGTTCCACTTCCAATTACTGACATGGCAAACTCTGCGCTCCTATTCAGCAAATAAAACTCTGTAATACTTCTGTAGGCCATGACCAGTTAACTCCTCTGCTGTCTACTAGCCATTTAGGGTGCCACTGCTGGACACATTAAAGGCTAAACCAAAACAGCATTTTTAGTAGTAAAGCAATGCCAAGCTGAAGGCATTTTTCTTCGAAGGGCAGATACCATACTTTTTCATCATTTCCTTTTCAACAGTGTTGGGTTCGTCGCTAGCTATAGTTATAATTCTAAACAAGGGTTTATATTCACCGTATTAGAATGCATATTCTCTTTAGTTTACCAAAAAGAAAACCAAAGAGTTAGTGGTGGATTTCCACAGGCGCAGACCCACCCCACTGAAAGCAGTGAACTTCCAGTGGACATCCAGTTAGTGGACTCTTATAAGTACCTGGGTGTTTACCTAAACAATAAACTGGACTGGAGCCACAACACTGATGCTCTTTACAGGAAGGGTCAAACCAGACTCTATCTGCTGAGGAGACTGAGGTCTTTTGGAGTCCAGGGAGCGCTCCTAAATACCTTTTTTGATTCTGTGGTGACATCAGTCATCTTTTATGACGTGGTATGTTGGAGCATCAGTTTATTTACAACTGAGAGGAAGAGATTGGATAAGCTCATCAAGAAGGCCAACTCTGTTCTAGGATGCCCCATGGATCCAGTGCAGGTGGTGTGAGACAGATAGAGTCTGGCAAATACAACATCACTGATGGACAGTGTCTCCGACACCCCATGCAAAAAGATGTTGCTGAACTGAAGAGCTCTTTCAGTGACAGACTGCTGCATCCTAGGTGCATGAAGGAGCATTATAGCAAGTTCTTTCTCCCAGCAGCTGTGAGACTCTATAACCATCGCTCCTGACAAACTCAATGTTTACACCACTGCTATAATTTGCACTGTCTAACTCACTTCAAGTAACGTTTCTGTTGCTGTTATTTGCACATCAGTTTTTCCAGTTTATATTTTTGAACTTCTTGTAAATAATATATTTACTTTTTAATGCACAACTACACATGCACATTGTGTAAATATTTTTTTTTATTATCCTACTCCGTTGCACATTCAAATCTGAGTATGTCAAATTCTTTAATAACTGCACAGTACATTGGTTTTGTAATTTTGTCCTTAATTCAGTTTTTTTTACTTTCCTTGTGTCTATCTAAATGTTTCTATTACCTGTCACTTTGCTGCTGTTACAGCTGAATTTGGGGATAATAAAGGATTATTCTACTCTATATAAGTTTTGTCCCATTTAATGTCACTCTGTGACTCACTCTGTGACATTAAATAGGACTAAATATTTGCAATTTTAGTTTATTTAATGGCAGGTACATACATTACAAATTGATCCTAGTTATCAAACAATGCAGTCAAGTTCAGTTAATTATTCAAATTTGTTAAAAGTATTTTCTGTCCAAGGAAACCCAGCAGATTGCATCAACTCACTGACTTGCAGCATTCAGTACTCCTGGATGAGCATGTAGTGACAGTGGACAGTCGCTCACAGGGGCTTCAAACACTATAGAATTTTTTTTTATAATGCCGGTTGCTCAAGATTTTTGTAAGCTATTGAGTAACTGGAAAATTTACAACATTTCAGTTATTTTTAATGCACACTTTAGATATTTTGCCCTTGCATAACATCATCAAAAAATAAAATGATATCAGCCAAAATATAAGGAAGAGAACGACCTGTATTAAATCTGTCAAAAGAGTTGTGTGTTTTTATTCTCATTTGTTATGTTACTTCAATTTCAATTTAAAGATACCAGTTGCTGCCACAATAATGTAAAATTCAAATCCTGAAATTATTGCAGTAGTTAAAAAGATATATCTTGTTGTATCCTATTCAGTCACTGGAAATGCAATTCAGAAGTAGTGATAATCTAATAATCTATCAAAATATCAAAGGCGCTGGACTGTAATAATCCTGATAAATGTAGAAAATAATCACTTTAATAATCACTTTAAAAAAAATCACTTTCCTGTGCAAGGATAGCAGTTTATCTTTATTGACTCATGAATCAGGGGAGGTCTACACAAATTGTCATTTTTTTCTCATTGTTTTTTTGAGTGGGTTTTCTCGAGGATGTCCATCTTCTACATATTCAAGCACATGCTTCATCTATACCACTAAATTGGATGTACATGTAAATGGAAACTTTTTGGCTGTAGCTCTGTGATGACTGGGAAAGTATCTATGGTGTATGCTGCTTTGCAATAAATGTCTGGAGACATTAAGCAGACTGCAGCTTGCCAGGACCCTCTGTTAGATAATGCATTTAAAGACAATCAGTGGATGGAAATCACTGAAAAATACACCCACAGATGTCTTGAATAGGTCTATTGATTTTTTTATTCAAGAGTTTAATTTATTGTGTGCCCTCAGACTAAAACATAAAAAGCAGAGTTTATGGTAACGATGCTGCCAACCAATGTCATATTTTATTTTCTCTTTAGCTAAAATGCTGGAAATGCCTTTTTTTATTTTCTCTTTTGTGGACTAACCTAATTTGGTACTGGTAGATTGCCGCTCTGAGCCAGGTTCTGCTGGAGATTTCCTGTTAAGACAGAGTTTTCCATTCTGCTGTTACATGCATTCTCAAAATGAGGGACGGCTGCAAAATCAACAACACAATGCAAGCAAATGTCCACTGTTGCGACATTCTTGCCCAGGAGGACTAAATGCTGCTTGTCAAATTTCTGGGTTTCCTTTGATAGAAAACTTTTTAAACAGTCCAGTCATGCTCTTCCGGGACCGGCCCAGTACCCCTGCCAATCCGCCCTATGCAGCGCCCCCTATCAACTTGGTTTAGGACCTACACCCTGTCAATCCTGTTTGGCTCCCAACGCCTGCCCTTTTGGTTCCGACCCAGCTTATGTAGTGCCCCCTATCGGTTTGGTTTAGAACCTGCATTCTGCCAGTCCTGTCATTCCGGCTTTGCTCGTCACCCCACCCCTCATCCCCGTCCCCTCCCCCCGATCTCTCTGAACCACTATCTGTCAAAATTCATGAGTTCACTCCTGCACCTAGGTTTCGCTAGTACATGTCTGTGCATGTTTGTAGGTTTCGGTAGGACATGTCTTGGCTCATGAATATTTGACAGAAGATGGTATAGACATTCTCTCTCTCCAGAGGATGAACCCCAGGATGAGGAGGAGGCAGTGCTCTCTGGCAGGATCAACTCTCTGCTGGCTTGTCTGCCCTGGAGGAGGATCCAGTAGAACACAACTACTGTCAACAGACAAGTAATTATCTAGGATTTTTTTTTCCAGAAAAGGTTTTGCACTACAGTATTAACATAGAGTATTCATTATGTCCTGTTTGTATTTTTGTGGGCATGTCTTAGTGATGTTGCAGTTGCCGATTGAGCCAGCCCTGCAAAATCTGGTTGATAGACGATGCAGTGGACAGTGAGAGGAAGAGACACAAAGCACTCTGCAGACCACCCTGTTGTTCTGCTTGCTGACTAGGAAACACCAACCATGGGTCTCAGTTGCAGCACTCCCTCCATCTCACTGATGTTTCTTTGGCAGATTCAAAAATACTACCAGAGCTTACCAGTTTGTTTAATTTGTTTATAAAATGGACGTGGAGGTCACTCAGGTTAATCCTGCATGCACTGTAAGCTGAACAATATACATATATATTTTCTTTTTCTTTGTGTAAATAATTTAAATTTTCTTGTTCTATTGTTATCTGCTCATTTTCCCCCATGTTTTAACTGCTTATTTTCAAAAGTTCCACTTAAGCTCTATGTTCACTTGTTTAAAATTAATTGTCAATTAATGACTTTCCAACAATTTATTAACAACTGACAAAAAGTAACATATTTAACAAAATTCAAACAAACAAAATAATTTCTCCACAATTTTCTCCAATAACTTAAACAGTCTGTCAAATCTGTCCCTGCTCTCCTGATCTTATCTCTCTTCTGCCTGTCTCTGCTGCCTCTTGTCCTCCCTGTTGAGGTTCAGGAGCTCATCCTCTCTGTCCACTCGCCTCTTTCTCCCTCTTGAAACTGGCTGACTTCCTGCCTCACTTTTCTCTGGCCCTTCCACTACTGTACTTGGGCCTGGTGTGACCTCAGGGATAGAGGCAATAAAGACAGGAGGCGTAGTGGAATATGAGATTCTTTGTTTTGCACATGTTTTACTTCTTTAAAAATGACAAGGAAATGCTTGAACCACAGCACTGTTAGACTTAATAGTTGTAATAAAATAGTTGTGAATAACAGTAAATGTGAATCTCTTTGGTCATTAATTTGGTAAATACTTTTCAGTCACTCTGTAATTCTACACTTTTTTGGTTAATAAATATAGTCAGAATGGAAAAAGTGGAATTTTAGAAATAAAATAGAATTTGTAAAATAATTAAAGGGATTTCATAGGGCTCTAGAGAAGTTTGTGACAGTTGAAAAGAAAAACAATGAAGGTGATGTAGACAAAGAGGTTATATAGACTACCTTTTTGAAAAGTAAAAAGCTGATGAAGCTGGCAAATAACCAACATTTACAGTTTTAAAAAGTTTTGAATTTTACTGTTTTGTCTATAAATTCACATCCCAGTGAATCATTAGACCTTTTTCTGTTATGAGCATCACACAGACTGAGTAGTCCTGAATAAATGTTACCAACTGAGTTAATAAACTGAACTTGGAAATAGTGTTAAGACTTCCATCTTCTTCCACTTCTGGGGTCGGGTTGCGGGTGCAGCAGCTTAAGCATAGAGACCCAGACTTTTCTCTCCCCAGCCACTTGGGGCACCAGTCTGGGTTTCCGCCTAGCGAGCCACTGCCCTGCTCCCCTGCTGGTAATCTCCACCATACTCACCCTCGTTGGCGTCACCTCTCCAAGCTGCTTGCCTGTCCGCCCAGAAGACATAATCACCTTCAAGAACAAGAGAACTTACCACCTCCATTGTCACTCCTGGTAATCCTCCAGTCAGTCCACCTGTAAAGACCAAAAAGGATCAACAGATACCTCCAGGAAACCTCAGCACACGGATCCCAACTTACCCTCCTCTTCACCATAACCTCCTGCACACCAAGTAAGATTCTCCTCAGTACCTTTCAAAAATCCCACGTTGCCTCTGGACGTATTTTAACCTCTCACCTGTTCTCTCTCCTAGTCCGGTTCTCTTCTCCTAGGTGACTCTCCAGTTTCCTTCTAACTATTCGCTGTTCAAATAAACCTTTAGAAACCACTAAACCAGTCTGTTTGCTGACTAGAGTTGGTGCCTCCTTAGAGTCACTAAACCCAACATGTCATAATTTTAATTTAAAAAATACTGAAGTAACAGTATTGGTCGGTTCACTTCTGGAGGCTGTTCTCATTATTCTGTCAAATACAAAATGATAGTCACAATGGTTCACTTGTTAACTAAACTCAGCAAAAAAGAAACGTCCCTTTTTCAGGACTGTGTATTTCAATGTTGTAAAAATCCAAATAACTTTACAGATCTTCATTGTAAAGGGTTTAAACAATGTTTTCCATGCATGTTCAATTAACCATAGTCAATTAATTAACATGCACCTGTGGAATGGTCGTTAAGACCTTAACAGCTTACAGAAAGTAGGCATTTAAGGTCACAGTTCTAAAAATGCAGGACACTAAAGAGACTTGTCTACAGACTGTCAAAAACACCCAAAGAAAGATGCCCAGGGTCCCTGCTCATCTGCGTGAACGTGCATTAGGCATGGTGCAGGGAGGCATGAGGAGTGCTGATGTGGCTAGGGCAATAAATTGCCATGTTCGCACTGTGAGACGCCTAAGACAGCGCTACAGGGAGACAGGAAGGACAGCTGATCATTCTCGCAGTGGAAGACCACGTGTAACAACACCTGCACAGGATCGGTACATCCGAATATCACACCTGCGTGACAGGTACAGGATGGCCACAACAACAGCCCGAGTCACACCAGGAACACACAATCCCTCCATCAGTGCTCAGACTGTCCGCAATAGGCTGAGAAAGGCTGGACTGAGGGCTTGTAGGCCTGTTGTAAGGCAGGTCCTTACCAGACATCACCAGCAACAACGTTGCCCATGGGCACAAACCCACCTTCGCTGGACCAGACAGGAGTGGCAAAAAGTGCTCTTCACTGAGTCACGGTTTTGTCTCTCCAGGGGTGATGGACGGATTCGTGTTTATCGTCGAAGGAATGAGCGTTACACCGAGGCCTGTACCCTGGAGCGGGATCGATTTGGAGGTGGGGGGTCCGTCATGGTCTGGGGCAGTATATCACATCACCATCGGACTGAGCTTGTTGTCATTGCAGGCAATCCCAATGCCTTGCGGTACAGGGAAGACATCCTCCTCCCTCATGTGGTACACTTTATGCATGCTCATCCGGACATGATCCTCCAGCAGGACAATGCCACCAGCCATAGTGTCCTCGTTCTGTGCGTGAGTTTCTGCATGACAGCAATGTCAGTGTTCTGCCATGGCCAGCGAAGAGCCCGGATCTCAATCCCATTGAGCACGTCTGGGACCTGTTGGATCGCAAGGTGAGGGGTAAGGCCATTCCCCTCAGAAATGTCCAGGGAACTTGCAAGTGCCTTGGTGGAAGAGTGGGGTAACATCTCACAGTAAGAACTGACAAATCTGGTCCAGTCCATGAGGAGGAGATGCACTGCAGTACTTCAAGCAACTGGTGGCCACACCAGATACTGACTGGTACTTTTGATTTTGAGCCTCCCTTCATTCAAGGACACATTATTCTATTTCTGTTAGTCACATGTCTGTGAAACATTTTTAGTTTATGTCTTATGGTGTTGACTCTTTTAGTGTTCATACAAATATTTACACACATTAAGTTTACTGAAAGTAAAAACAGTTGAAAGTCAGAGGATGTTTCTTTTTTTCGGAGTTTAGTTTTATCGCGCACAAGTGTCATAAAGAACATAACACGTGTCATCTTTCTGTTTGTATGTAAAGTGTGCCTAAGAGGCACTCACATTCCAAGTAGATTCATCCAACTTTAAGTAATTTTATTTGTTATGCTTACTGCATCATTATTTCAAAATCAAGCAACTGAAAGGCGCCATCTGTTGCATAACAAACTTAAGTATGCAAATTGTGAATGGCATTCCAGAACTTCCAAACTATTTTAGCTTGAGAGACAAAGACATTTCTCAAGTTTCTTGTGTCCCATTTTCTTGGTATTGCTACATATATCACTACTGCTAACTTCTCTACTTTGTGCAGCACCACAATTTAATATTGATTTGTTATGGCCTGTTTATCAGTCTGGATGTGGAAGTCCCAGTCTCTATCATTCTGCTCCTCGCTCTGTGGTGACTTTTGTTCCATGTACTCTTTTCCTTCTAGAATATTTTACCCAGTCATGTCCAACTATTTTGCCTGGTCTGGTTGACCCTTGCCTCTACTGCTCTTATGCTGAGTGTCTGTTCTTAAGCTCCCATTAGTATTGCCTCTTCAGTCCAGCTCACACTGGCCATTTATAGGACTTCTCAGCATCAGTCACATCTTTAATTGGCTGGTTGTATGCACCGGGGTTTGTCTCTCAATGACTGTTCTTCCTGTTCTTTTTCTTGTACTTTGGGTTTCTGCTGACTCTGACTTTCATTGAGTAGATCATAAGGGAACCATCTGTGTAATGCATTCCAGGATCTTTGCAACGTCATCCTGGATGGTAGCTATAACACTGATCAGACCTGGGCCTCCCTATTTCATCTTAGCTTACAGGATCAGGGTTCTGGACTTTGGGTGAAATCCTCCTGTGCATTTTGGTGAGTTTCCTTGTGATTATCAGAGTGTCTGACTGTCATGGCATGACTTACACTTTATTTTTACAGTTCATCTAGCTTCTCAAGAATGTTCTCTTTAAAGGTATTTGGTTGTGGCTGACTTGCCTTTGACATTAAGATTGCTGATTGCCTGTGAGATCCCAAGATGCGTTTAGCAGTCTTCACCATCTGCAGTGTTCTGGCTGTTCAACCCTTTTGGTACCAATTGCCTTGACCTTCTTGGATAACATGAAGGTCATAATATTGGGTTGTTGAGGCTTTAATCTTTGTTTGTTCCTTGCTCCTAATTAGTATCCTTTTTCTAGATTATTCCTGTGTCCTCCCACTACAATTAGTCCCAGCTTTTTATTTATTTTTTTTCTCATCAGTTAACGTTGTACAATTTCCTTCCTATCCCTTGGTTCCTTCTCGGATACTCGTCGTTATTTAGCCTTCCTGGCCTTCTGTATTGTTTTCTCCCAGCTTCCTTGTAAGGTTTGGACTGTTCATATTAAATAACCTTGATCATACATCCATCTCCATCCTGCTGCATTTTGGGTCCATCAACACACAGCACAAGATGACAATATATATGTATGTTGAATCTGTCTGTGACTCAGTCTCCACTCACTACCTCTGATAAAAGAAGAAAGCAGGAAACCTTTCAGCAAAGGCTGATGGCTAAAAACAGAGTGAAATAGACTAAATCATTTATTAATCTGCCCATGTCTGGCAAAATATACTGTGAAAATACATTCAGTAATACTTTGACTCTTTTGCTAAATTTTAATTAAAGATAATATCCTGATGTCATGTGATGCAACTGTTCAGTTCAGCACATTAAAGCTGGAGAACAGGTCATACATCTGTATCACTGTCCTGATTTATACAGAGACAAAAGTAGTTCCTTTTGTTATAGATCAAAAAGTAAGGTTTGGGAGAACTGATCAAACCAGCGTCTAGAAATTCTAATATACAGTAACCACCATGGGTTTGGAATCAAGAATGGTACCAGAATTTGGTGGGTTTGGAATCAAGAATGGTACCAGAATTTGAACAGTAGGCCGTCAAAACCGTAATGAAAACACACAAGGGCAGGTCAATACAACAAGATTTCCAAGGGTGCTAAGCCCCGTGGAAAATATGATGGCTTGTTCACTCCCAGCTACTGCTAAAATATTCTTTTTTTTTTTGTTTTTGCGATTGGTAGAGTACATTACCTAGCCAAAAATGTTCATAGCCTTGAACATTTCCTCATTGTCAATTCACAACCATACATTCCAGTGTAGCTGTAAGATTTCATCTGATAGATCATGGAGAAGGAAAGGAGAGCTTTAGATGTTTAGTTTTCCATTTGTATTCATATCTCTTTATTCTCAAATACCCCTAAACATTTGCAGTGCAGCCAGAAGTCATCTAATTAGTTAATAGAGCCTACCTCTGCTTAATGTAATGCCCATATAGCTATTCTGTGAAGGTTTTTCAGAGAACATCCATGAACAAATATGAAGACCAGGGCCAATTATAATTTTGGAGGAGCTGAAGAGATTTAAAGCTCAGAGGGGATAATCTGTTGACAGGACAACAATCAGTTGGGCACTGCACAAATCTGGCCCATATGGAAAAGTGGCTAGAAGAAGGTCATTGTTTCACCACAAGAATTACACTCTTCAGATTGCCACAAGCTATGCTATGCACAAGGATGCAACAAATACATGGCAGAACATATGTTAGAAAAAAAATTATTATCATTGATAAGTGTAATACTGTGTATGTTGCTGTATTTTGGCTGTGTAAAGTTTCAATAAGGCCATCTGTATGCTTTACTGACATCACAGAGCTTAGGGTAACGGAAAGGTTTGTGCAAATTCCTCATATGGATTTGGTTGATAAATCCTCTAGACAAGAGTTGCTTCAGAGGGTTGTTTAGAATGCTTAATTTACATGTACTTTGTTGTTCCTGTTTGATCAGCTCAAACAGGTTTCAACACCCACATATGTTTGGTGTGGGTGTGTTTTGCATACGCCCTGTTTTACAACCCTGTAAAGAAATAAAACTGCATGGGGAGAGACAGACCTTTGGAGAACGCATCAACCTTGGTGGGTGTCTGTTCTTCCCATGCATGCATGAAATTTGATTATCGTCTGACTGGTTTCTTCCTCAGAGGTTTTTGCTCTTTTATGTTGCAGAAATATTTCCAACAACATACTATTTTCAAAGACCAAAAATTAGCTATTAGGCCTATATTTCAAACACTGTGCGGTGAAAAACTTAAACTCATGATGCTCCTAGACTGCACAGATTTTGAAAAGACTTGGACGTCATGAAAACAATGGCTTCACCAGATTTTTTTTTTCATGACTGACACACTGAATATCTCACATAATTGCATCTGCTGAGGGATGACAGATTACAGGACTGGTCAAACCAATAAAAGTCAACTATGGTAAGTGCAACAAAAACTTGTGGAAGATGACAGATTAAAGGAAGAAACATTCCAGGTGGTGGCAGTAATAGAATCAATCAATCATCCTTCCATCCATTTTCTGTACCCGTCATTCCTGTGCAGGGTTACGGGGGGGTGGCTGGTGCCTATCTCCCACTGTCATGGGGCGAGAGGCGGGGTACACCCTGGACAGGTCGCCAGACCATTGCAGGGCAACACAGAGACACACAAGACAAACAACCATGCAGGCACACCCTCATACTTAAGGGGAATTTAGAGAAACCAATTAACCTAACAGTCATGTTTTTGGACTGTGGGAGGAAGACGGAGTACCCGGAGAGAACCAAAATCAATCAATCAAATTTTATTTATAAACCGCTATTCATAGAACAATTGCAGCTCAAAGTGCTTTACAGAATTAAATGACCCCACAAAGACCACATTCCCATCCCTTCCCAACATAATTAAAAGCAGGTTCAGTTATACCCCCCTCCCCCAGGCACCCACAGAGGAAACACTGAAAGGAATATTAAAATTAAAATAAATATAAAAATAAACAGTGCATAATATAAGATTATATAGTAAAACACTGATAAAATCTATTAACTAAAACATGCAGAGCAATTAAACAGACTATTACTAACAACAATCCGTTAAAAGCTAGGCTGAACAGGTGAGTCTTGAGCCGGCTCTTAAAACGTGAATGTTCTCTGCAGCCCTGAGGTCCTCTGGATACTCTCAGAATACAGACGTTCAGCTAGATTTCTTTCCCAATCTCCTATTAAATGTAAGATGTATGATTAATAATACTTTCAGTTCAATCCACAAATTTATATGATTTGGATAGTGATCATACTCCTGTTGAGAGTTTAGAGGGAAACAACTGTTCATGTGATTTGGATTGACTTTCAATGTTGGGTTTATTGTCAAAAATGTCTTAACAGACAACAATATAATGTTTGGGCTTGATTGTGCAGTTAAGAATTTAGAATTTATGATAAAGAAGCTTGTTCTATTTTATGAAATATCCCTTTACCTTTAGGTTCTATGTGTGTATTGTTTGGTTTGTTTAATTAAGGCTCTTTATTATTTACCCTATTTGAGTGTCTGTCTCTTATTTTTTACCTTCTTTTTATCTCTACTTAATTGTACCAACTTAGTTTACAGTTTGAATTAAATCCACTTTTATTTGGTGTTGCTATAAATACAAGTTTTCAAAAAATAAATGCCTTGCAACTAATGTTGAGTCCCAGCCTCTGTTTTCTTTATTGGCTGTTAGCAGCACGCGCTTCCAGTTGGGTTGGGAACCAGTTCACACTACCCAACTGCATCTGGATTCAGCTCACAAAACTCAAGTTTTTTTCCGATTGCGATTTAGGTCAGGTCGGGTCCACTCCCACACTAAGACACTACATTCTCCATCCCCTCCCACACTAACAGATTTTTAAGTTAGTTCACCCAGCTGAATGACCTCAAATACTGCAGAATGAAGCAGACTTTTTTTTAACCAGGGAATCCACGGTACAATTGCTTGGTGTGTCCCCAGCTTAAGACTGCATATGGCCCTGAAAACACCATCCCTATTGTATTGTGAACATCCGCTCTGTGGGAAGGCTTCTCTTCACCGTAGAGAACGTAGTCAGTGTTGTTTCAAAAGGGTGGGACTAAATCAATATGTAACTTTTGTGGTATTTTTGTTGAATTCTTGTGAATCATAATTTCTATCCATTACTGTAACAGTGAGAATGCAAATTTGTAATTAATTTTTATATTTGGAAAATAAGTGCTTAGTTTGGTAACTTTTAAACCCTCCCAATAATTAAGAGATTAAGACCCTGATTTAACAAAGGTTTGCGCTTGTTGCAACCTCAGGCTTGCGCAAACCTCACAGTGGTTGTAAAATTATGCAGCAGGTGATTTACTAATGTCGGCTTCTTCTCATAATGTGCTCTGGAACTCGCTTTTTTTTTACTCATAGAGGCGGGGGCGCCGAACTCCAAAACCCCAGCGGGAACTGTTTCAAAATAAGACCCAGCACTGAGAGACAGAGAGTAAAAACAACACACACAAACAACAGATATCTGTTTCAAAAGGCACGCACCTGCAGATGGGAGCCAGACAAGATCTGACTCCCTTTCCTACAAGGGTGTACCATTTTTATTTCCAAAAGAACAAAGAACATATCACATGACTCCTCTCTCCTCCTTCTACATCTTGACAGGTCATTTATTTTCTCCAGGTCTCCTGACCGTACCAGGAACTAGAGTTATAGCTGATCCTCCCTGCTTTCAGTTCATATCTTTACTCAAGAGTTTGTTTACTTAAAACCTTAAACCCTATAAAATACTGGTAACAGAGTCATGTTTTACTACCCTGAATAATATAAACAGGCCTATTACTTCTAAAGCTTAAAAAAGATATAATTAAAACATATGTACTGCATAATAAAAAATAGCCTCAAAAAAGTAGAATACAACAAATCCCTCTTTCAATCTATTTTTCAAATAGATTGACCACTCCTCTGTACTTCTCCTTCAGGCTCCATGTGAGGGAGTAACAGATATTGACCTTGCACATTATCACCAACAGCTTTTTCAATACACTTTGTGAGCAAAGAACGTATACAAGGAATACAACAACATCCACATAACACCATAGTTGACACAAATACTGCTAAAGAAACCATTATAGACATTGCCAGAGTCTTCCATTTACCAAACATATTATTTAACAAATTGTCCCACATTGAGGTATCTACACCTGATTGTTCTTTCAGCCTATTTGAAAGTATTCTGAGTCCTTCTACTGCCCTAGTTAATTTACCGTCTGCATTAGTATTATTAGGGATAAAAACACAACATTGATTACCAAAAAGGGAACAGACGCCACCGGTCTGAGCTAAAATCATGTCGACTGCTATTCTATTTTGAAATGCCATTAAGGAGGTGGCTTTAAGTTGCTCATGAACAGCCTCAAACCCATCTCTAGTATTATTAGCTAATTTCTGTACATTATAGTGTATATAGTTTATTCTATCCACGTTCTTGTTCAGGGTACAACAAATACTTGATTCCCATCCTGCTGAGATCTGATTAACCAATTTATATTCGTCTGGAACACCTCTAGGAACTCCAATGGCATCAATATAAGTTGAATCATCTTCGTGGCTTAAGTCCCTCTTTCTAACATGATTATTCAAAGTGAGAAGAGTCTGGTCTCCTGTGGGATCATAAGTAAATATTGCTACTGGCATAATTAATGTAACAGGTGCACACAATCCTGTCCAATTACTAGGTAATATGGAGCGGATAATTTTTCCTCCACACCACCACCAGATGTCAGCACGAGCCTGAAAAGATTTAAGGAAAGTTTGAATTGAATTACAATATGTAATGTTGACTGAACCCACTAGTTTATTTCCAGGCTTACCATTTTTGAAACAAGTAAAATTATTTGGAGCTACATTACTATCAAAGAAGGGTGGGGTAGCTCTGTTATCAGCTATAGGGAATACATTTTCCCAGTTACTACAATCTTTTACTGGATTTTCACTAGATAGCAGGGAAACCAGACAAGTTGTGCTGAGCTCAAAAGGTGCAGGGACCACCTTGAGAACAGGTCGGGCTCCAATGCACACAACACAGTCCTGTCTCGCTTCCTTTCCGGCATGTTCTACCATAAGCAACCAATTATTAGTGGAGCCCCCCACTCCTGTCATCATTTCAAAGTAATCGTCCACAGATGGTTCTTCTTTAATTATACTACCTCTTGCTGCTGAGGCCTGATTTTGACTTACTGAGGTGGAAACATTAAGAGAGTCTTGACATATTGTAATAGGAAATTGAACATCTTTTCCCCCTTTATAAACCCAAATTATAAAGAGAGTACAACTTTCCCCCTTCTGGAGATATTTTAAGGGGAGGAGATCACTCTTAGTTAAATTAACCGTAAGAAGTAATTTATCTGCAGTCTTATCCAATTTAATCAAGGGACGCATGTGTTTTGCAAAAGAGGTAGTGGTATACCTTCTCCAGTCATATCCTAAAGGATCAGCAATTAAAGTGGACCAACTAGTATCTTTTTGATCATTCGTTATGTACCACAAGGGGTAGGTTTTATATTTACTTGCTTGTTGTCCCTTATAAACCAATGTATTTAAAGGAATAGTAATCACTGCAGATCGTCCTTTTGGTATACAAAATTGAGAAAATCCATGATGTGCCTTGGAAGTGCCGCACCGTGAAGAGGGAGATGGTTTAGCCATTAAGTTTCTTCTCTGTCTAATTGAGTGAACTCCAAGCTGCGTTTGATTTGAAGAACTATTATAGGGCCATTCATCACAACAGTAAAAGATAATATTGACCACTAACACCATGCAAAAACCTGTGGCGTACACCACCTTCTTATTTTCCCAAAGATGCATATTTCTGGCTGTGGTGTGATCCTGTTTATTTTATCCAGAAAAGAAGGGTGTCTGTTTTTTTTCTTTATCTTTACCTTTAAGCAATATTTTTTCTAATTTATCATTATTGTTTTTTATGTTGTAACCTAATTCTCAATATTCTTTTAGTAAAAGCAAACTCTAGCAATTGTCACCAACCCTAAAAACATCCTACAAAAACCACATCATAATGAAAAAAGGATAAGTAAAACAAAACTTAGTAGTCAGTCAACCTGATTATACTTTAAACACTCCTTAAAATGTTTTATCTTATTACTAAAAAAGTTTTATAAAACCGTAAATACTGAATATAAAGAAGAAAATCTTACAAATCGACTACTTAAAAATTCTTTGACACCCTCTTAGGCAGTGTCTAGCAATCTGCACCTGTAAATAAAAATTGGTTAAACAACCTGTAAAATACAAGAAAAATGATTAATAAGTGTTCAGTCTTTATTATTTTGTTCTCTAGTCTACGCTCTTGTTTATTTCTCTGGCAGCAGGTGGCTACCAGAGTGATGAAATGATTCAGTACAGTGGACTCTTTATTTTTTCCCAAAGTTACTGTCTTTTCTGCAGATCGCCCTCACTGAAATGACAGTTACTTCATTAACTGAGCATTTCCCCCAATAAACACAAATGCACAGACAGGCCCCGCCTCCAATAGCTTCCCCCACCGATTGTGAGGTGGTCAAAACCTGCTGTGAAATGTGTTTGATTTCTTGCGATCTTTTCTCTTCGGTACAATCCCTCTTCGAGAAAAGCAAGTCCAAATTGCTTATCTCGCCCAATTTTTTTGCACATATAGATTACACTGGATGATTACAGCAACTTCAACCAATCTTCTGGGTGGGTCAGGCCCCGCCTCCTGGCTTCGGCAGTCGACACCGCCTAGTCAGAACCGACACCACCCGCTGCAAAGAGATTCTCCCAGGTCAGCAGAGAGCTGCTGCAGCGTGAGGGACAGGAGAGGGGTCGGAAGGAAGGAGGAGACCAGGCCCTTCAGCTGCTGATGATCACTGCGAGGGTCCGGGTCAGCGTGCGATGAAACCTGTGGTTCTCTGCCAGCTGTAAATTTAAAGTTGAATTAGACCGCTCGATGACGCCCTATTTCCCCACGCGTCAACGGTGTCAGCCTTGCTGTGACCCTTACACTTAAGAACAGCGAGGTTAGCTGGTAACTGTACAACATCCAAAAGCTCCATAATATCTGCATGATGGTGTACAGGTTTACCAGTAGCAGTAACAAAACCTGCTCTCTTCCACTGTGGTAATTCATAATGTATAACAGAAAACCCGTAGTTCGAATCAGTGTAAATCGTGACGTCTTTATCTCTTCCCCATTTGCATGCTTCAATAAGACCCCTTATCTCAGCACGCTGTGCGCTCTGCTTGCCGTCCAGCTTCCCTGAAACGACAGTCTGTAGTGAATCTCCATTCTGCTCAACAACTGCAAAACCTGATCTCAACTGGCCCTGTCCATCTCTGAAACAACAACCATCTGTATAGAGCACAAAACCTGTAGATAAGGGATCAGACCGTAAATCAGGACGTATTTTTTGAGCAACAGAATTCAGCCTGACACAGTCATGCTGCTCCCCAGAGGCGGTGATTTGGTCAGCCATGTTTATTCCTTCATGCGTAAAAATAATGTTTGGTGCCTCCAAAACTCTGCTAATCCGCTGCTGACGCAAAGTAGAAAGAGTAAACGTCTCAGAATTAACCAATGCCATGACTCCATGAGATGTCAAAATATTAAGTGGATAACCCCTGACAATGTGTGAAGTTTTCTCCACTAGGTGTGCAATTCCTGCTGCATGTCTCGTGCAAGGTGGCTGTCTCATTTCAATAGCTTGCAGCTTTATGCTAAGATACATAAGAATGTGTCTCTGACCACCTTTTTTCTGAAACAAAATCCCATTAACCACCCCATCTGTTTCTGATGTGTTAAGAAAAAATGGACATGTATAGTCAGGAGTGGCTAAATCAGCTGCTTGTGCTAGAGCCTGTTTCAACTTAATAAATGCCTCCTCAGCTGGTATGTCCCATTCTAATTTAGCATGCAGATTTTTCATACCATGAGCATTTACAAGAGCCCTGAGTGGTGTGGTAAGGTTTGTGTAATTAGGCACATAATGTCTGGAAAAATTTGTCAGTCCCAGAAAGGACAGCATTGATTTAACAGTGAGAGGTTTAGAATGGGCCAAAATAGCATTCTTGTGGGTGTCCGTCAGTCCAGCCCCTTGAGCGGTCACCCTTCGCCCCAGGAACTGGACTTCCTGCCTGACCAACTGAAGCTTATCGCGGGAGACTTTGAATCCCTCTTTTCCCAAATGTTGCAACACAACTAGAGTCGCTGCTATGCACGTTTCAACAGTAGGGGATGCTAAAAGTAAATCGTCCACATATTGGGTCAGTACACAGCCTGGAGGGAGCTGTACAGTGCTTAATGACTGCTTCAACACCTGATTAAAAATACCTGGAGATAAAGCAAAACCCTGCGGAAGCCTACTATAACGTAGCTTCCTGCCCCTGAATGTAAATGAAAAAATATCCCTGACAGAAGGATGGAGCGGTAAACAGAAAAATGCATTAGCCAAATCTATGCAGGTAAACCATTTTAAATCAGGAGTCAGTGATGCCAGAGCTGTATACGGATTCGGTGTAGAAATGGGAGGGGTTCTAAGGGCCTCATTAATAGCACGCAAATCATGTGCCATTCTGTATTTACCAGTACCTTGTTTTTCCACAGGAAGAATAGGGGTGTTATATGAAGAGTTTGATGGTTCTAAAACTCCAACTTCAAGTAAGCCTGCAATAGTGTCTGCAATACCTTCCTCAGCCTGAGGTTTATGTGGGTACTGAGAACGCCAGATTGGATCAGAATGTTTCATCTCAAATGTGATGGGTGTGGTTTGCACTAGACCAACATCAGTGGGACCATCTGACCACAAAGAGTCAGGCACGACCTTTAAGGCCTCCACTGCATCAGGATGATATGTTTTTTCTCTGCCATGATTTCTAGAAAGCTGCAAATGTTCCAGAATGGTAGTATCAGAGAGCTGCGTGTCTATTTTGTACATCTGAGTAGAAGGAGAAAAAGAGACTGAAGGTATCTGGGTATGAACCCAATCCCTTAATTCAACTCCCCTCTTAACCATTCCCCCCAAATCTTTAGCTTGATGTTTCGGATGCAACAAAAGCGATATGTGTGGAAGCGCTTCAGCTTCCATCATATACCATTTATGCTGCTCTGAAGTCAGATCAGCATACAGTGCAACACCTTCCCTCCCCACAAAGCATGGACCCGAAGCCACAGACCAACTTTGGCCTTCAAGTTCTGTTTCAAATTGTTCCTGATATAAAGTAGGATCGCTTCTCTCATAGTGGAAGGTCACATGGAACGGGTCAGGCGGTGGAACAAAAGGCTGGAGTTCAAGCAGCCAAGGCTTCCAGCATCTCAGAAATTCAGCCGCAGAAGATTCATGTGCAGACATCGTAGTCAATCTGGCCCAGAAAATATCAGCCACTTGTGAAGTGTCATCCTTCAGCAAAAATTGACCACTCATGGTATCACAGCAATGCGTATGTCCATTCGGAAAAGTCACCATAAGTCCATCAGGAGTACATAGGATCGAAGCACCCAGTTTGATAAGCAGATCTCTGCCTAACAAGTTGACAGGCGTGGTTTGAGGAATGACAAAAGGATGTGATAGTCTTTGATCTCCCACTGAAACAGGCAATGGTTGAGTTATAGGGAGAGTCATTGGAGCCCCAGAGATTCCGATCACAGACACTGTGTTCCCAGAAAAATTGACGTCTGGTAAAACTCTGTCCAACGTGCTGAAAGTAGCACCAGTGTCAACAAGGAATGGCAATGAATGTCCATGTACGTCTATTGTGAGCATCAGATCCCCCTTTGTCCTGCTCACTAAGGTACTCTGTGGGCATTGTCAATACTGAGGCCCACTCTGTCCTCCTGGATAGGAGGGAGGAGCCATATGCTGATTCGGAGCCATATGTAGAGGTGGCTGACCGGGAGGTATAGCGCCCCCTTGTGGGTGTGGGCACTCCCTCACCCAGTGTTCATTGGAGCCACACCTGTGACAACCGTTAGCACCTGGCTGCCCTCTCCCCATGCCTCTAAAATCCCCAAACCTGGCCCTGCCACGTGACCTGCCACGAGGCTGCCATGTCCTATAAGGAGCAGTAAATGGCGGATTCGGCGCAGCTCCAGCATACATCACAGGAAAAGAAGGCAGCACTGTCGCTGATCCAACAGTAGGTGCTGCTTCAGCCACCATCTGCTTCACTTTTTTAGACTGATACAAGTCAGTCAATTTATTCTGAGCCTCTTTTAACTGTAGTTTTAACAAAGCAGTCTCCATTTTCTTATTCTCCTCAGCGTCCTTTAACGCAGAATCTTGCACGTCTTGTAAATAATATGTTACGTGTCTTTCCCATGTAGGCTGATCATAAATGTGTGAATCAGGATTCCGTTTCATTAATGTAGCAACAGACTCTGGCATGCCTGCTAAAACTGCTTCTCTAAACCAAATCCGATTATTTCCCGGATCTCGAGGGTGTTCTCCAGTAACGGCAACCCATTTATCTTTACATTTTGCCATATGTTCTGCGGGAGTAACATCAGTTGACCAGGGAAATTTCAAAATTTTAGACGCAGGCGGAGTAGGATATTTTCTTCTGACCCACTCGGCAAGATCATGTGCATGATGCGTGAATGGGGCTTCATCAAGTACACATGCTAACTGGCACTGGAGCATCATCTCATTATAATCTGTCAATGTCAACATTCTACCCATAATAGCTTTCCAATCCCCCACCGCTAGAGTTTGCCCTGAAGTCAGCTGATTTAATTTATTTATCCAACAGTTTCCTCCACCAGTCAAAGCAGGGAGTTGCAGAATGATGGCAGATATGTCAGCCATCTTCCATGGTTTGTCAATTACTGAACCATCTGATGCTCCCACTAAAGGAAGCATTAAATCAGGGCCTCCACTTGCCCCCAGTGGCACCTGAGATCTGGTATTCTTAAATGGTCCCTCACTCCCCTTGTCCCCCAACGTCTGCATATTTTTGACCTGTAGAACCGCTGCACATTCATCACGTTGACTGGGGCTGGCACTCCCTGAAAGGTCTGCAGCTTGACCCCCTACCACAGATGCTAATCTTTCCTGATCCTGCAGCACCCCATCCATCTGTCGCTGAACTTTAGTTAACCTGTGTTCGTGCTGCTCCATCTCATCCATCAATTTAGCATTATACGCCAAGAACAATTTATCGGTGAATTCTAATTTGTTGCTAACTAAATTTAGTAGCTGTCGCTTTTACCTCCCCAGAACACATTCTGTGAGAGACTTCTCTTATAATCCCCTCGGGCACCATGACGAGCCCACATATGACACCCCGTCATAAGGCCCTGGAACTGATTTTTATCTTTTTTACCGGGCTTATCAACTAAAACAGAATATAATTTAGAAATGTATATTAACAATTGGGCATCTAAAGTACACCAGTTTTGTCCCTGTGGAGCAGGAAGTAATTTATATTCGGCTGCCATTGAATATTCGTAACAAAAATCCAAAATGGATTAAAATTTAACAAAGTAGGTTATTTGTATTAACTCTATAAATTATTTATTTTAATTGATAAACTATCAATTCGTAGGCCCAAATTTATCCCAATATTAATGCAGTTAACAGTAAAGGCAGACACAGTTTTTATTTATTTAATTTATTTCTTTTTATAGTGAAGGAGTTTATATATTATTTATTCATGCAACATTAACCTTAATAATGTTTTAGGCAAAGCCGAAACGAAGGAAAGCTAAAAAGGTTTATAACGCACTGTTTATCTTATCATTAATTTATTTATATACGGAGATTATTGCAGTTTCATCTAAAAATCAAAGAATTCCTAATAGAGTCCGGCCTGCGCCAAAACTCGGGACACACACTTCGGTGAAACACACGAAAAAATAGAATTCTCCCAATATAAAGCAATTTTTATTTATCATTAAAACATATACCAAAAGAAATACGTTTAAAACTCGCTTTGCAACACAAAATCGTCAACAGTTGTTTGCTCCCAAAAAAAAAAAAAAACTCCGCCGGACTGACAGATCAAAGTCCGGCCCAATAAAACTTCCGGGTCACACCGCGGAATGAATACGCCGGTGCACAGATGGCTAATTCTTCACTACGATGCTAAACCTAACAAACCGTACTCATAAGTAAACCAACCAAAGACAAGAACAAAATGCCCCCAACAAAACCACACTTCGCCATCAATACTCGAATGACTGTTTAACCGAGCCAAATAAATACAGTTCGGAAGCTAAGCTACCAGAGATTAACTGTCATCATGAGCAACCTAGCTCAACCGGAAGCCAAACGTGACCGCTCCATTATCATAAAAAGTTATTTTATATATATTCTATAGAGTTTACTACCAGTTATCCATAATAACAGTCCTATATATATGTGTTAGACAATGCTTTAGACGTGTTTACGTAGTTGCACAAGGTTGAACGCCTTTATTTCCAGGCGAAACTCATCCAAACTGTGCGTTAGCCGTAAGCTAACTTATGGTGGTACTTTAGCTGACTGAAAATGATATTCCCTTATTCCTCTACAATGTCAAGCTTCTACGCTTATTGTCTATACAAGAAGCGCGGGCATTGTCTAGGCGTTTAAGATTCGCAGAGGAATTATGGTTTTAGATTCAGTCGGTTAGTTCCCCTAAATGAGAAGTTTATATGAGGCCGGAGTGCAAAAAGCTACATGGTAGCCCTTTTTTCCGTCACCTCGACTTCCCCAATCACACACACATTTACACTAGAGAGAAAGAAAGAACTACAATTTTTACAATCTCATCAAACACTAACCTCTACCGGAGCCACCTAAAGCCGGACCTTTAAACACAATCCAATTCACGTGGCTCAAAGGTGCGTTTGGAAGATACGCCGGCCTCTCCAAGGTAATCCGTCTCGACACAGAGAGCACACAGGCTCTAAACTGCTGTCTACCTTCCCGTTTGCCAGCCTGGGAGAATTCCGACAGCGTCCCATCGGAAGTGAGCGGCCAACTCTCAAGCCTGGTCCGCACTTCGGTCGGCCCTCAACCGAAAGAACAACACGTCAACATTAAATGGAGAACGTTTAAATCGATCAATACCTATCAATTTGGTGTTAGCGCTTTTCCAGATTGATACAAAACCACCCGGGTGTTGATTAGCAAGGATCAATCCAGTCGCTCTCCGATTCTCTGTTGAACTCAAAGAAAAAACACAAAATCACTATAATTGCCACAAACACATGTATCAATCAGTTATGCCACACTCATTACTCACACTCAATCTCTCCCAGCCCTGAGAAAACTCAAAACCAAATCAAATGCCCGCATCCTCCACCATTTTGTCAGCTTCTTCTCATAATGTGCTCTGGAACTCGCTTTTTTTTTACTCATAGAGGCGGGGGCGCCGAACTCCAAAACCCCAGCGGGAACTGTTTCAAAATAAGACCCAGCACTGAGAGACAGAGAGTAAAAACAACACACACAAACAACAGATATCTGTTTCAAAAGGCACGCACCTGCAGATGGGAGCCAGACAAGATCTGACTCCCCTTCCTACAAGGGTGTACCATTTTTATTTCCAAAAGAACAAAGAACATATCACATGACTCCTCTCTCCTCCTTCTACATCTTGACAGGTCATTTATTTTCTCCAGGTCTCCTGACCGTACCAGGAACTAGAGTTATAGCTGATCCTCCCTGCTTTCAGTTCATATCTTTACTCAAGAGTTTGTTTACTTAAAACCTTAAACCCTGTAAAATACTGGTAACAGAGTCATGTTTTACTACCCTGAATAATATAAACAGGCCTATTACTTCTAAAGCTTAAAAAAGATATAATTAAAACATATGTACTGCATAATAAAAAATAGCCTCAAAAAAGTAGAATACAACACTAAGCAGGTGCAAGGACTATGCCTGTTAAACGTGCAGTAAGATGTGTGCAATCCCTTTAGCGCTTTTGTCCTTGATGAATATTTAATATGGGTGTTTCTGTCAAAAGTTGCAAATATTGGGAGGAGAACATGCAAATAAGTAGGCATTACACCTGAGACGAATAAGGAGTTTTTAAATCACTTCGCTGCTCTTCTTACTCATCTCTCTATACTTTCTCCCAATATAATAACTGTTGGTGACTTCGATATTCACATGAGCAATGAGAATAACCTTCTTTCTAGAGATTTCACTTCATGTCTGGTAAGTTTTGGACACCAAAAATCATCAACTTCCCTATTGATTCTAAAGGTCATATTATGGATTTGGTTAGCTGTTTTGGTGTCATCCCCTCTCACTGCAAAGCTAATTTGTTTCCCCGTTTTTGATCATATGTTTTTATTTCTTTTCATGTAAATGTACGGAGCCCCCCAGGTCCCACTTTGTCAAAAAAATTAAAATAATTATAACTATCTCGTGGCCTAAAGATAGTAACCCGCGGCCTCAAGATAGTAACTCGTGGCCTCACGATAGTAACTCGTGGCCTCAAGATAGTAACTCGTGGCCTCAAGATAGTGAAGTGTCTGACACATGGACCCTTTGTTATTAAACTGGACCCTGTAGTACAATACTTCACATTCTGTGCAATATTATCTGTTTTAATATTCAGTGTGCAATATAGTTTGCTGCAGTTCTGCTTCTATTTATTTATAACACACTGTGATACTGTCCCCCGGGTTATCAATAGCATCAATAAAGATCAATAAAGTAAGCCATTGCATTGTTTGCTGCTGGTATTTCTCCCTTCAATTGCTATTGCTTTCATCTTGGAGTTTGGCAGTTCTCCAAAATTTTACTGTAAAATTCAGAAATATTTATTCTGGTAATACTATAGGACACCCTTTACCATAATCTGAAGAGAGTTTGTTGTCATTTAGTATTTTGGAGAAATACATTCCTGAAAATGACACAAACGCCTATTCTGAAAAGACATTATACTGTACTTTGACTTGGTTTTTCTCAAAAACTTGCTGTAATATTGCTGTGATATGTACTTGGGATATAGTATGGAAAAGTATTATGTAGGTAATAAAAAACCATTTCTTATGGCTAATAATTTTGATTCCTCTCTCTTTCATTGTTTTCCCCTGAAAGGGCGCCCCAGTGCTCTATTACCGTAATGCACCATGTGAGCGAAGCTAATGTTTATAAGAACCCTAGCGGCTGGCTTGACGGTGTATTTCGAAATGCCGGCTCACTTGACCGCGGTCTAGAACGCCCTCTGCTGTCTTTTTTCGTAGGCTATAGGCTAACTTGAAATCAGAATCATAAATACTTTATTGATGCTATTGATAACCCGGGGGACAATTCTTGTGTCACAGTTGATGTGCACATCAAGACATTTAAAGGAATATATATAATAGAAGTTGGTAATGTCAGGTTGTGGTTTCAAAGAGGACCCAAATGCAGAACGTTTAAGAACTCGAATTTAATTAATAATAAATTCCAAAACTTACAATAATTACGAGGAAGCCAGGGAACATAGAGACCAGGGAACGCAGGAACCAGGAAGGGAGGAAAGACAGGCAATAGGGAAGGCAGGAACCAGAAGGGGAAGAAGGACAACGAACCAGCGAGTAGTGACTGAAGGAGAGGTGAATATATACTGGGGAGGAAATGAGGAAGTGACTGAGAAGACCAATGATCAATTAGTGGGAGCAGATGCAGGTGAAAGGGAGAGAGCAGGTGGAAGTAATCAACTGGGATAGGAGGTAAAAAGGCTGGGAGACTGGGAGGAAGACCAGGAGCAAAACATAAGGACTAGACAGAGGATAATACTAAAGAGGAATACAAAATAGAAAGGAGCAAGGGGTGATAAACATCTAAGAACAAGGAGAAATATGGAAACTAAATAATAAATAAATAAGGAAAATAACTAACAAAACCCAAACACCTAGGAACCATGACAGGTAAATAAACAAGTATATGGATGTAAAAAGTATAAATATAGGCTATAAAATATGAAGAAGAATTATAAAGGACAATGGATATACAGTCTAAAAGATTTAATTCAATTCAGTTTATATAGCGCCGATTCACAACAGATGTCATCTCAAGGCACTTAACAAAAAGTCCTTTCAATACATTTATACAAACATTCCAATCAGTTTAAAAGTTTCATATTTAAGGAATCCCAGCAGATTGTGTCAGTCATTGGCGTGAGGTTGGGCCCCGTTGATGCAGACTTGCCAACCACAGCAATCCTTCAGCAATCCCTCATACTGAACAAGCATGTAGCTTTGGTGGAGAGGAAAAACTCTCCTTTAACAGGAAGAAACCTCCAACAGAACCTGGCTCAGTAGGATCGGCCATCTGCTACGACCGTCTGGGGGTTTGAGAAGACACAGAGACACAGAAGGAAAGAGTACTTTCTATGTTACAGAAAGTAAAAAGTTGATAACATGACACTGAGGATGTTCAGTTACTGGGAGCATCATCCCAGTCGATCCCCCCCGTCCAACAGGGCATTGCAGCCACGCAGGACACCAGACCAGGTGTATCTTCAATGAAGAAAAAAAACAGAGAAAACAAAGTTAAAAGTCGAAATAACAGAATGTACTGTAATACAACTGGAGAGTAGTAGTAGAAAAGGAAGTAGCAGAGTGAAGAAAATTGGTAAGTCGGTCCTCCAGCAGTCTAAGCCTATAGCAGCATAACTACAGAGATAGCTCAGGACGACCTTAGCCACTCTAACTATAAGCTTTATCAAAAAGGACAGTTTCAAGCCTGGCCTTAAAAGTAAACAGTGTCTGCCTTACAGACTAAAATTGGGAGCTGGTTCCACAGGAGAGGAGCCTGATAACTAAAAGATCCGCCTCCTGCTGTACTTTTAGAAATCCTAGGAACCAGCAGAAAACCTGCAGTCTGAGAGCAAAGTGCTCTGTTGGGAACATATAAAACAATTAGATGTATGATGGAGCTTGATTACTAAGGGCTTTGTATGTAAGAAGGAGGATCTTAAATCCTATTCTGGATTTAACAGGGAGCCAATGAAGGGAAGCTAAAACAGACAAAATGTGAGCTCTCTTTTTAATATTCATCAGAACTCTCGCTGCCGCATTTTGGATGAACTGAAGGCTTTGAAAGGCATTTTGTGGACTACCATATAATAAAGAATTACAGTAGTCCAGCCTTGAGGTAACAAATGCATGGACTAGTTTCTCAGCATCACTTTTGGACAGGAGGTTTCTTATTTTAGCAATGTTCCGGAGGTGAAAGAAAGAAATCCTAGAAACCTGTTTAACATGGGATTTAAATGTCAAGTCTTGGTCAAAAATAACGCAGTGGTTCTTTACGTTATTACTGGGGGCCAATTTAATGCCATCCAGATGAAGTGATTGACTAATCAGTTTCTGTTTAAGAACTTCTGGTCCAAAGACAGCAACTTCTGTCTTGTCAGAATTTAAGAGCAAAAAGTTTAGAGTCATCCATGTTTTTATTTCTTCCAGATATGCCTGTAATCTACCTAACTGACTGGGTTCATCAGGATTTATGGAAAAATATAGTTGTGTATCATCGGCATTGCTGTAGAAATTTATCCCATGCTGTCTAATGATTCTACCAATTGGGAGCATATATATGGCGAAAATAATTGGTCCAAGCACATAACCCTGTGGAACTCCACAAGTAACCCTTGAGTGTGAAGAATATTTTTCATTTAGATGAGCAAACTGGAATCTATCAGACAAATATGATTTAAACCATACTAGTGCTGTTCCTTTGATCCCTGCAACATGTTCAAGCCTTTCTAAGAGAATATTATGATCGACTGTGTCAGCACTGAGATCTAACAAAACCAGAACAGACACAAGTCCATTATCTGAGGCCATGAGAATATCATCAGTAACCGTCACCCGTGCTGTTTCAGTGCTATGATGAGCTCTAAAACCTGACTGAAACTCTTCAAACAGCTCGTTACTGTTTAGATGCTCACAGACTTGATTAGCAACTATTTTCTCAAGGACTTTGGATAGGAAAGGAAGGTTAGATATAGGTCTGCAATTCACTAAGTCATCTTGATCAAGGGAAGGTTTTTTTGAGTAAAGGGTTTAATTACAGCTATTTTAAATTCTTGTGGTACATATCCATTTACTAAGGACAGATTAATCATATCCAAAATGGGGCCAGGAACCAAATGGAACACTTCCTTAAATAATTTGTTTGGGATTGGGTCCAACATACAAGTTGAAGGTTTAGATGAGGCCAGTATTTTTGATAATTCCGAAAGCTCGACTGAATAAAAACAGCCTAAGCACAAATGAGGTTCTACAGTTCTTTCCGATGCTGCCTCATTTACTGAGGAAGAAGTAATCACGTTTGGGAGGATGCCAGTGATTTTTTTTAAATAGAATTAATTTTATTTATTAAGAATCCCATAAAATCATCACTGCTAATAGCTGGGGGAATAGTTGGCTCAACAGAGCTATGACTCTGTGTAAGTTTGGCAACTGTACTAAAAAGAAACCTAGGATTGTTTTTATTCGCCTCTATTGATGAAAAATATGCTGTTCTAGCTTGTCGAAGGGTCTTTTTATTTGGCAGTAGACTGTTATTCCAGGTTAAATAGGAATCCTCTAGATGTGTAGAGCGCCCTTTTCTCTCCAACTTCCTAGTATTCTGCTTTAAAGTACGCAACTCTGCGTTAAACCAAGGAGTCAGCCTCCTATGGCTAGCCACTTTCTTTTTTAAGGGGGCTACACTATCTAATGCCAAACGCAATGAGGAAGTAACACTGTGAACCAGACCATCAATTTACAGTACTAGTAAATAAATAGAAGCAGAACTGCAGCAAACTATATTGCACAATGAATATTAAAACAGAGAACATTGCACAGAATGTGAAGTATTGCACTACAGGGTCAAGTTTAATAACAAAGGGTCCATGTGTCAGACACTTTACTATCTTGAGGCCACGAGTTACTATCTTGAGGCCACGAGATACTATCTTGAGGCCACGAGATACTATCTTGAGGCCAGGAGATAGTTATAATTATTTTTTTTGACGAAGTGGGACGGGGGGGGGGGGCTCCATATAAATGTTTCCGAAACGTGTACTCCAGTTTCCAAAACGTGTACTCCTCATGACATTGCATTTAGAAAAATGAATGATACCAACAGCTGACATTTTCTCATCTGCCATATGTGAACTTTCATCTATTCACAGTGCCTCAACCCTGATTAACTTGTTTCCTACAATAATATCAACCTCCATAACCTTCTAAACATTTGGTATTTCCACTCAAACACTGATCTGTCTTATTTTCTCACTCAGCTCCATGGTTTACTTTCAATTTGCGTTATCTCAAAGCCAAAGGACGCAAATCGGAACTTCTGTTTAGAAAAACTAGACTTACCATAAACAAAGAACTGTACAATGTTCCAATTTTGTTCTATAAGGAGTGCATTGCCTCCGCTAAATCTGCATACTGCTCTGGTCTAATAAGTCCTACTGAAGGTAACGCAGTCTCTTTTCTCTGTTTTGCAAAATTACAAAGCCTCCAGACTCATTCCCTCCTATACCTCCTCTGATGACTTTTGCAACTCCCTTATGTCTTTATTTCATCTGCAAAATCGCCGACATCCACCTGCCCATTCTGAAGTTGATTCCCTGTTCTCTCCACTGTTTTCCTGTCAGTTATTAAGTTTCACTCTTCCTTCCATAACTGATGCATCTCTTATCATTTAGAAATCTAAATCATCGACCTACCAACTTAATCCTCTTCCTCAAGTGTTAGTTAAAGCTTGTCTCCCCTCGCTGGTTCCTCTCATAACTAACAGCATCCACTCCCCTCTTAGCATTGGAATTGTTCCTTCATCACTGAAAACCGTTTGTTACTCCAATTCTCAAAAAAACCTGGTGTAGATCCCAATAACTTCAATGATCTTCATCCAATCTCAAACCATTTGTTGCGTTTTAAGAGTGTGCTTGCAGTTTGGTTTGTTCTTGTCACCTTTCCTCCTGCAGGGTGAGACAGGCAGGTGTTCCTCCAGCTGCAGCTTGTCAGGAGCATTCAGCAGCGGAGCAGTCGCCTGGGCCCGATTTTTCAAAAGGTTTAATCCGGATAAATTGATCCGAATTTAGAAATCCTTTTTTTTGCGATCCGTGATCACGTAATCCATCTTACGTTTGAGCCAGTTTTTCAAAGCAACATTGGATTGGATCAATCTGATCCGGATAGGAACTTTTCAGGATCACCAAATCTGGATAATCAGTGCTCAAACAGGATAGGAAATCACAATGTAGAACTATAGATATGTAAAGAGCAACAAGGAGAATAGCCAGTGTGGGCTCAATATAAGTTTATTTTTATTTAAAACGAAAACACACGTATAAAAAAAAAAGAAAAACCCCAACCCATCCTCTTCCAGCAGTCCGCTCATCTGAGACCTACAACACAAACACTGTACATTGAGGATATTTATAACAAGGGTGATGATGACTCCTTTTCTAACAGCAAATACACCGGTGCAGGCACACTTCAACACTGCTCATTGCAGAGCAAGATGTGCAATTGAGCGTTTAAATGGAGTTCTTAGAGGCGCTTTGCATGCCTTAACTAACTGAGAGCGGAACCACAGAAAGCATGCAACATAGCCCTTGCCTGTATTGTCCTGCACAACATCGCTACTAAGCGCAATGTCCCTCTCTGTGCTGACAATGATGCACCTGAGCCCCTTGGAGACCCTGACCAACCTCCTGCATTCTGCCAGAACGAACAAACAGGACGTGCAACAAGGGACGCAATAGTTAGACACTATTTCTGACTTGGATTTGTTTGGATTTCAAAAATCAGTGACTGCCCTTCTTTGAATTATTTTGGTTATTCTGTAATCATTGCATGCATCACTAATACATATTCTAAAAACAAAAATATTTTCGATTGTGATGAATATATATATATCAATTAGTGACAGAATAAAATGTATTGTTTTTGGTAAATTTTGACAGCTGTTTGGGGGATTATATTATGAGGCCAAACTCTTTCTACTTTCCTGTAGGCCTATAATGAAAGGGTGAATAAGTTAAAGCCTACCTAATCACTGTAGCCTGACGGATGAACAAATAAAATTAAAACCTTATGCAAGGAATCAACTGGCCGTAGCCCCGGCGGCCTGGCCGCAGCGGCCCCTCTTTGGATGATCCCTGGTCAGGTCCCCGCTGGGGCATGGGGCGCCCTCGGGTCTCCAGGTGCATGGCTGGATCTGCCCTGGCGTTACTGGCTGCCGGGGGAGCCATGGGCTCGTCATTGCTACTGGATGTTCCCCTGGGGCTCTGCTCTGCGGTCAGGCCGCCAGGTGCTCCTGTGCACTTGGGGTCATTTGGATGTCTATGGGTCAGTTTTCCTTTGTGTCTGCATTGATTCCTAGGAATCAATGGCTCCTTACACTAGCTATTGAACACTCATAGGGAGAAACCTTTTATGTACCACCAAGCTCAAACACGTTTACAGATGGATTATTGGGCTGAGATTACCACAAATACATCATGTAATAATCGGTACCATGTGCTTTTCAGTGACACTGTTGTTGTATTTATAGATCTACTGTATTTGTGGGTTGTGGTTGTGTAGTTCTCAGTTCACATTGTTTGGTTTGTTTTTTTCATTGTTTTCCCCCTTCTCTCTGCTGTCCTGCGTGTGTAGAAGCAGACTAGGATGATTTCGTTTATATTTTTTTCCATTCCCCTTCCACTCTTATATATTCAATTCACTCTCTCCCTCTGAACTTTTTTGTCCTACCTCTCTTCATCATTCCTTTTTCCCTTTTATTTTCTGTCTCTGTGTCCATAATATCTGGCAAAAACCCACATTAATTTCTAATAAAGATTTCTTCTAGTGGATCGCTATGGCAAAAGCTGTTTTGCTCCACTTGTGAATCTGTTGCGCTTCTACTTGGTAGTCAGACACCAATTCTGATTGCCACACTGCCAGTTAGGACACGTTAAAAAAGAAAAAAAAAGAGAAAGACGCCCTCAAATAAAATGTATTATTATTAACATTGCAAACAGTCCAGGATGTACAGGTTGCTTCTCACGCATTGGCAGTTGAAGACAGACCAGTAAAACTCTGCAAGAAAAAGATAATAGATGGATTGAACTCAACCTAAGATAAAAAGCAACATTTTATTAAAGACGTAAGAAAAATTAGGAAAGGTGGGCTCTGTATACAAGAAAAGAGAGGTAACTCGGGACTCTTGCTCAGGACTGTACTTACAAAAATAGATGCAAATGATGCAGGTGTGTCTGCACTGTCAAAGGGCCGAACAATTTAATTCCGAATGTGTAGCTCGTTTATTCCAATCCAAATAATTTTGCCTCAGAAAGGGAACCTTTGCAAACAATTGTTTTAATGCCAGTAAGGCATATTGAGAAATTTTACATTTTATCTCTGCTCTTTACTTAAATGTCAGCATAAAATACTTTGCTATACTTGAGGCTTAGTCAGTGAAGCAGGCACGTTTGGGGTGTTATCATCCTTGCCTTCCTTCCCTTTATACAACCTTTAACAGCTGAGAGAGCAACAATTGCTGTAAGCTGCTTTCAATAGTGTCTGATTCTGTGTGGGATGCATGAACACATATAAGGACATCACTTTCTAGGGCTTAAGCCTCACAAAGAGATTTTTCTTAGTCTGTTATCTCCCCTCCTTGTCCCATATAAGACTTACTAGAGCTAAACTATTCACTCCCATGGTTGGCTCTGTGGTGACATCTAAATCTTGAGCTTGGCATTGTACAACACATCCTGATGAGTACATTTAAATTCCTTGCAGAACACACATGTTTAATGTGTTGCTACTGGTCCATTTGAAAACAGAAACTCTGGGAACTGACTTGCAACAATAGAAAGGAAAGTAGTCATATCTGGATAGTTTTACTTCGGTTGTTTTATTTCTCTTATTCATGCAGATCTATTCAGAGTTTAGCAAAAGAGAGAGAACATTACCATCAAAGACATCACATACTTTGGCTGGGAAACTTTGTTAGATGTGGCCAGATTGGAGCCTTGCAAAAATATCCAGTTATTTTTACATTTTGACAATTAACAACAAACTTGTTTAATCTTTACACAAAAACAGTGCAGAAATGTCTAATGTAAAAAATAAAAAATAAAAAATAAATATATATGTTTTCCATATGTTTGAGCAAATAAAACATAAAATGTGTGATGCACTTTTTATATTCAGACTTTATGTGCACCCAATGGTCTTCTGAAGTCAATAGTAAATAGAGTTCACCTGTATGTAGCTTGATCATAGCATGAGTACAGCTGTTCTGTGAAGGCATTACATGATTTTTAATGAACGCAGTAGACAGATCGGGGATAAATTGTGGAGAATCTTAAAGCAGTTTTAGGGTATAAAGCAATATCCCAAATTTTGAATGACTTCTAAAGTAATATTCAATCCATTATCTGAAAATGTAACACACAGCTAGTCAGAATTGACAGTACGATTTTCCAAAGAAGGTGCCAAGAGGGTCAGGTAGCAGTAGAGAGCCACAGCTCAGATGGAAGATCCTGTCAACATGATAACTTGCAGTTCTACGGTCTGTAAATCTGTATGGTTTGATGAAAAAGGGGCATGTAAAACGCAACTGGTTAAATGAAGCCATAGTGCACAACACTGCAGACAAGCAAAGCAAATTGCACTTTTGTAATGTTTTTGAAAAAAAGTACTATATGCAATGGAAAATGCAAAATATCACCCTGAACACACCATCCTTGTCTTAAAACATGATAGCAGCAGAATCATGCTGTGGGGAGGCATTCCTTCAGCGGAGACAGGGAAGCTGGTCAGAGATGAGCAGCAGGGAGGTAAAGCTAAATTCTGGCAACTCCAGGAATTTAATTTTTTTTTTTTACTTCAAAAGCCTTAAGAGTAAGTTAGTGGTTTAGCTACAACAACTCTAAACTTAAATCTAGAGATAAGTAATGGTCTACATGAAGGCAAATGCATGTGTTAGACTGGCCCAAATTGAATCCAGGCTTAAATCCAACTCATAATCAATGGTAAGATTTACAACTCTGACTCAGAATTGGAAGTTGAAAATCTTTTGGGATTAATGTGGGTCATGTAAGTCCTGTGGGATTCCTATGAAATGGCAGTTAAGTTATTTATAATCACGTTACTGGGACAAAACAGAAATAATAATCAACAGGACTGGGTAAGAGCGGGGGAAAAACACAACATGGACAGAAACAGTGTTGCCAACTTAGCAACTTTGTCGCTATAATTAGCTAGTTTTTTAATGTTATTTGAGACTTTGTGACTGACGTGAAGCCCGTATCCTTCCTACTCTTGAAACCGAGCAGCGGTGCTTCCCTCCCGTCCCAGATCTCTCACAGCAGGGAGGCTGGCCTCGTGCTGTAGTTCTGCCCTCCCACGCTCAGGGCAGATGTCCGCTCAGAGCGGATGTTACCCCACTGCATTAAGATTGCAAATCACCTCTCTGTGACAGATGTTAAACAGTCATCAGGTCTCATTCTAAACTGGATTCTCAGAAATACAATAAGGGGTGGTAATCGTACCCTAAATTAAAAGGCTGATTGAAGCCATTTATTGGAGATGCTACATGGGCCTACTGCCTGTATTATAAGGCTTGTTTTTATGCCACAATTAGTAATATAAAAATACACAACAGGGAGCTGTCCACGGACAACTACCTGGTGGTGAGTTGGCACTGATACTGGGGGAGGATGCTGGTCAGACCTGACAGGCCCAAACGTGTTGTGAAGGTCTGCTGAGAATGTCTGGCAGAGTCTCCTGTCAGATGGAGCTTCAACTCTCGCCTCTAGTAGAACTTTAAACAAGTTCCGGGGGAGGCGGGGGACAATGATTCTGAGTGTTTCATGCTTCCATTGTAGAGGGATCTGACCAGAGCTGTGGCGATTCTGGTCCACCATCCAGCATCTCTAAAGGGGGAAGTGGTGCGTCACCAACACAGTTTACAGTGGGGATGGTGTACTGCTGACCTGGACTCCTGACGTCCTGGGTCGGTGGACAGAATACTTTGAAGACCTTCTCAATCCCTTCATCACACACTCGGGCTCTACAATCTCTGGTGCCGAGTTCGAAAAAGCCCCTCGATAGCATAGCTCCCGGGGTAGAGGAGATTCGCCTGGAGTTCCTCAAGGCTCGGGATGTTGTGGGGCTGTTGCTGGTTAATGCAGCTCTGCAATATTGCGTGGACATCGGGGGCAGTTTCCTTGGATTGGCAGTCCACACTTTTGAGCCTCCCTGGTAAGGGTCTATTTAGGGGTTCTGGAGAAGAGGGTCTGACGGATAATCGAACCTCGGATCCAGGAGAAACAATGCGGTCTTCATCCTGGCCGTGAGACACTGGACCAGCTCTACACCTTAAGCAGGGTCTTGAAAGGTGCATGGGAGTTGGCCCCACCGATCTACATGTGTTTCATGGACTTGGAAAAAGCGTTTGACCGTGTCCCTCAGTGAGTTCTGTGGGGGGTACTCCGGGAGTTTCGAGTCCCAGGTCTCTTGATAAGGGCTGTTAGGTCCCTGTACGACTGGTGTCAGAGCTTGGTTAGCAGTGCTGGCAATAAGTTGGGCCCGTTTCCAGTGAGAGTTGAACTCCGTCAAGGTTTCCCTTTGTCACTGATTCTGTTCATAACCTATACGGACAGGATTTCTAGGCACAGGCAAGGTTTGGTGACCTGAGGATCGGGTTTATTTTATTTATTTATTCATTTTAAGGATTTTGGGCCTGAGTGGCCTTTATTGACGGTGGACAGTTTTTTGAAGGGGGAGAGAGGTGGGGAAAGACATGCGGCAAAGGTCACCCGGGACGGTAGTCAAACCGCGGACAGCCGCATCGAGTACCGAAGCCTATGCACATGGGTCACCCGCTCTAACCACAATGCCATGCGACACCCCGAGGATCGGGTTTCTGCTCATTATGACGTGATCTACAGCTCTCGCTGGGATGAGAGTCAGCACCTCCGAATCAGAGACCATAGTCTTGAGCTGGAAAACGGCAGAGTGCCTTCTCCAGGGACAAGGTCCTCCCCCAAGTGAAGGAGTTTAAGTATCTGGGGGTATTGTTTACGAAAGGGGGGAAAATGTAACGGAAGATCGACATAGGTGGATTGGTGCGATGTCTGCAGTAATGCGGGTGCTGTACTGATCTGTCATGGTGAAGACAGAGATGAGCCAAAAGGCAAAGCTCTCTATTTACAGGCCAATCTACGATCTACGGAAAGCAATTTTATTTTTCCTTGCTATCTGGGATTGGGACAAGAGGGTTTATTTTCAACGGTAGTGGGATGGGAAAGCAATGAAAATTGATTCCTTTGTCATCCTCTCCTCTGAATCTGAGACTCAAAACCAGCAATCCCCCACTCTGTTGCTGAGTTATAATTTGTACATTGCATTTTATTTTATTGCATATTTTTATATATCCTATATCGAGATCTGAGAACCAGTGTTTTGTCCAATCTGTAATGGGTTGAAAGACAAATAAAAGACTAATCCTATCTAAAATTGATTTTCAGTTATGCTCTTCATCCAATGTAATAAACAAGAACTAGAATAAATAAGTGGATTAATAATAATAATACTTATAATTATAATAATAATAATACATTTTATTTAAAAGCACCTTTCAGGACATCCAAGGTCGCTTCACAATATAAAAACACAGTAAAATACAGTAGAATAGATCAGATCAATTAAAAACAACAGGGAAAACAAAATCATAAGTTATAGGCAGTTTTAAACAGATGAGTCTTGATTCTGGATTTGAAAAGATTGAAGTTGTCAGTGTTTCTGATGTCTGGGGGGACTGAGTTCCAGAGACAAGGAGCAGAGCGACTGAAAGCTCTGCTCCTCTTGGTCCTGAGGCGGAGATCTGAAACATATGGCGGAGAGAGATTGTGGATGGCTTTAAAAGTATGGAGGAGGATCTTGAAAGTGGATCTTAATTCAACCGGAAGCCAGTGGAGCTGCTGAAGGACAGGGGTGATGTGGTGAAAGGAGGGGGTTCTGGTGATAATGTGGGATGCTGAGTTCTGGACCAGTTGAAGTTTATGGAGGAGTTTGTGGGGGACACCAGAAAGAAGTTAGCTGCAGTAATCAAGACTGAAAGTTACGAGACTGTGGACAAGAATGGCAGCATGAGGGGTAAGAGAGGGGCGGAGGCGATTAATGGATCGAAGATGGAAGCAGGCAGACAGAGTTATGTTATTGACATGAGATTGAAAAGAAAGCGAGCTGTCAAGGATGACACCCAGACTCTTTACCTGAGGGGAAGGGGAAACTGTGGCACTGTCAATGGTTAAGGAGAAGCTGTCAGTTTTGGAAATGGTGGCTTTGGTTCCAACAAGAAGTTCAGTTGTATTGCCATTAAGTTTAATATAGTTTGAGGTGAACCAAGATTTGTTTTCGGAGAGGCAAAGGGTGAGGGAGGAGGGTGGGAGACTGGAATTTGGTTTGCTGGAGATGTAGAGCTGGGTGTCATCAGCGAAACAGTGGAACTGGATGCCATATTTACGTAAGATATTGCAGAGTGGGAGAAGATAAATTATGAAAAGGAGGGGTCCCAGGACAGAGCCCTGGGGCACACCTGAAGTGAATGGGGTGGTTGTGAGGTGAAGGATTTTAGCTGAGTGAACTGAGTACGACCGGTGAGGTGGGAGGGAAACCAGAGGAGAGGGGTTTGGGTGATACCTAAAGAAGAGAGTCTATTGAGGAGAATGGAGTGAGAAATGGCGTCGAAGGCTGCACTCGGATCGAGGAGGATGGAAATTAAACCAGAATGATGAGGGCTGTTTCAGTGCTGTGGTGGAGACAGAGGCCAGACTGGAACTGTTCAAACAGATTATTATGGGTGAGATGGGAATGGAGCTGGGTTGCTGCAGTTTTTTCTAAAATTTTGGAAATGAAGAAAAGATGGGAAATGGGGTGGAGGTTATTGAAGTAATTTGGATCTAAACCAGAATTTTTCAGTAAAGGACTAACTGCTGCATATTTGAAGAGGGTAGGAACAATTCCAGAAGACAGTGAGGAGTGGATGATGGTTGTTATAAGGGGGAACAGAAAGGGAAGGCATGATTTGACCAGAACTGTGGGAAGGGGGTCTAACTGACAGGTGGAAGGATTGGACTTAATTGTTAGGTCCGATAATTCTGAGGGATGGGGGAGATGAAAGGTGGAGAGTCGATAGGAGGGTTGAAAGAAATCAGAGAGAGGAGGGGAGGGAGGAAGTGAAGTAGGGGGACCGAGGTGTTGCTGGATCCTGTTGACTTTTTCATTAAAAAACTGAGAGTTGCAGGTGTAAGAGGAATTAAGGTGAGTAGGTAGGGAGTCAGGGGGCTGTTGCTGATGTTGTTGAAAATGGAGAATAATGTCTTAGTATTGCCAGAGTTCGAGCTGGAGTAGTACTGAGATTTGGCGTGAGAAATGGAGTCCTTATAGATAGATATATGAGCTATATGAGATATAAGTCTTTGTGGATAGTGAAACCGGTTTTCTTGAAGAGTCTTTCAAGCCTTCAATTTTTGGATTTCATGGAGCGTAGTGCAGGGGTGAACCAAGGAGCAGACCAGATAAAAAAGACAGAATGAGATTTAACTGGAGCAAGTGAATTGACAATGGTAACCAAGCCATGATTGTACTGCGTGATGTCACTGGGTGTGTGGAGAATGGACCCAAACGCACTCGCTGAAGGAAGGTGCAGGATGTTTTATTAAAGTGAGGAGATCGTGATGATGGTGGTGAACGGAGACACTGGACATCGGGCTGGAACGAAGAGGCAGCAAGACGACACACCATGGGGATGAAGACAATAGAGGACTAGGAGGAAGGAGGACTAGGATGATCCGGCCGGGAGTGAAAGGAAGTGAGGGGTCTTAAAGGCAGGAGGTGAGTAGGATCAGGTGTGGATGATGAGACAGACAGGTGAAGACAATCAGGCAGGAATAGGGCAGCGTGACAGGACCCCCCCCTTTAAAGGTGGATTCCAGACACCGTGGAAAGAGTGAAAAAGAAAGGGAAGAGAAAAAAAAACAAGCACCATTGCCAGGGTGGGTGGAGGGGGCCCACGGAAGGAGGGCCCCGAGTCTCTTTGGGTACGCCCCTGGAAGTCTGGCGGACGGCCCCGGCGGCGGCCCCTGAGGACCTGGAGGTCGGGCGGACGGCCTCGGCTGCGTCCTCTGGCTGGACGGAGGTCGGGCGGACGGCCTCGGCGGCGGCCCCTGAGGACCTGGAGGTCGGGCGGACGGCCTCGGCGGCGTCCTCTGGCTGGACGGAGGTCGGGCGGACGGCCTCGGCGGCAGCCCCTGAGGACCTGGAGGTCGGGCGGACGGCCCCGGCGGCGTCCTCTGGTTGGACGGAGGTCGGGCGGACGGCCCCGGCGGCGTCCTCTGGCTGGACGGAGGTTGGGCGGACGGCCCCGGCGGCGTCCTCTGGCTGGACGGAGGTCGGGCGGACGGCCCCGGCGGCGTCCTCTGGCTGGACGGAGGTCGGGCGGACGGCCCCGGCGGCGTCCTCTTCTGAGGGTCAGGTAGTGCCAAAGATGCCTGGCCGGTAAAGTTCGGCCGAGACAAAGAGAGTCTGGAGGCTCGGACGCCTCCTCAGACGGAGAGTCTGGAGGCTCGGACGCCTCCTCAGACGGAGAGTCTGGAGGCTCGGACGCCTCCTCAGACGGAGGTTCTGGAGGCTCGGACGCCTCCTCAGACGGAGGTTCTGGAGGCTCGGACGCCTCCTCAGACGAAGGTTCTGGAGGCTCGGACGCCTCCTCAGACGAAGGTTCTGGAGGCTCGGACGCCTCCTCAGACGAAGGTTCTGGAGGCTCGGACGCCTCCTCAGACGGAGAGTCTGGAGGCTCGGACGCCTCCTCAGACGGAGAGTCTGGAGGCTCGGACGCCTCCTGAGACGACCGTTCTGGAGGCTCCAGTGACGGGGACGGGTCCTCCCTGACCCTCCCTGGGAGCTTCAGCGACGGGGACGGGTCCTCCCTGACCCTCCCCGGGAGCTCCAGCGACGCATGGGGAAATGTCGCTTGCTGGAGAGCAGCCAAAGTGATGGCCAGGAAGACCGCAGGAATGTTGGAAGCCGAGACTGGCTCTGGAGCTGGAACGGGCTCATGGACTGGGACTGGGACTGGCTCATGGACTGGGACTGGCTCATGGACTGGGACTGGCTCATGGACTGGGACGGGCTCATGGACTGGGACGGGCTCATGGACTGGAACGGGCTCATGGACTGGAACGGGCTCATGATCTGGAGCTGGAACGGGATCTGGAGCTGGAACGGGATCTGGAACGGGCTCACGGACCGGAGCCGGAACGGGCTCACGGACCGGAGCCGGAACGGGCTCACGGACCGGAGCCGGAACGGGCTCACGGACCGGAGCCGGAACTTCCCCGGGAGCGGCCCCACCTCGGCGGCGTCGCTGTCTGCGGCGAGGCGCTCCCCTGGAGCAGAGGTAGGCCGTCTTGTCCCCATAGAAAAACTCGAAGAGGTCCTCCTCCCTGATGTGAGGAGCCCCCGAAGAGCCAGCTGGAGGAGGGACAAAGACGGCGGGGGAGAGAACCGGCGGTGGGTGCCACGCGGAGATGGAGCCGACGTTGGTGGTCCGTGTGGCCGCGCCGCCCTGCTCCTCGCTCGCTGAAACGCCTGTTCGGCGGGTCCGTCGCCTACGGCCAGATGGTGGAGGCGGAGAGGGCGGACCGATCGTCTGGTCCAACGCCTCCTGGCGAATCCTCTCCGCCTTGCGCCGCAGATCGGCGAGCTCCCCGGCCGAGAAGACACTCTGGAAGTGAGGGAGCACTCCGAGGATCTCCCCGGCTCCGGAGACCCGCACAGGTAGGTGAGGAGAGGCAGCGAGTCTGGCCAGGTTAGCCCAGACGTCCTGGCGCAGGGCGGCGATCTCCCGGGCGAGTGCTGGGTCCATGTTTAGGGCCGGATCATTCTGTCACTGGGTGTGTGGAGAATGGACCCAAACGCACTCGCTGAAGGAAGGTGCAGGATGTTTTATTAAAGTGAGGAGATCGTGATGATGGTGGTGAACGGAGACACTGGACATCGGGCTGGAACGAAGAGGCAGGAAGACGACACACCATGGGGATGAAGACAATAGAGGACTAGGAGGAAGGAGGACTAGGATGATCCGGCCGGGAGTGAAAGGAAGTGAGGGGTCTTAAAGGCAGGAGGTGAGTAGGATCAGGTGTGGATGATCAGACAGACAGGTGAAGACAATCAGGCAGGAATAGGGCAGCGTGACACGTGACAAGATCGTCAGAATTAGCAGAGGAGTTAGGAATCAAGGTGGCTATGCTGGAGGAGAGGGAAGTGATATCAATGTCTATAATATTTTGAAATGAGATGATACGGGCTGACTTGGTGATGGAGAGACGGAGGGGGACGGAAAATGAAGGGAGAAAGTGGTCTGTAAAGGTGAGCTGATCTGCAGTACATTTGGAGGGGGTCAGACCTTTAATATGAGTGGGAAAGTCGGCATACTGATGAAAACCCAAACTATGCAGTGATGAGGAGAAATCCTTGGGGAGAGTAGTATTGTCCATATGTATGTTAAAATCACCGAGTAAAATTACATTAGGAGAGAGAGTGGAGAGATGGGTTAGGAGGGCAGAAAATTCATTTAAAAAGTCAGTGTTAGATTTGGGGGGACGGTAGATTGAGGCAACAATTGTGGGCATGGGACCAGATATTTGGCAGGCAAGGCACTCCAGAGTTGTGAAAGGAGGCAGAGACACCAGAAGGACCTTCCAGTTCTCGTGGTGAAGTATCATAAGACCATCACCGCAACCCGATCCACGAGGTTTGCAGAGGTTAACAAACCCGGCTGGAGAGCAGTTATTCAGCTGAGAGATGTCACCAGGCTGTTGCCAAGTCTCATTTAAACAAAGAAAGTCTAGCTTACGGTCTATAATGATGTCTTGAAGGAGATGTCATTTGCCTGTGAGGGAGCGGATGTTGAGAACACCAAAGTTAACTGTGCGGTTGTCACTGGTGAGGGGAGTGTTACCCGAACTAGCCAGTTGGGCAAACACAGTGGAGTCCACAGTTTGGCTGGTATTCCTGGGTAGCCATCATGGAGCACAGCGGAGAGGCGATGATGTAGAGCCGGAAGTGAGCTGAGCAGTTGGTGATTTTAAAATTATTTTATCGACAGACAGAGTGATGACATTCAGACTGAAGACTGTCAAGTGATAAATAGATAATTGTAATTCCCAAGCAAAAAGAGTGCACAGGTGGACTGGGTTTCAAAACATAGAAAACACAACAATTGCCGGTGAGCAGCGGCAGCAAGACGCTCCAGCGTTCACTCAGACCAGAAGCTCTGAGTGATTAGTGTCTAAATGCAATGTATGTAAAATGTGTAGAGACCCATCACAAGAGTTATAGGCATTGTATTAACCAAGATGTGATAAGGCTAGTAATTACTGCGTTGAAAAATTGTGAAAAGCAAACGGATGAACAAAACCTGGTCAGAAAGGTGGCCAGAACTGAGAGACTGGAGGAATCCCTGGGTGATTGTGTTATGTTTTAAAACTTGTAAAAAAGCATGAATGTTTAATGTCTTGTCTAAGAAATTGGACTGTAAAACAGAAGCCTTTTCTATGGATTATTGAGGAAACCATGTTTGAATGTTGTTACTTCATTATTAAGTCATTATTAGCACAAGAATGCTACTGTGTAACTGCAAAAAACACTGGGCTTACAGTGAAACATGGTTAAGGCAGGACCATACTTTCAGTTGACTTCAGCTACATGTACTATACAAATATACACAGTGGGGAAAAAAAAATGGCGGCCACCTATTGTGGAAGTTGTCTGAGAGAGTTCTGTAATTTTTATCATAGAAACACTTCATCTGTGAGAGATAAAATGTTTTTTTTTTAAATTGAGAAAATCACAGATGATTTTTAAATAGTTTATTTGTATAATGGTGCTGAAAATAAGTATTGTCAATAACAAAAGTTCACCTCAATACTTTGTAATGTAACCTTGGTTTGCAATGACAGAGGTCAAACATTTCCTGTAGGTCTTGACCACATTTGTACACACTGCCGCTGGTAATTTGTAGCGATGGGAATTCAATTCAATTTCAATTCAATTCAGTTTATTTATATAGCGCCAATTCACAACAGATGTCATCTCAAGGCACTTAACAAGAAGTCATTTCAATACATTTATACAAACATTCCAATCAGTTAAAAAGTTTCATATTTAAGGAATCCCAGCAGATTGCGTCAGTCATTGGCGTGAGGTTGGGCAGACTTTCCAAACACAGCAATCCTTCAGCCATCCCTCATACTGAGCAAGCATGTAGCGACGGTGGAGAGGAAAAACTCCCCTTTAACAGGAAGAAACCTCCAACAGAACCAGGCTCAGTAGGATCGGCCATCTGCCACGACCGTCTGGGGGTTTGAGAAGACAGAGCAGACACAGAAGGAACAGAAGATCTGATATAAGAGTACTTTCTATGTTACAGAAAGTAAAAAGTTGATAACATGACACGGCGGATGTTCAGTTACTGGGAGCATCATCCCAGTCGATGCCCCCCGTCCAACAGGGCATTGTAGCTAAGCAGGATACCAGACCAGGTATATCTTCTATGGAGAGAAAAACACAGAGAACTGAGTGTCTGCCTTACAGACAACAGCTGGGAGCTGGTTCCACAGGAGAGGAACCTGATAACTAAAAGATCTGGAGGCAGATCTTTTCCATTCTACTTTTAGAAATCCTAGGAACTACAAGTAAACCTGCAGTCTGAGAGTGAAATGCTCTATTGGGAACATATGGAACAATCAGATCTCTGATGTATGATGGAGCTTGATTATTAAGGGCTTTGTATGTAAGAAGAAGGATCCTAAATTCTATTCTGGATTTAACAGGGAGCCAATGAAGGGAAGCTAAAACCGGAGAAATGTGATCTCTCTTTTTAATATTCATCAGAACTCTTGCTGCCGTATTTTGGATCAACTGAAGGCTTTTATGGCATTTTGTGGAGTACCTGATAGCAAAGTCCAGTCTTGAAGTAACAAATGCATGGACTAGTTTCTCAACATCACTCCTGGACAGGATGTTTCTAATTTTAGCAATATTCCAGAGGTGAAAGAAAGAAATCCTAGAAACCTGTTTAATATGGGATTTATTTTTTTATTTTTTATTTTTTTTAAATGTCTCCTGTTTGGCAGTGTGGAGCTCAGAATTGGTGTCTGAGTACCAAGTAGAAGCCCAACAGATTTACTTTCACAAGCAGAGCAGTACAGCTTTTGCTATAGTCCTCCACTTGATATATGTGTAAAAAATCTTTATTATGAATTGTTGGGGTTTTTATTTCCTGATGTTATGGACACGGAGACGGAAAATTAAGGAGAAGAAAGAAGGAAGATGAAGAAGAGAGGTAGGAAACAAAAAGTCAAGAGAGAGGGTGAGTTGAAAATACAAGAGAGGAAGGGGAACAAAGAAAACACAGGAAGACATTGAAGTCTGCCTCCATACCCACAGGACGGCAGAGAGACGGAAAAAACAAAACAAAACACGAAAAAGGAACATCGACAAAACAAACCAAACATTGTGAACTAAGAATTACACAACCACATCACACAAAAATAGATAAAAATACAAAAAAAATACAAAATAGATAAAAATACAACAACAATGTCACAGAAAAACTCATGGTACCGATTAATCAAGCTCAAGTAATGATAACCTCAGCCCAAGAATATATCCTTAAACACCATAGACCCCACATCTATATGTGTGTGTTAGCATGCTGGTGCATATAAGGTTTCTCCATAAGAGTGTTTGATAGTTGGTGTGAGCAGGCATCAATCCGTCTCCCAGGAATCGATGCAGACATGAAGGAGATCGGAGCAAAGACGTCCAAAGGACCCCCAGAGCCCCAGGCGGACCCGGGTGGGGCCGACCGCATCCCCCAAGAGTGGAGCAAAGGAGAACCGCAGGGGAACATCCAGCAGCCACTATGCAGGGGCCCGGGGGGCAGCAGTGACGAGCCCACGGGCCCCGCCGGCAACCGGCCGCGCCAGGGCGGGCCGGTCAATGGACCGGGAGAGCCGGGGCCCAGGGGCAGCCCACCCCCCAGCAGGGACCCGACAAGGGACCGGCCGACGAGGGGCCCCCGGCACTGCAGGGGCCGCGGCCGGCCGCTGGCCGCCACGCACCGCCTCCACCCTAGGCCAATTCCCACAGCCAACATCCCAGCGCCCCACCGATAGCCGCAGGGGACGGACAGCATCCCCAGGCCGGACGGGGTTCTGTGCACGGTGCGCACAGAACAGGTGATCAAACGAGCAGAGACGCCGGATCCGCATCCCGCCGAGCCACCGAGCAGGCACCACCCAACAATCCCAAACCTGGCACCTCTAAAAGAGGTGCCCCAACCAACCAAAGGAAGATATCGGCCCAGCGCATCGGTCGACCGACACACCGGCCCCCCCAGGCCCGGCCAGGCACACACCAGGTCCGAACCGGATTGACCACCGATGCAGGGGCCCCCGTCACCGGCGGGGAGTGACGGAGGGGAAATAGGCCCCCCATTAAGTGTAAGGCCTGAGGTGCGCCAGGCGAGGGGGCAAACCAAGATCCAACCTGACAGGTAGACAAAGACATACAGACACAGTCATACGTTCCCTCCCTCTTAAACACATACATTCTCACTGACTCACCAAGACACCCAAAAAAATGACGCTGTACCCTCACTCACACACCCCATACACACTTTATGCTCCCAGGTCCAGGTACCGATGCCCCAGTAGAGCCACCAGTCCCCGGACCCGGGAGATGGACCCCCTACCTTCTAGGACGGAGACAAGCAGACCGCCAAGGGCCCCACAGTGGCAAAGCAGCCCGACAGCCCAGGACCCCGACCAGACCGCCTGTTCCTCCTCCGGACCCCAACCCCTGATGGCCCGTAGCGAACAGGGGTGTGAAAAGACCCTTAGCCTCCATCCTCCCGCTCGAGTATGGTGTTGATGCGTGTTGTTATAATGTGCATTTAAAACAGAGGGGTGGGATGTGGGGAAGGCAGCCACACATCCCTCAACCCCCACCCTGAGCCCTCAGTGTCTATATGTGGTTTAAAAGTGGACACCGGCACCAGAGGTGAAGCTGACTGAACCGCTCCCCCTCTGGATGCCGAAAAGTGTGCCCACCCCAAAGTCCCTACATATGTGTCGCGTGAGAATGTTATAAGTGGGAGTGTCTAAGTTGTATATTAAAATTGGGACCCAGGACACCACGGGATAGCGAGGAGGGTAGCCCCTCCTCACACCCCACTGATTTGCCAAGCCCAAAGACCCTATATGAGTGGTAAAGTGATGGAGCGGGTGGACAGAGGTGTCCAGGGATGGGGAGGGAAGGACTGGGAGACAAAATGTCTTCCCAGGGAGCCAGCTCCCCCACTGACTCCAATAGGCACCGCTGTTCACCGGGATCCACCAGGGGAGGGAGGCCATGGCACGTTCGACCCGGGGCCCACGGCCACAGCACCACAAAGCCCCACGGACCCCAAGGCAGTCCCCCCAGCCCCATCCCAGAAGGGGAACTAAACCCACCCTGACATTCGCTCTACTCTCAAAACACAAAAGACACTAGACACCCAGGTTGAGTTCGCCCACCCCCCCCCCCCCCCTCCTCCCGCACACCCCTCCCCCCCGTCCAAGTGCCCTCGTAGGGGGAGAGCACCCGATGCTACACAGCAGCAGCCTCCCCGCCAGTAAAGGAGGCCCCCAGCGCCACCCGCACACTGGAGGCCCCCGTAGCCCAAACCACGGCGACGTACCTGCCCAGACCAGGAGCAAACCGATGAGCCGGGCGGCCGACCCACCAGGCCGACATCCACCAGCCTCATTCCTTGTGGAGCGACCACTGTTGCTCGACGGCCCGGCAGGAGACCAAACCCAGCCCCCCACCCACCTGCCCTGCACGCCCACCACCCGGCCAGTCCACCCGCAAGTCCGACCGAACCCGGCCAAATGCCCAACCCCAGCGCCCCGCACAAAGATCAAGACCCAGGAGCCGAGTCCAGCGCAAAAAAGGACTGATCCGGCCCAGAAACGCCACCCAGCCACCGCGACCAGCAGCCAGGCACCCCAACCAGCAAACAAGGCGAGACGCCATACAGGGACCGGCGATGACAATCGGCCCAGAGAAAAAGAGAGAGGCGGCTGCACATGCCGGCCGGCCCCGACCCCCACAGCCAACAGAGACCCCACGCCGGCCGACCCCCAGCCACGACCACAGCTAAGGGGTGCGGCGCCCCCGAGCCCCGAATCCCCAGGCCCACCGCAGACCCTACCCAGGCGCAGCACGGCCACCAGGCCAGTAACCCATGTCCACAAGTGCAACCCCCCCAAGGCACCCTATGCAGACATCAGGAGTTACCACCCAAAGCCCAACCCCAGGCCGGCCACGACGTCCAGCGCCCCATCCGCCCAGTGATCCCACCCCCTGGGGTCCCCCCCCGACGCCTCCAACCCCAAAACCCCCACATCAGCAACAGTGTCCCAAACGACAAAACCAAGTGCCCCCCACCCCCACTAGGTGATGGAGCCGATCAAAGGAGCCCAGAGAGATTGATCAGATATGGAGCCAGAAGCCGTCTCAAGACCAATATGGTCCAACAAGAGATTTCTATACTGATTAATATTAAGAGCTTTTTTATTTTTCCAGTTCAGGAGGATTGTTTTCTTAGCGATGCATAAGGCAATGTGAACCATTAGAACTGACTTTGTGTCCATGGTGACATCATTTAAATTTCCTAACAGGCAAACTGAGGGAGATGTAGGGATGTTACATTTCAGACACTTTGATAAGTCCTCACATATCTGGCACCAAAATTTCTTGACAGGTGGACAGAATCAAAGCGCATGAACATAAGTATCTGGTATATTGCTTGTGCATTGTAAGCAGGTATTAGACGATGTAAAACCCATCCCAAACATTCGTTGACCTGTATAGTGTACTCTATGAAGGATTTTGTATTGTATTAATTGCAAATGAGGATTTTTTGTTATTTTAAAGGTTCTTAAACATATCTGAGACCAGACGTTTTGGTCAACGCTGGCTGATAAATCCACCTCCCATTTTGAAATAGGGATGGCTATTGATTCATCTAATGTAGATAAAGTTTTGTATATTTTAGACAGCAATTTGGGGGGGTTGAGATTAAGAAAATCTAAAGCTCTTGCTGGAATTTGTAATTCAGCTGTATTGAGCCTAAATTTACCTTTAATAATAGATTTAATTTGTTGATATTCTAAGAATTTGTTTTTATCAATTCCATATTGTGTAATTAATGTATTAAATGGGATAAAGTCTGTTCCTTCAAATATATGTTCCAGGTATTCAATTCCATTGCACCTCCAGACTGGGAAACTTATACATTTTTTTTGCAAGATGTCAGGGTTATTCCAGATGGGTGTGCGTCTGCATGGGATTATTGTGGACTCTGTCATTTTTAGAAACTCCCACCATGCTGTCAGAGAGGAGCTGATATTTGTGCTTTTAAAGCATTCATATTGTTTTATATTTGAGCTAATAAATGGTAGGTCTGAAATTTTTATCTTATTACATAGTGTCTGTTCTACGTCTATCCAGAACTCGTCTAGGTAGCTATGTTTTAACCATCTTGAGATGTATTGGACCCTGTTGGCTAAGAAATAATGATGGAAGTTTGGTAGATCTAGACCTCCTTTATCTTTGGTCTTTTGCAGTGTTTTAAGCTGATACGTGGGGGTTTATCTTTCCAAAGAAATTTAGAGATAGAGGAGTCCAGAGATCTAAACCAGTCAAGTGATGGTTTACTTGGGATCATTGAGAATAAGAATTTGATTCTGGGCAAAACCATCATTTTTATTGAAGCAACCCTTCCCATAAGTGATATGGGTAGGGATTTCCATCTAGCAAGATCATCTTCCACGTTTTTTAAAAGTGGGATGTAGTTTAGCGTTATTAAATCTGCCAGTCTTGGTGAGACATTGATACCTAAATAGATAATATTCCCTGACTGCAGTTGTGTATTAGTTGGATTCTGGACAGAACAATTGATTGGAAGAACTGTAGATTTTAACCAATTTATAGAATAATCTGAAACATTTGAGTAAGAGTTGATCAACCCGATTACCTGAGAGAAAGAGGTTTGTGAATGCTGGAGAAAAAGTAATACATCATCTGCATAAAGACTGATTTTATGTTCTATGTTATTGCATTTTATGCCTTTAATATTGTGAGTTTGCCTGATTGCTGCAGCTAGTGGTTCAATAAAAATAGCGAACAGGGAGGGAGAGAGAGGACATCCCTGCCTGGTACCTCTTTGAAGATAAAACCTAGATGATGTTTGGTTATTTGTCCTGATACATGCTGTTGGTGAACTGTATAATATTTTCAACCAGTTTATAAAAGAATTTCCGAAGCCAAATTTATGTAAGGTTACAAATAAGAATTTCCAGTTAACTCTATCAAATGCTTTTTCTGCATCTAAAGGTAATATATTAGTTTTAATTTTTTACAGTAAGAAAAATCTATTAAATCTATTAATCTACGTGAATTTGTGGATGAATGTCTCCCTTTAATAAAACCAGTTTGATCAGGATGTATTATAAGAGGGGTTACTTTCTCTATCCTTTTTGCGAGGGCTTTGCAGATTATTTTAAGATCAACATTAGTAAGGGATATGGGACGATAGCTGGTGGGAAACAGAGGGTCTTTACCTGATTTTAGTAAAAGACTAATGTAGGCAGAATTCATATTTGGTTGGAGTCTGCCATTTTCCTTGGTTTCCTGCAGCATTCTGTGGAATGTTGGTGCCAGAATATTCCAGAATTCTTTATAGAACTCTGCTGGAAATCCATCTGGGCCTGGAGCCTTTTTATTGGGCATGCCTTGGAGGGCCTCCTGGAGTTCAGCCGCTGTTAGTGGTGAATCCAGGGCCATCGCTTGACTTTCAGATAATTTAGGTAGTGTTACGTTATCAAAAATTTTTTCAATTTCATGATCCGATGGATTTATCTCTGGTGAGTATAAAGCCTTGTAAAATTCTTTAAATGTGTTGTTTATTCTTCCAGGATCATATACTGTATTCCCGGTCTGATCTTTAATAGCAGATATAGTTGCTTTTTCTTTATTAATTTTAAGCTGGTTAGCCAAAAATCTACCTGATTTATTACCTTGTTCAAAGTTTTCTATCCCTAGTCTTTGAATTAAGAACTGGGTCTGTTTATTAATAATTTGATTTAATTCTAGCTTTGCTTTACGGATTTTGCCTAGTCTCTCCTCATCTAGAGAAGCTTCTAATGAATTAATAGTTTCTTCTAATTCCTGAATACGTTTTTTTTCCATTTTCTTTTTATTTGATGAGAATGAGATTATTTTACCTCTAATCACAGCTTTTCCTGCCTCCCAAAGAATGGATGGCGACGGACCAGGAAGGTCGTTATATTCCAAATATGAGGCCCACTCTTTTTCGAAATATTTAATAAATTCTTTATCCTTAAGTAAGGATATGTTAAATCTCCAATTTTTGCTTTGAGGTGTTTCTGTTTTATTTACTAAAGTTAGAGAAACAGGAGCATGATCGCTAACAGCTATAGGGTGTATCTCAGTGTCTGAAATGTCAGTCAACAGTGAGCTGCTGACTAACAAATAATCCAGTCGAGAATATGAATGGTGGACATTTGAGAAGAAAGTATATTTTTTGTCATTGGGGTGAAGAGATCGCCATGCATCACAAAGTCCATAATCGCTCACGTACTGTTTGACTATATCCATAGATTTCCAGCTGCGCTGAGTCCCTGCTGTGCTGAGCCTGTCTATTTCTTCATTTAAACCAAAGTTGAGGTCGCCCCCAAGAAGAAGTGAGCAATCCATGTGTTCAAGGAGCACCGAGAAGAAGGAATAAAAGAATTAGGGGTCATCAACATTTGGACCATATATACTGACAATACATAACATTTGGTTATGTATAGATAGTTTTACTATAATAAATCTACCCTCTGGATCTGTAACTGTATCTATTACTGTAAAATTGACATTTGTATTTATTAATATTGCTACTCCCCTTTGTCTAGAGTTATAGCATGCAGAAAACACATTAGGAAACTCAGGGGATTTAAGATCATCTGCAGCTGAGGTAGATTTATGGGTTTCTTGTAATAAGACGACATCTGCCTTCAATCTTTTAAGCTGGTTAAGAATCTTAACTCTTTTCTCTCTGGTACCAGCTCCATGAACATTCCACGTGACAAACCTTAGAGTAGTCATAGTTTTGAGATAAAAGTTGTGAAGTCCACATCATCATAGAAACTGATAAACACAGGTGTATTATTAGTTTGTGCTTGGGGTTGCCTGATTGAAAATCCAAAAGCCGAGATATAAGAAAGAGAGAAATAGAAGAAAGTTGTGAAGGTGTGAAGGGTGAGGGTGAGAGAGAAAGAAATAGTTATATTATGAAAAAATTATGTGTGTGTGTGAGTGATAAAAGAAGGAAAAAGGAGTGACAAAGACATTTGGTGATAGACATGTGAAGATGAGAAAAGAAAAAAGAACCAGTAACCCAGTGCTTAGCCCTGGCCCCGCCCACATTGAGTAATGTAAACAACTTTACAGAGCTGTGCTAACAATAGATTACAGTTGACTGATAAAACAACTCTTATCTGACCAGTGTTACATGACTAATAAAGCCAAGGAGTAAGCTGGGGGTCCCTGAACACCTGGCCATTAACATACAGTTTATCTACTGCTACTGTAGCTCTGGTGCCTTCACTGATATATTTCTTCCTGATTGGGAACAAAACGCGCCTTCTATCCAGGATTTCCTTCGGATATTGATCATTAACGATGTAATCCGTTCCCCGCAGTTCTCTGCCCTGGCCTCTGACCTGCTCTTTTTGCTTGTAATGTTCGAATTTAGCAACAATTGGTCGCGGCCGGCTGTTGTTGGGCTTCTTACCTCCTAGGCGGTGAACGCGGTGAAAAGTGATGTTTTTTACCGTGTCGCTTGGGAGCTTTAACTGATGTTGGAGAAAGTCTCGGACAGTGGATTCAGCGTCGTCCTCAGCCTGTTCTGGGATCCCGGAAAAAACAAGATTAGATTATATCCAAGATAGTTTCTTTCATCCTCTTACTTTCTCCGGACAGCTGCGTCATCCCCTCGGTGAGTTTCTTTACACTCTCCCTAAGCGTTTGGTTTTCTGCAGCGAGCGATGCTACCTGTTGTTGGCTGAACTCCAGGGATTCCCTTAGAGCTTGAAATTCTTTATGGAGAACCTCAACCAGGCCCAGACGGGCGTCTAGGCTGGTTAGCTTCTTATCTATTGAGTCCAGGACATCGCTGTAGCTTTTCTCTGGAGAGATGGTGGAGGTCCTGGCCTCAGAACGAGTAAGTTTCTGTGATGGTGTGCTTGTCGGCACAGCAGAGGTGGATTTCTGTGGCTTGCCCATAACAATGTTGTCAAAGCACTCGTCCAAGTAGCTTTCCAGGCTGTGCAAGGTTTCGTCGTCCAGTTTGTTTATGGAGAAATACAAAATAATGGTTATTATTATTAAACGTTTGCTATATTTGGCTCGAATGTTATGGTTTGTTTTTACCCGAGTTTGTTTGTTTTACCAGTTTACCGCCATATTACTTACTCACAGCTCTCGCGAGATCTCAGCAGCAGCTCATCCCCCCGATCTCCAGCTCCTAACCTTTTTTCATTGAGGATCTCCTTGTCTGTATTCAAGAAAAGCTGGCACCCCATTTTAATATGGGATTTAAATGTCAAGTATTGGTCAAAAATAACGCCGAGGTTCTTTACGTTATTACTGGGGGCCAATTTAATGCCATCCAGATGAAGTGATTGACTAATCAGTTTATTTTTTAGAACTTCTTGTCCAAAGACAGAAACTTCTGTCTTGTCAGAATTTAAGAGCAAAAAGTTTAAAGTCATCCATGTTTTTATGTCTTCCAGACATGCCTGTAATCTACCTAACTGACTGGGTTCATCAGGATTTATGGATAAATATAGTTGTGTATCATCGGCATAGCTGTGGAAATTTATCCCATGCTGTCTAATGATTCTACCAATTGGGAGCATATATATGGTGAAAAGAATTGGTCCAAGCACATAACCCTGTGGAACTCCACAAGTGACCCTTGACAGTGAAGAAGATTTATCATTTAGATGAACAAACTGGAATCTATCAGACAAATATGATTTAAACCAGCCTAGTGCTGTTCCTTTGATCCCTGCAACATGTTCAAGCCTTTCTAAGAGAATATTATGATCGACTGTGTCAAAACCAGCACTGAGATCTAACAAAACCCTGAACAGACACAAGTCCATTATCTGAGCCCATGATAATATCATTAGTAACCTTCACCCGTGCTGTTTCAGTGCTATGATGAGCTCTAAAACCTGACTGAAACTCTTCAAACAGCTCGTTACTGTTTAGATGCTCACAGACGTGATTATCAACTATTTTCTCAAGGACTTTGGATAAGAAAGGAAGGTTAGATATAGGTCTGCAATTCACTAAGTCATCTTGATCAAGGGAAGGTTTCTTGAGTAAAGATTTAATTACAGCTATTTTAAATTCTTGTGGTACGTATCCGTTTACTAAGGATAGATTCATCATATCCAAAATGGGACCAGGAACCAAATGGAACACTTCCTTAAATAATTTGGTTGGGATTGGGTCCAACATACAAGTTGATGGTTTGGATGAGGCTAATATTCTTGATAATTCTGAAAGCTTGACTGAATCAAAACAGCTCAAGGCAAGGCAAGGCAAGTTTATTTGTATAGCACAATTAATCTTTAACCAGTGTTTCAGCTGATCTGAGGCTTTCTGGGAGTTTGTTCCAGACATGTGGAGCATAGAAGCTGAACGCAGCTTCTCCATGTCTGGTTCTGACTCTGGGAACTGATAAAAGACCGGATCCAGATGACCTGAGGGGTCGAGTAGGTTCATACTGGGTCAGGAGATCACTGATGTATTTTGGTCCTAAACCATTTTAAGCTTTATAGACCAGCAGCAGAACTTTGAAGTCTATCCTCTGACAGACAGGAAGCTAGTGTAAAGACCTCAGAGCTGAACTGATGTGGTCCACTTTTTTGGTCTTAGTGAGAACTCGAGCAGCAGAGTTCTGGATGAGCTGCAGTTTCCTAATTGATTTTTAGGTAGACCTGTAAAGACAATGTTACAATAATCAAGCCGACTAAAGATGAATGCATGGACTAGTTTTTCCAGGTCCTGCTGAGACATCAGATCTTTTATCCTTGAGATATTCTTAAGGTGATAGTAGGCTGATTTTCTGATTTACTTAATGTGTTTTTCAAAGTCTAGGTCTGAGTCCATCACTATACCCAGATTTCTGACATGGTTGGTGGTTTTTAGGTGTATGGACTGAAGCCCTGTGGTGACCTTCAATCTTTTCTCTTTAGCTCCAAAGACAATTACCTCAGTTTTGGTTTTGTTCAACTGCAGAAAATTGTGGCACATCCAGTCATTAATTTCCTCAATGCATTTGCCAAGAGCCTGTACAGGCCCTTGGTCTTCTGGTGACATTCTAATATATATCTGTGTGTCATCTGCATAGCTATAGTAACTTATATTGTTGTTATTTATTACCTGTGCCAGTGGGAGCATTTATATGTTAAACAGAAGAGGTCCCAGGATGGAACCCTGGGGAACCCCACATGTAATTCCCGTCTGCTCAGATGTAAAGTTACCTATTGACACAAAGTACTTAATGTTCTCTAAGTATGTTTTGAACCAGTTTAGTACAGTTCCAGAGAGACCCACCCAGTTCTCCACTCTGAGTAAAATAATGTGGTCAACAGTATCAAATGCAGCACTGAGATCCAGTAAAACTAACACTGACATTTTTCCACCGTCAGTATTCAAACAGATGTCATTGATTGGTCAGAGCAGTCTCAGTGCTGTGGTGCTGTCTAAAACCTGACTGAAAGACGTCGTAGCAGTTGCTTTGTCTTAAGAAGTCATTTAGCTGATGAAAAACAGCCTTTTTAATGATCTTACTTAAAAATGGAAGATTGGAGATGGGCCTGTAGTTGTTCATTTGTGTCTTGTCCAGATTGTCTCTTTTCAGCAGGGGTTTAATTACAGCTGTTTTCAGGGGCTCTGGGAAAACACCCGACATTAACGGCAGGTTCAGGTTATGTACAGTGTCCACGGAAAATCCATTTAAACACCATGAAACAGTTTTATCTCATAAACAGCAAAGATCTGGAGGACATTTTACGTCAACCGAACTCCTCCTCTTGCTGCTTAGACATCCTGCCCACAGGCTTTTTCAAAAAGGTCTCAAAGATCTTGAAGTCAGATCTGTTACAGATTGTGAACTCATCTTTAATGAACCAACCGCTTGTCTAATAATTTGGATTTTGTCTGTGAAGAATTTGGCAAAGTAATTGCAGGCCTTGGTGGAATAGAGTTCAGGTGCTACTGACATAGGAGAGTTTCTTACCCTGTCGACAACAGCAAATAATGCGCGAGCACTATGACTATTTCTGGTGATGATGTCAGAAAAATATGACCTCCTTGCATTCCTCAGTTGTAAGTTATAAGAGTGAAGTTTCTCTTTATAGATGTCATAATGAACCTGAAGTTTTGTTTTTCTCCATCTGCGCTCGGCTTTCCGACACTCCCTTTTTTCATTTCTCACCAGTGTGGAATTTCTCCATGGAGACTTTTTTCCTTCCAGAAATAACCTTCACCTTAGTGGGAGCAATAGTATCCATAACATTTACTATTTTAGCATTAAAGCTGTTGACAAGTTCATTGACTGAACCCCTTGACAGGGCAGGTGTTAGAGAGAACTGGTTAAAGATCTCACTAGTGTTTTCAGTTATACATCGTTTTGTGATAACCTCCGTTAAAACATTTATGTGAACCGAAATTATACTCTCAAAGAAAACACAGCAATGGTCAGACAAGCCCACATCACGCACATTAATCTTGGAAATGCCCAGACCCTTCGAGATCAGTAAGTCCAAAACATGAACCTTATTATGTGTGGGCTCTGTTATATGCTGAGTCAGCCCAAAGTTGTCCAGAGTGTTACTCAGATCTTTAGACCCTTTGTTCTGGGGATTGTCAACATGGATGTTAAAATTACCAACAATAAATATACAGTCAAAATCAATAAAGATTATAGACAGCAGTTCACTAAAATCATCATTAAAGTCAGAACAGTAATTTGGAGGCCGATAAATGTTCAGAAATTTTGCTCTAGGTGAGGCCTTCAGCTGTACAGCAACATTCAAAAGAAGGAAAACTTCCAAGAGATAACTGCTTACACTGGAATGATTCATTAAATAAAACAGCAACTCCTCCACCTCTGCTGTTCTGTCTGGCCTGGTTGACTAACTTGGTCACATAATTCGACCCTGTGTGGAGAACGATGTTTTTCACTGTTGGATATTTAGTCACAGTTTTCAGAATCCTCTTCTGCATGTCACTGACCATATCCTTTGGAAAGCAGAGGACTTTGGTGTTCTTTCCGCACATCCACTGAAAGTCCTTTACAGAGGAATCACCTACAATCAGTTTCAAGCCCAGTCTTTTGCTTTCTCTGAGGCCTCTCACTCTCTGACAGGTTATCATTCCTCATCTCCATACCTTGGGATGGATGGTCGTCAGATAAAGATCCAGGGTTCTCCAACAGTGGAGCAAATCTGTTCTGCAGCTTCACATTCGGTTGTTTTGAAAGTCTGTGGCTAACTTTCCCATTTGCAGCTGTTCTGTCCCGTGTCCTCTCATGTACGGGAGTAGAAGAAGCCCTCTGTCTTGTAGGGAGTGCAGGCCAGTCGGTCTCATCACAGATTTCCGCTCACTGTGTCCAGGCTGCACTACGTCCTCCCCTCTCCCAGAGACATGATTTAGTTTGTGGCTTAGCACCAAGACAGTTCCAGGGAGGATTATCACTCGGTGATTTAATGTAATGAGCAGAGGCTCCCTCTTTCTTGGTTGTGTTATCTCTGCCTCTTAGCCGTGTGTTAGCTTGCTCATTTCCACTGTTTTGACGGTGGCAAGGTTGTTTCATTTCCACACAATCCATTTACCTCCATGTTAACTTCTATCCGTTGAACCTTCCTCTCCAGTGCTGTTATCTTTTGTAGAAGGTCCTGGTACTCCATTGTGGAGACGGAAGGCATCTTGTTGCTGTAGCTTAGCATTAGCACCCTTATGAACTATATCTAGCTTCAGCTGAATGCTAAGTACTTAGATGCTGTAGATCAGGCTTCAGCTGTGTGTAGGCCCTACGCACACAGAGTGCTGAAGATAAAAGATCTATCAAATATTGCCGTTACTACCAAAAAAGGTTTTCCCCATAAATTTATATGTATTCAAAAGTCCTGCAGGTCGGATCATAAGGGGAAAAAAAAATAAGCAGAAAAATGCAAGCAGAAGGGAGAGCGAAGTAGCGAAGCAGCCGATTGCAGCGAAGCAGGAAACACTCATCTCAAATGAGCTCAAGCACAAACGAGGTTCTACAGTTCTTTCCGATGCTGCCTCATTTACTGAGGAGGAAGTAATCATGTTTGGGAGGATGCCAATTACTTTATTTTTAATAGAATTAATTTTATTTATGAAGAATCCCATAAAAACATCACTGCTAAGAGCTTGGGGAATAGTTGGCTCAACAGAGCTATGAATGTGTAAGTTTGGCAACTGTACTAAAAAGAAACCTTGGTTTGTTTTTATTCGCCTCTATTAATGATGAAAAATATGCTGTTCTAGCTTGTCGAAGGGTCTTTTTATACAGCAGTAGACTGTTATTCCAGGTTAAATAGGAATCCTCTAGATGTGTAGAGTGCCATTTTCTCTCCAACTTCCTAGTATTCTGCTTTAAAGTACGCAACTCTGCGTTAAACCAAGGAGTCAGCCTCCTATGGCTAGCCACTTTCTTTTTTAAGGGGGCTACACTATCTAATGCCAAACGCAATGAGGAAGTAACGCTGTGAACCAGACCATCAATTTCTGAAGGGTTAGAGATAGAATTGCTGCCATCCACTGTGTTACCCTGAGACACTGAGGAAAGTAAGAATGGAACAGATTCTTTAAAAATTGTTACAGCATTGTCTGATAAAGCTCTACTATAATGAAATTTTCTTTCAGATTTAAGATGGTCAGTTAAAGTAAATTCAAAAGTTATCAAGAAGTGGTCAGACAGGACCGGGTTATGTGGGTGAATTATTATTTCCTCACACTCAATAGCGTATGTGAGTACAAGGTCCAATGTGTGTTTACCCGAGTGGGTCGATCCCTGTACTTTTTGAGTAAAGCCAATTGAGTCTAAAATAGCATTAAAGGCTGCATTTAGGCTATCACTTTCAGTGTCCACGTGAATATTGAAGTCCCCCACTATAATGACCCTATCAGTATTTAATACTAAATCAGATAAAAAATGTGAGATCTGATCCAATAATTCAGAGTACGGGCTTGGTGGACGAAACCACAAACAAAAATGGTCTTAATGTTTTGCAACTTGGATGAGGAAAATTAAGGGATAGGTGTTCAAAAGAACTGTAGCTATCTATTGGTCTGGGACTAATTAGTAAATCAGAATGGAAAATGGTTGCAACTCCTCCTCTTCCTCGCCCAGTACTTCTAGGAATTTGAAAATTTAAATGATTGGAAGGAGTTGACTCACTTATACTGACATAATCCTCCTGCTGCAACCAGGTTTCTGTGAGACAAAGGAAATCAATGTGATTATCACAAATCAAATCATTTATTAACAAAGTCTTTGAGGAGAGAGATCTTAATTTTAATAAACCACATTTTATAGATTTATTTTTCTGTTCAGTCAAAGTCGTATTTATTTTTATGAGATTTCCATGATTTGCATTTGTTGGCTTAACTTTTAATCCCTTTAATTTTGACCGTCGGCAAGACACTGTTTCTATAGGCAAATGGGTGGGTAACAGTACAGAAGCAGCAGAGAGGTGGGTTAAACTACGACTCTGCTTCCTGGTCTGGACCCTGGGTTGTCAGTGTTTTGGCGGACTAATAAATTTGGCATTATTCCTAGAAAGAAGAGCTGCTCCATCTAAAGTGGGATGGATGCCGTCTCTCCGGATCAGACCAGGTTTTCCCAAAATGTTTGCCAGTTATCAAAGTAGCCCACATCCTTTGCAGGACACCACCTAGACAACCATTATAAGAACAGCTTTAAGTTAATTTTGGGTATGCATTTTTTTAAAATGTAGGGCGGAAATTGCAAGAATTTTAAGGGGTTAATGACAGCAATGAAATGCAGTGGAATTTTCATGGCAAAGAAGGACTATGCAATTCATCTGATCACTGTTCATAACATTCTGGAGTATATGCAAATTGCTATTATAAAAACTTAAGCAGCAACTTTTCCAATGTCCAATATTTATGTAATTCTCAAAACGTTTGGCCACGACTGTACAACAAATCAAAACATAACATAGCAATAAATTCAGGGATAAAAATTACACAAGTAAAAACAAATACAATAGGTCAAATGTCAATTTAAACAAATGGGTCTTAAAACAAGATTTAAAAACATGAAGAGAATCAATGTTTCTGATATCAGAAAGGAGTGCGTTCCAGAGATTTGGGCCAGAAAAGCTGAAAGCTCTGCCCCCATTGTGGTAAGTCGTATAACAGGAACCTTTAAGTGAAGAGAGGATGAAGATCTGAGGGAACAGGAAGATTGAGGCAATCTGAAGAAGGTTGGATAAGTAAAATTATTCATTGCACTGTTTGCTGTTAATTTTTTTGCGCATTGCATGACTTAATTGCCTTTGTGTCATTGCACCGTATATATAGTTATAAAATGGTTTTTGACAAGCCATTTTACACGGTTCCCACAAGCATTATTTTTCACTTAAGTTAATGTTACCTATCATTAACATACAGGGCATGCGCTCTCAGCCCGATTAGAGCTCGCCTGGGTCGCCTCCCCATGTTCTCCATTTTAGCTAAATAAATAAAAAGTAATAATAAAAATAATTTCCCGCTCCATTTTAAAAAGTGACTTTAAAAATATTATTTTGATGATTAATTTGATTAATTATATTACACAGACTCAGGTCAGAGGTAAACAGATTTTTTTTAAAGGAAGATAGTAGATTTAAAAAGGGTTTGAGATTAGTTAAGGAATATCTGCGGTTGCTAGGCAATATGGACCTGAAGTATTTTGGATGGACTATTATGGGAAATTATTAAAAACCACTTCAAAGTGCGTAGACCCTGAATTGGGACACAGCTTCCTGCCAGGCTTCCTGACTGTACGAGCAGACAGAGATCTGAAGACGAGCAGGAAAAGAAAAGGTGGTGGAGTAGCAGTGCTTGTAAACAACAGATGGTGTCATCCAGGACATGTTACTGTGAAGTGCCGTCTCTGCTGCCCAGATGTCGAACTCTTAGCAGTAAGTTTTCGTCCATATTATTTACCAAGAGAGTTCACCAGTGTAATTTTGGCAGTTGTTTACATTCCACCTTCAGCCGTTGCCGACAATGCATGTGATGTCATCAATTCCATTGTTGCTAAGCTACAGACACAGCACCCCAATGCATTTGTGGCAATATCTGGTGATTTTAATCATGCCTCGCTCTCTACTACACTTCCAACATTTCAACAGTTTGTCAGCTGCTCTACAAGAGAAAACAGGACCTTGGATTTGTTTTATGCAAATGTAAAGGATTCATACACGTCCAAACCAAGACCTCCTCTGGGACAATCAGATCACAATCTTGTTTTTCTATGTTCAGAATATAAACCCCTTGTTCAGAGGCAACCTGTGACAAAACGAACTGTGAGAAAATGGTCACAGGAAGCTGAAGAAGCCCTGCAGGGTTGTTTTGCAACCACAGACTGGATGACTCTTTGCCAAGCACATGGAGAGGACATCAATGCCATGACTGAGTGTGTGACTGACTATATAAACTTCTGTGTGGACAACATCATCCCCACCAGAACAGTGAGATGCTTCCCGAATAACAAACCCTGGATCACCAGTGAACTGAAGGAACTGCTAAACAAGAAAAAAAGAGCCTTCAGGGAGGGAGACAGGGAATTATTGAGGAGTATACAGAAGCAACTTAAGGTCAAGATCAGAGACAGCAAGGAGGCATACAGGAAGAAGCTCGAGAACAAACTAGAGAGGAACAATATCCGAGATGTCTGGTCAGGAATGAGAAAGATCACAGGTTTTAAGGACAGGAAGGATTGGATAGATGGAAGTCTGGACAGAGCCAATGAACTGAACATATTCTTCAACAGGTTCAGTTCAGGAACTAGCTCAGCATCCACCTCTCCTGTTCCCAGCCAAACAGACATCCCACTCTCCTCTGATCAACAGTTTTCCTGTTACACCTCGGATGTTCTATCCTTCACCTCAGCCATGGACTCTTGTGATTCCACAAGTTTGACTTCAACAAAGTCAGGAGGTGCTGCTACCCCCTTTGGCTCCCCCTCCCACTTGTCTGTCTCCAAAAGTCAGGTGAAGAGGCAGCTGGAGAAACTGAACCGGAACAAGGCTGCAGGTCCAGATGGTGTCAGCCCCAGAGTCCTGAAGGCCTGTGCAGAGCAGCTCTGTGGGATTCTGCAGCACATCTTCAACCTTAGCCTAACTCAGGAGAAGGTTCCAGTGTTGTGGAAGACATCCTGCCTTGTTCCAGTACCCAAAAGAACTCACCCATCAGTCATCAATGACTATAGACCCGTTGCCCTGACATCCCACATCATGAAGGTCCTGGAGAGACTCTTGTTGGCCCCCCTGAGTAAGCAAACAAGAACATATCAGGACCCACTGCAGTTTGCTTATCGCTGTGGAGTTGGAGTTGAAGATGCCATCATCCACCTACTTCAACCAACCCACTGTCATCTGGACAAAGCAGGCAGCACTGTGAGGATCATGTTCTTTGATTTCTCTAGTGCATTTAACACAATTCAGCCTGATTTGCTTTGTCAGAAACTCCTGAAGACACAGGTGGAGCCCTCAACAATCGCCTGGATCAATGACTACCTGACAAACAGACCACAGTTTGTGAGACTGAAGAATTGTGTGTCAAACCAGGTGGTCAGTAGCACAGGAGCACCACAGGGGACCGTACTCTCACCATTCCTTTTCACTCTGTACACCTCAGACTTCCAGTACAAATCAGAGACGTGTCATCTGCAGAAATACTCAGATGACTCTGCAATTGTCGGGTGTATCAGAGATGGACAAGAAGCTGAATACAGAGAGCTGGTGGACCGCTTTGTGACATGGTGTGGAAACAATCGTCTCACCTTGAATGTGAACAAAACAAAGGAGATGATTGTAGATTTCAGAAGAAACAGGGATAAGTCAAACACTGTTTCCATCATGGGAGAAGAAGTGGAGGTGGTTGAGGAATATAAATACCTCGGAGTTCACCTTGACAACAGACTGGACTGGAGGCGCAACAGTGAAGCCGTCTACAAGAAGGGACAGAGCAGACTGTACTTCTTGAGGAAGCTTAGGTCCTTCAAGGTTTGCAGCAAGATGCTGCAAATCTTCTACAAGTCTGTTGTGGAGAGTGTAATCTCTTCAGCCGTCATCTGTTGGGGTAGCAGCATCAGAGCCAGGGATTTAAAAAGGCTAAACAACCTGATAAAGAAGGCTGGTTCTGTTCTTGGGACAACTGTGGAAAATCTGGAGATGATAATGCAAAGAAGGATTCTTCATAAAATCAAAAAAATTATGGACAACCCTGAGCATCCCCTTCATGAGACAGTCATACAACAACAGAGCGTCTTCAGTCGGAGGCTTCTTCAGTTTCGCTGCAATACAGACCGCTACAGGAAATCCTTCCTGCCCACAGCCATTATCATCTACAACAAATCCTTAAAGAATTAATTATGTGAGCTATACCAACACTTAATTTCCCTCTGGGATCAATAAAGTATTTTTGAAGTTTTGAAGTTTTGAAGCTATTGTTTATTCTTGTTTTTGTCTGTCCAATTCCCCACACTCGTCATTTTTGTGAAGAATCGGTGGTGTGTCTTTTACCTGCCAGAATAACTTAACTGACTGATTAATAAACAACATGAACCTTATAGAGCTTCAGGTGTTTGTTCACAGAAAACATGCTAAGGACCAGTGAAAATGTGTGTTTCTTCTCTTGGCAAAAGTCACACAATGGTTGTGCACATATTTCTGAGGGCGCAGCATATGGTGACAAGCAGTTAACCGCCACTTTGTTTTGTCGGAAATCAGTAGTCCATCGTTTGGTCTCCACTTTGGGATCCGAAAAACACAATCACCTTGATTGCTCCCCTTGGACTGTTGTCTGCTTACCCGACCGAGTGTAACAGCTATTAACAGCACACGTTCGTCCAGGCATCCTGAAAAAGTTAAACGAGTTGTAGACCTGCTCTTTAACTACAAATGCGCCTCGAGTCACATGACCGTTTGGACGGCAAAGTCAATGTATGTCGCAACTCTGAGTATGTTGAAGGTTCTGGCTGCGTAGCCGACGTGTGCCGTCACATTGGTGTATTTCACTCTGGCCCAATGACAGTAAAAGCTCTGGCCTGGTCCAAAGCTCAGATGGCATTATCCCATCTTAGGTCGCGGTCACACTTACGTTCTACCTGGGACGGAGCAGCAGTTTCTAAACACCTTCCCGGGATTATTCCGGTCAAAGGCTTAAGAGGCATCCAGGAAGCACATGGTAGAATTATGCTTTCTATAGCTACTGACAGCCTCTTTCAGAGCATAGACACACATGTCAGAGCCATGTTTACTTTTGAAGCCAAACTGAGACAGTGTGGACATTGAGTCCCAACCAAAAAAACACACACTGTTCTCCATGACTGGCATATATTCTATGTATCTTGATCCCAATAATATTCTCTCTGGTCCATCTCTCACAGAAGATGTAACTTCCATCCTTACACAGTTGGAATACTTCTGCAAGTTTGTGTCTGAACATATCATTTAAGCTCCGACAACAAATAAAAATGATGATCAAAGTTGAACAGCCAGCTGTTAGGCCGGCTCTGTAGCCTATGCGATTTGTGTGACAATGGGTGACCAATGGCCCATTACTGCAAAACAAAAGGCTGAGCAATAGTGCCAATTCCCTGGTCACAGGCATGCACTGAATACCTGCAACTGCAAACATCTTCCAAAAGGCTTAGTTTTTCCTCTTTATATGTCGATTCACAGTAAATAAATTGTGATAAAAAATTTGACAGGAGGTATTAGCTACAATAATTTAACTCCAGATAAAATAGTGACCAGCAAATCTCCAGTAGCTAGGTCTGTTATAATTTCACTTCTTAAATCACATATAGGTATTAATCTGATGTATGTCACTCTTGGTTCTATGAATTATGTGAAATTCCACACACCGCCAGAGTCGGTGCTTTAAATCTGGTGGTGTGTACTGTATTCTGTGAGAGAAGCGCCATCTCCTGATCATGTCCTGTATTTCATTGAGTGGGAGGAGTTCCAGTAAAAACTGGTTGGTGGGGGTCACTCCAGCCGCTGGAACTCTGCTGGGAGTCTGCTGGCAGCTGAATGGCACCCAGCAGGGATGGGAACTTTGAGTTGGCTACTACTGTATCATGGTCAATGTCAAATGCTGCACTGAGGTCCAAAAGTTATTTCCACAGACTGTATTTATGCGGATCTCATTGAACACTCTGACGTGGGCAGTCTCGGTGCTGTGGTGGGCATGAAAACCAGGCTGAAAAATATCAAAACGGTTGGTCATTGTGAGAAAGCTATGACACTGTTGAAACAAAGGTTTTCGATAATTTTGCTGATAATTGGAAGATTAGAGATTGACCTGTAGTTCTACCCGTTAGCGTTCCGAGGGCCCGCGGGTGGGCCCAGCCAATTCCTAGTTTAAATCCACCAATTTTCTGACTTCTAACTTTTATGAACCTATACATGTTTTAAATCATTGGAAAGCTAAGAGTCTTGTGATTCCAATTATGCCTGGCGTTTAAGGATACACTCATAACTTTAGACACAGTGAGCGCTTTTGCCAACACAAACGTTCTCCTGATGGAGGTATAAAAATATGGAACTCACCACTTTGTAGTCCAATAAACGTGCCAAAACCGATCCATTTCGAACAAAAATTGTCTTTTTACATCAATAAGGGTCCGATTAAAGTCCTCCGATAAAGTTATTAGACCAGGACAACAGCAAAACCAATAAAAAATGTAAAACAAACAGTGTAAATGTGCTCCCGAAATCTCTGGCCATTTTTGTAGTCTTTACGGCTTTGTTTCCGATTCATTCGCTCCCTCTTCCGTCTACAAAGGTCACTGAGCATGCCCGGAAGGAAAAAAAAAAATTTCATCCGGTGTTTTCCTTACGTAGGGTACATCTCCAACCAATGGCGCATGGATGGAAAGTCACGTTATGGTAAGTAACTCGAACCAATTGCGGTCCAGAATTCTGATGATTGACGCATCGAATAGCCAATGTAATGCTGTAAACGCAGATATATAACATGACCGGGCGGACTTGTTCGCAGCCATTGTATATGACGTGCGTAAAATGTCTTATTCATGAAGAGATTACGCACAGTGCGTAGCGGTAACATATTGTTTCAGCACCGTGTCCAAATACCCTTTATGATCAAAATACAACATTGAAGGAAGCCGTGGAGCTTTATATGGTAAGATGAAGTTATGATTCTGATGATATTTTTAATTCAATGAGGACTACGGCATTTACCCAGGAGATGGCGCATATGGCACACTTTTGACCACCTTTGACCTGTAGTTATAAAAATGTGTGCAGAATATTCATTTTTTGGTTTATTGCTGTCATATTTGGTGTGGATGAAGGTAATACTTCAGACTTTAGACCCACAGTGTGTTTTACGTCACCACCTCTTTTTAAAGCCATTTTTACAGCATGTATTTATATAAAATAAATATTCGGACACAAATAAAAGAATTTTTTGGGGTATTAAAATTAATATTGCTTGGTAACAATAGCACTCAGAGATATTAACACAGTTCTGGGATAAATTTTAGTGTTTGCTTTCCAAAGAGACCCCAACCATGTCTCTACTCAAAATGTTTCAAGAACAGCTTTAAGTTAATTTTGGGTATGCGTTTTAAAAAAATGTATGGCGGAAATTGCAGGAATGTTAAGGGGTGTGTTGTCCAGGTTGTTCTTCTTTAGCAGCAGTTTGATAACTGCTGGTTTCAAAGCCCAGGGAAAGACACCTGAATCAGATCAGACCCAATGACAAGTAAAACGTTCTTAAGAAAAACTATGGGTACGATTTCGAGGCAGTGGCGTTTATCCCAAAGAGTTCTATTTTAGTCTGATCTGAATACATGACATTCTCCCAATCCTCCTCTGGATCTTCCAGGTGGTCTCTGGCAAACATTAGATGGGCCTGGAAATGTACTGGCTTAAGCAGGAGGACCGTTAGGGCTGTACGATTTTAATCCATGAAGAGGTAGTGTGCTACTAATAGTAACCTTTGTTACTGTGGTCCCAGCTCTCTTCAGGTCATTTACCAGTTCCCCCCATGTAGTTCTGGGCTGCTTCCTCATTGTTCTCAAGATCATGTGTACCCCACAAGGTGAGCTCTTGCATGTAGCCCCAGACAAGAGAAATTGTCTGTGATCTTGTATTTATTACATTTTCTAATAATTGCTCCAACAGTTGACCTCTTTTTAACCAACCTGCTTGCCTTTTGTAGACTGACTCATACTAGTCTTGTGGAGTTGTACAATGTTGTCCCTGGTGTCCTTGGACAGCTCTCTGGTCTTGGTCATGGTGGAGGTTGGAGTCTGACTGTTTGAAGATGTGGACAGATGTCGTTCAAACAGGTACTGTTAATACTGGTAACGAGTGGAGGATAGAAGAGTTTCTTAAAAAGTAGTAACAGGTCTATGAGGGCCAGAATTCTTGCTTGTTTTTAGGTGCTTAAATACCTTTTTTCTGCACCATTATACAAATAAAGTCTTTAAAATCATATAATCTGATTTCCTGGAATTGTTTTACATTCTGTCTCTCACAGTTGAAGTGGATCTATGATCTGCGCAATATAATATGCCATGATTACTGCAAGTACACTAAACTGAAAATGATCTTTATTAAACATGCCTGATCAAGACAAGTACAAACGGAATACAGCTGTGCATTGGGCTCAAAACAAAGACTGTGGGCACAGCGCAATTGCACATTAGGCAATAAAATAAACAAAATAAAAAACCCGACCAAATCTAGTAAACAGAAATATATGCATATATGCTGTCCTGTGACTATAAATCTGACTGTAAATGTGCCGTTTTACTTTATATAGTAAAACACAGCAGTCAGGAAGGGACAAAGAAGAATGTGCTAATTTGCATTAAAGATAAATGCAGGTTAATCAGTTTAACTTTGAGGCACCATTAAATAAAAAAGGTAGTTGAATAGTTAAAAAAATAGTTTCTTTACCTTTAGTAGAAAATATATTTTTGATGGAGAATGGGTAAGGGGTGGGGTGTGACATTAATAAAAAAGTATATTAAAGAAAGAAAGGAAGGGGAGAATTTTTATACTTTGTTTATTTTAGTTTTTATGTGTTTAAGGCAGGACACTACTGCAAAACCGAATAACATGCATTTGGTTCAAGTTCTCATTTCAGTGATTTGGGTAACTGTTTTCATCTATAATTCAAATAAAGTCACCTGCCCGAAAAGCAGAAAACACTGGGTGACAAGATAAGTACAGTTCATACTTTAAAACACATTCACATCCTATCTCACAGGCAGGACTTTTATGGTAAGTTCAGATACCTGCTCCTTTAAGGTCTACAAGATTACATGTGGTGTACCCCAGGGTTCAATTTTAGGCCAAGTGCTTTTCAACATTTATATGCTGCCTCTTGACAGTGTCATCAGGAGACATATAGTTAACTTTCACACTTATGCTGATGATACACAGTTGTACATTCCCGTGTCTCCCGATGACACACGGCCAATGGGTGCACTTTTTAACCGCATTTTAGACATCAATTTCTAGATGGCAGAAAACATTCTCCAGCTCAACCAGGACAAAACTGAAGTTTTAGTCGGTCCTATGGCTCAGAGATACTTTTACTAAAACTACAAACACTGTCGTTTAATGCTTCTTTTAAAGTGAAGAACCTGGGTGTGATTTTTGATTCTGAACTGAATTATATGGCTCTCATTAAAAACATTGCTAAAATAGGTTTTTATCATCTAAAGAACATTGCCAGAGTCCGCCCCATTCTCTCTCGGGCCAAGACGGAGACACTGCTGCATTCTTTTATCACCAGTAGAATTGACTACTGTAATGCTCTGCTTTCTGGTCTTCTTAAAAAGAGTATGTCAGGTTTACAACTTCTACAAAATAAATTCAGCAGCTCATGTCCTGACAAAGACCAGGAGGCGGTAGTACATTACACCTGTCCAAAATTCATTGTATTGTCTCCCCGTATATTTTAGGATCGATTTAAAGGTTCTTTTAATGGTTTTTAGTGTGTTAATGGTCTTGGGTCTTCTTACCTTTCAGAACTGCTCTTACCATATGAACCTTCACGGCCTCTGCGCTCCACTGGCAGCCATATCCTTGTCATCCCTAAAGTCAGGATACACACTCACGGTAAAACATCTTTCCAGTACTATGGCCTTCTTCAGGTCCGCAAAGAATGTTCATGTTTTTAGGAGCAGGCTCAAGACTCGCTAGCTTTTAGCTGATTATTTTAGTCTGTTCAATTGCTTCGCCTTTTTACTTGTTTATATTTTATCAGTATTTGACTACTTAGTCTTAACACATTTATCCACAGTTTATTTTTATATTTTAACCTGTTATTTTAATCTTCCTTCCAGTGTTTCCTACCGGTTCCCTCTGCCTCGGAACCGGTAGTCAGCTGTGGCTGCCTGTGTGCTCTCCAGGTAGCGCTTGGGTGGAGGTGGTGTTCTCGGCCTCGCCTCCTTTGGGCGCCCTTTTTCGGGGACTTGGCTACAGCCGTTGATGTGCTGCTGCTGATGCAGATGGGTCCTTTAATGGTGTTTCCTTACCTAGCGCATCTGTATTCTGCTCAATGTCCTTTTTAATGTTGCTCTTGAGTGTGCAAGGTCAAGGGGTTTGGGGGTATAAATGTGATCATGCTTTTAATTCTGTGGGGGTGGGTTGGGAATGTGGCTTATGTGGGGTTATTTTTTAATCTGTAAACCACTTTGATTTGCAATCCTTGTATGCAAAGCACTTTATAAATAAAGTTTGATTGATTGAAAAAGTACACTCCGTGATTTAACAGCTTGGAGGGCCACCTCTTACAGCAATAACTTGGAATAATCCATGTTTCATTTTACCTGTATGATTGTTACAGAGGAACCAATTTGGCAGACTTCTTGCTGTAAGTTTCATTCTTTGATTTGTACAATTAATTTAAAATAACCTAACTGCAGTTTATTTTTTGACTGCATGACCTGGTATACAGAGGGGTTCATAGTCGGCTTTTTATTTTAACTCAAATGCTAGACCAACTTTCTGCAATCTTTCCTGTAATCACAGGCCAGAGTACACATTATCAGCAACATCATGAATTTTCTTAAACTGTATTACTGTAGTCAGCTTTATGCGCACCTTCATTTCTCCTCTGTCATTTCACCTGATTAAAGCTCTCTCTGCGGCTTCGGGAGCAGTCATTCATGTCATTGCCGAGGACAATCGTGTGATTTCCCAGTGGTGCCTGCAACTGTGGACAATGGTCTGCTTAACAATTTCTCAAATAGATCAATTTACCAGCTGAAACCTGAAATGGTTTTACAATGCTGAGAAACAGATTTGGGACCTGAGAGAAATAACATACCTGTAAGATAAAATATCACTGCATGATAATAGAATTGATATAATTCCTGAGAAAAAAATTAAAAATGATTTATGATGGTGACTTAGGTCTTTAAAGATTGTAATTTTGAGATTCTGATTCACCTGTTATTATAGTCTTATTCTGTATCTGCAGTACCTATCTAAAGTATTTATATTAGTAGTAGTATAAATAGTTTAGTATTTATAAACTATTTGTCATGTTATAACTAGTGCTATCAAGTGATTAAAAAACTTTGAGATTAATTCATTGTGATTTGTAATTAATTAATCTAGTTAATCTTTTTTTTAATCACACCTAATAATTGCTGAGAAAAGCCCTCATCTTCAAGTATTTCCATTTAAAATCATTACATTATTGTGGCAGAACGAATATATAACAGAAAATGGCTTTATGAAGTAATTTATGGTTTTTAACAGACTTGAACAGAAGCAGTCCCAGCCATTTACATTTCTCCATTTTTGAGACTAGTCCCAGTGCTGACTGCAACTTCAGCTTCGAGCATGCGCAATTTGTTAGCATTCTGGACTCAGTGGGGTAAATATTTGCTCTGCTTAGTCCAAGCTGGACCTGGACGGGCGGGCGGAGCTGCTGCGCATCGACTTACGGCCTGCTGTAAGTGCTCTGAGACGAAGAGCAGTCCACGGCACCACCGCTGCTCAGTGAAAGTAACAGGGACACATGCTTCATCCAAAAGTCTCCAATAACCCCAGAAAAAGTTGCTAAATTTGTTGCCAGTCCTTCTTTTTCAAGAAGACTCGCTAGAGGGGTCTAAAAACAAACTACGTATAGCAACAAAGCCGCTACACTGTATGCAACTCGCCGCTCCTCCTCACTCCCCTTGCCCTCTCGACTAAAGCGGAAGCATCAGCTTATGATAGGCAAGTCTACAGACAGCCACTAGTTCAGGGTGTGGTTAACCCCCAACTCAAGCGCAAGAAGCCTAAAGCATAAAAACAGGTTTTATTTAAAGGCAATTTGCATGCTGAAACAGTAAAATTGAAGTCTAAAAATTAGATTAACGTGAAAAAAAATATAGCGCGTTAAATATGGGTGTAATTAGTTAACTACAATTAACGCGATAATTTGACAACCCTAGTTATAACCACAAACTTTAATGTATTTTGGCGGGGGATTTTATATAATAGGCCAACAGAAAGTAGTGCATAATTAGAGCTGGGTATGGATTCAAATTTCAAGAATTCCAATTCTGAAGGTTTAGAATCGATTATGACATGTGCATGTTTGGGATGACTTCTTCAGAAAGACCATTGCAACAGACCGTAACGTAGTGAATCAGAATCTGATTTTTTGGCCAAGTATACTTGCATATACAAGGAATTTGACTTCGGTAGATGTTAGGTCTCTAAACATACAACAAATAAACGAGTAAATGTAACCCCTGATTCACATTAAGTGACTATGATGATTAAAAAGTGTAGGCCGGTAACTAGGTTCGACAGGATTACAACAAGAATTAATGGAGGGTGCGAAATGAAATGGCTGGACGCAGGGATGGACAAAAAAAAACTATTATTTTTGTTCATGAAATGAAAATAAAATACAGTACGCAATATAAAACAAACAGAAACACTTTGGTACCTTACAAAATGAAAATAACAGTAGAAAAAAAATAAACCCTGGTTGTGTTGAGCTCAATATATTCAGTTTATCCCTGGTCAAGTCAAGTCTAAAAGTCTTTAGTTCCGTGAGTTTCCTGTTCAGTGGTTTGAGTGGTTACCACTTGGATATTAACACTGGAGAGAAGGATGGTGTTCTTCCGCTCAAGGTTCGGTTCAGTTCTGGGCACAGGCTCACCATGGGATTCTGGATGGAAGGAAAAAAACTAAAAAAGAAAATTTGCATTTTTTTTTGTAATTAAGCTACTGTCATAAAAAGTTTTAGTTTTGTATATACATAACTCCTGAATAGAAATTAAAATGTGTTTGGACTGATTTAAAAAAAAAGACGTTTTGAACAAATTTGATGTTTGTCGATGGTGAGCGCAAATGCAGGTGATAAGCGGTTTCAGCGAGTCACACTGAAGTTCACTGGCTCTCCGGGGGGAGCGGGTGTTACAGCGGTTGTATGAGCTGCGAGAGGAGGTGAAGGGGTTTTAGACAGAAATCAATGTGGCTTGCATCTCTGTCCTATTTGATCTATATTTGACCGCTTGAATGTCCTTAAACTGTCTTTGCAAGGCTGCGAAACTCGTATTTTGCTCCTTGAAGACAAAGTGCACTCCTTCACGTAAAAACTAGACCTCTATGGCCGCATCAGTCGAGGGAACCCCAACCTTGTAGACTTTATCACTGATGCAGGCACGTCACACGATTTCTCCCCCCTATTTCAATCAGTGTCTGAGCACCTGTCAGCAATGAGAAAACTATTTGCGACATACTTTAAAGAGGATTATCGCTCTTTTGCGTGGGTTCGAGATCCGTTTGTGTGCACAGCAAACGAGATGTCAATTTAGGGTGACCAACTGCCCTCTTTTCCCTAGACATGTCCACTGTTCATGTGCTGTCCGGGGCATCCGGGAGGATTTATAGGCTGATGAAAATGTCCGGGTTTTTATTGTTTTCATAGGACCAAGCTTAAACCGACTGGTGTGATGCATGCATTATGACAGCCTTTCTCTCATGTAACGTCCCCCCGAGCTGGTTCTGATCCGTCTATTGACGCCACAGAAAGCAGGCTGTGCGTCGAGCTGCGCTGCACCGCATGCATTGCGCAGCGCCTCTCTGAGCCGAGTTGCACCGCACCGCGTTATCCTGCATTGCGCAGTGCTGGGCCGCGCAGCGCTGAGTTTCTGCTGATTACAAGAAGTCAAAGCACAAGCTTCATGCACAAACCACAAAAGATATACTGTCAAGTCGCAACAAATGGGTGGCAGAGTGCACCATTCACATAGCTGGCATGTGTGTTTCTGTGTGACAAAAGTGGCAAATATCCTTAAGATCACATGGACACAAAATTATAAAAAGCCTGAGCAAAGTGAGAGTTCATTTGTAAACTGACCGTGGAGGATGAAGATGCAAACTAAACAGAGTAAGCACTTTTTTATTTTGTTTTTGAGTCTGCAGCTGTTAACTTTTATTACAGTGAAAAGAAAATAATACTTGTTTTCTCAGAAGATTATTTCAGATTTTTCTTCAGTTTTTGTCCAGTGCAATTTAAAAAGTAAACTAATATTGTTGCTGGTAACTTTTTTTAATTCAGAAGAGTAATTATTTCTATTATTTATTTCCAGAGATTATAAAATCATTTTCTTCTTGTGAAAGCCTTTTTGAAGTTTGTTATTTAACTAATCTTTTCTAACCACATTGAGAATGCACACTTTAAATATGTTAAAATCAAAAGTCTTGGTCAAGTCCTGAAAGTGTTTCAGTACTGTGCACGATGGCCTCTTTTTTTGAAATCAAAATATGGTCACCCTATGTCAATTGATATGCAGGACCAGCTTATTGAGCTGAAGAGTGACAGTAGACTGAAGGAACTCTTTGGTTCCTCCCCTCTTTCATCATTCTGGGCAGTATTGATGCAGGAATATCCTCAACTCTGTGACATCGCCTTGAAGATTCTCCTTCCTTTCACGTCGACATATTTGTGTGAGGCAGGTGCACCGGGGCCCCAACTGCAATGAACCAGCTTTGGGGGGGCCCAGCTTGCAACCCCTGGGCTAACTAATGCCTATGTGTTGCAGAGTGGGAAATATTTGTAAATTTTTGTATTTATTTTGGATGGTTTGTTTGTGTGGATTTGGTATGTTTTGTTTGCATTTGTTTTTCCTCTGTGAAGCTCCAAGAGAAAACCTTAACTTATCTAGATGAGTCAGGAGGAGGAGCGCAGCAATCAGCTGCTTTGTTACAGGTGCGCAAAAACTTGTTAGGTTGCACATAAAAGGAGCTGAGGCAGAACAGCAAGGACTGAACCCACTGGCCGGAACACCACGAGCGATGACTGGCGCACACGTCTCTAGCAAAACTGCGAGCGGCAGACAGGCAGCGCGAGACAGATGAGTACGTGCCTCGCCTATGAGTACCGTTTCACCTCTGTTTTGAGAAGCGAGCGAGGATCGCCGCATAACTTGCGCTATGCGCACTATTTGTCAAGGGTGCGCAGATATTGGTGCCTGCCTTTAGTTTTCCAGTTGTTTTTTGGCTGAAGGGGGGCGTAGCACGCTGAAGGTTGAGACGTGAGAGTGTCAAAGGAGATCAGCTGTTCGCCTGTCAGCCGACACAGGGGAGGAGCGCGTATTACAACTTAAAATGTATTAGTATAGTAAAATAACGAAAGTACAGTTTACGAAAGTATTTTCCTATTTTTTATTTCGAACATATTTTAGGCCTATTTAAAGAGATATAGCAAAAAAAAAGAAGAAAAAAAGTGCACTCCCCCCTGCTGGACGACGATATCATCGTCCATCCCGATGTTTTACTGTAAACATCGTCAACTGCCAATTTGGGGGACATCGCCCAACCCTACAGCCAAATAAATCCACATTTCTATTCATTCTCACAGCTATAGCTTATTTTTTTCTTCATCCTTCATATTACCATAGTAATATTTAACATGCATGTTTGTCTTTTTTTCTCAGAATATTTGCTGCTGTACATGACAATAATTTTTAATCCATGTAAACAAAATATAAAATCCTCTTTTCCAGTTTTTAAACATCTTAACCATGAAATTATGATTATTATTTACAACCAATTGAATCATTGCTCTTTAAATTCGTTTTCTTTAGCTTTTGTAAATCACCTGAATTACAATTAATTTATTACATTACCAAGGAGCATATAGTTAACTGCATCCAACATTCTCATTTAAAATTAATTGAATCAGTAAAACTCTTCCTGAGCTAATTGGTTATCATTACATGAATTTACAATACACTCACATGGTAAACCTTTAAAGTTCACATTTAACATCAACAATTTTTACATTCAATGCAAAAAATAGTGCGAAAAGAAATAAAAGGTGTTTCCTTTCGTTAGCATGAACTTAAATCTAACTTAGCCACCTCATTTCTTAACAGAAATAACAGTTTAATCACTTTTTTTAAAAACCAAATCCAAATCTATTCGGCTGTGAAACAGCAAAATGCTCATGTTTGCATGACGCTAGAATACTTTCTCAGCAAGCACATGGCATTAACTCACCAAGATGGTGTCGGCATGTACATAGCACTGGACAAATTCACAGGTCTCCCTAGTGTGTGCTCCAATCAACTTAACACTATATCTCATTTTAGCCATTTAGAAAATGTAAATACTAATTTACAGCGTTCTTCCTGCATATTAGTGATGTTACAATGTGTGCCGAGGCTACAAAGCGTGTGTCGAGCAGTGGAGAGGGCATTTCCACAAAGCGCGTATTGAGGCCTGCTTCATTTAGGCTAGGAGCCGAAAATGATAACGTCTGAAGCCCCGCTGCCTGGCTGTACCACGTGACTGCTTCAGGAAGTGGTTCAGAGTTTGCGGAGTGGTTTGACAGCAATGTAAATCCCCTCAGGCTCCATTCAAAATGTGGGTTTGTGCAGAAGAGTTGCAGTCAGTTTGGAGTTTGGATAGGAGAGTTTAGTTAGCGTTTATATAGTTTGGAGAGTATAGAGACTGATAGTTTGAAGATTTAGGAGAATGAGGAGAGAAGAAGAAGGTAGGGTGACCAACCGTCCTGTTTTCCCCGGACATGTCCACTTTTCACGTGCCGTCCAGGGCGTCTGGGGGCGTCCAGGGCGTCCGGGGGGGTGTCCATAGATTGATGAAAATGTCCGGATTTTCATTGTTTTTAAGGGGACTAATAAGCATACTTAGATTGACTGGTGCGATGCATGCAATACGACACATTTCCTCTCATCTATCGTTTATATGCTTTCGTGGATGATTCTGAACCGTTTCATAGACGTGAGAGCGAGTTTTGATGCGCTGCACCACTTTGCCCTTCACCGTGCTGCGGGCACGGTGTTGCGACTGTTTACAAGATATTAAAGCGCAAGTGTAGCTTTGCAGACAAACAGAGCTGGCATAGCTGGCACATGTGTTTCTGTGTGTGACAAAAGTGGCAAAGATCTAGTAGGTCCACATGGAAATGAAATCTAAAATAATAATTAATCTATAAACTGACATAGGAGGATGAAGATAAAATCAAAAAAATGGAGCAGGCATTATTGTGTTTTTGAGACTGCTGCTTTGTAATTTTATTTTTACATTGAAAAGAAAATAGTACCCTACCTGTTTCCTCAGAATTCTATTTCAGATTTTTGTTACATTTTTGTCCAGTAAAGCAAACTATTACTGTTTCTGGTACATTTTCTAATTCGGAAGAGTAATTATTTCTATTATTAATTAATTTCTAGAGATTTAAAGTCATTTTTGCACTTGTGAAAGCCCATCTGAAGTTTGTTATTAAACTGTTCATTCTAACTACATGGAGAATGCATGCTTTAAATATGTTAGAATCAAAAGTCTGGTCACAGTCATGGCGGTGTTTCAGGACTGTGCCAAGTGTCCTCTTTTTTTAGAAATCAAAATATGGTCACCCTAATTTAGGAGAATGAGGAGAGAGAGATAAGTGAGAGGATGGAGCCAGCTAGGAAGAGGAGGATTTCCCCTGTGTGGGAGCCAAATATTAGTAGGCTGGAATTGTATTGGAGTATTGGGAAAAGCAAAAATTACTGTACCCCAATTTATACAGTCTAGCACTTGTGTTTTTGTGTACGCCGGCATCTTCTGTGCCTTGTGAAAGAGTGTTTTCGAAGGCTGGTGAGGTGGTGTCAAGAAAAAGGAATCGCTTAAAACCTAAAACTGTTGAGAAACTGCTATATTTGAATAACAATGTTTTCCCCCTGTTTTTTATATCATTGCCCAAGTTACACAATCATTTTCAGTGCCCTCTTACTAGTTCCACAAGCATTTTCACTTTCCTCTGCCTGCTTAAGCCCATGCCTTTTGCCTCAAGTGACAGAAAAACATTATTACACAACCTGCCATAACACATGATACTACCGTTTGGGGATAATTTACAGACAGAATACATTAAAAAAATATTTTTATTATTCACATTTGTACTATTTTATGTAGAGAAATTATTTTTTTGTAACTCAGTAATTCCCAAGAACCATAGCAGACTTACAACTTTAATGCATCACACATTAAGTGGCTAAGAGCTGCCTGTGATTATGTACCTGGCCAGTAGGGGGGTTTGTGTTCACATGAAGCCCCATGAGCAGAACCCTTTCTTGAACCAATTAACTCAAGTGGTTCAATGCCTCATGGGGCTTCATCTCACCATCACTACTGCATATAAAACTCACCCAAAGAGGTATACAGCTCCGCGCGGCTTGTGTGCATTCTATCGTTTCCAAAGTGCAAAAAGGCTGAGTGTGAACTGAAGCGCGAGTCGCGGCTGGGGAGAATCGCCATCGCCCCACAGGTCGGGGAAACGGGAAATTAAAGTTACAGAGAGAAAACTGCACTTCCTTTTTCCAAAATAAACGTTTTCAAAATAAGAGTATGCAGGATAGGTTTATAAAAATTTTAAAAAGGCATTTTCTCTACTGGGTTACATATAGGCCTACATTCTGTGATCAAGGAAGTACTATAGGCGCATACCATACAACAAAAACAATAACAACAACAGAAAAAATATTTTAGGCACTTAGTAATATACTATATAAGAATTTAATATATAACACTAAAGAGTTTTTTTTACCTTAAAATAATGTTTCCGAACTCGTGCCAGTGGTTCATCAACTCATAACAGGGTGAAACAGCCCTTCTGCATTCGCTTTGCGGCCCTCTATCGGCCATAACAGCACTATGTAAGTTTGGGTCGTCGGGTAGCGGTTTTGTAGTTCAAATGAGACTACAAATGCGACTTCCTTTACGGCAGGCTTCACAAAAGCCGGTAGGTGCAGCGTCCTGCAAGGCTCTCTGGGTGGAGCATACTCGGCCGGTACATATAAATGGAAGATACCTAGCAGCAGGTAGCTTGAACAATTGTCATCATGACAGAGTCGAAATTGTATTAATATGTACGCCGGTGTTCCGACTGTCTGTGCTACCCCACAATCCGTGCTACCCTGTAGCACTGCGCATTAAAATTTCGATGTTATGTCACAATTCGCTTACTCAGCAAATCTGTCATCAAGAATTCCTACCTGGAAGATCCATTTCGTCTGTTTTATTTCTTTGAAGTTTACGGTGAGTTTTATTCAAATTATTTTATTACTGGCTAATTTTTATTAAAAATATTTTAAGGCTTTCCTTAAGCTACTTGTTTCAAGTTTACATGACAGCCCTTGTATGTTAGTTTCACTTCTCGTTACTTATCGTTACACTGCATGTAAACAAGTCCCATTAATTAGAGTTGTACAGTAAATGCGGTGTATTTTGCGGGCTATTTGTGCTTATATTCGTAGTACATTTTAATATTTTGGAGTAATAATACTGCTATCTGCTCTACGTCTTACTGGCTTGGTATATAATCATTAGCTGCTTTACAAACTAATAACAGATTTCCAGAGTGTGCTATTAATCTATAGGCCTTTTTAACAGGTAGGATATTCTGATCAAGGTTTTCCGTGAATCTTTATGTGCTAGTTTTAGCTTTTAAACGGGTAGCATGTTCTGTGGATTGAAAGAAAAGTTTCTGTTATTCATAAAGTTTTGCTATGTTAGGCATTACTGCTAAACTGCCACTTCAATAATATTTTCCGATGATTATGTTTAACATCAAAGATAACAGTTGTTGTTTTGGGCATGTAAACATACTTCTCGAGGGGTAGCACAGACAGATGCGCGCTACGGTAAGACATTCTGAGGAGGTAGCACAGATTGTCAGAACAGTGCTGTCAGCCATATAAAAAAGAAATTAGACCGTATCAAGTTAAAACAGGATAGTTTATTGTAAAAACGTGAAAACAACTTGAAACTATCACGTTATAAAGTGATACGGTCTAATTTCTTTATTATATGGCTGACAGCTCTACGCCGCCGTACATATGACATGCTGAAATATAGAAAATGTACCTGGGATGAAGACATTTGACACGGAACGAAGGCTGCCCAAGATGTGAAAATCTGTAACGTTAGACGGTATCATCAATGCACTTGAATCCCCTGGTGTAACCATAAAAGATTTTACGACAGTAGTAGAAAACAACACCGTTTTCCCAACTGTAGGGGGACCCCGAGAGAACAAAACTTACTTACTGTAGTGTTGCTTTAAATATAAGTAGTGCAACAAGATGTGCAAGATCTGCACATCTTGTTGCACTACTTTCTGCTAATGATTACTTACTGCTCTCCACTACTTTCTGCTAATGATCTTTCTGCTAATGAAAGTGTGGTTCCCTTACTTTCAATAGCTGCCTGAATCAGCTAATAAAAGTAGTATTTTGTTGTTGAAGAACAGAATACGGTTGCATATCCTTGGAAATGAAGCCTGCAATCGTTTAAGTTATTTTGAGAGAATGAGCAGAATTGGCTAGTAGTTATGGTGTTTGCCTTAGGCTCACCTGTTGCGGCCCAGTTGACGGCTTGGATGTGAGATCATGGTTATGTTGCAGCATGTAGCTCCTGAAGTTGGTCGGAGTTCCACAACTTCATCTCCATTTGGCAGGCCTGTTTGCTTCTATCAAGCTCATCTTTCTGTATATCTGTTCTGAACCTGAAATGGTGCCAGACCGCAGCCTAGCGCTGGGGTTTTCAAAGCCTAGGCTAAGAGTACCGCTAGTGTCCGACACCATGTTTCTTCACATCTAGCGCACCTACCTGAATTCAGTGACGTCATATGGACTTTTTTCTTACTTTGGCTGTAAAAAGGGCAAACAAGATTAAAGGCAAGGCAAGGCAAGGCAATTTTATTTATTAATTAATTAAAACAAAGGATGAATACTGTCCTGTATTCATTTATGTAGGATGACTAACCATCCTCTTTTCCCCAGAAAAGTCAACTTGTCACGTGCTGTCCGGGTCACCCGGGGGGAATTCAAAGACCTGAGGCTTTCTCTCTTGTGAGGTCCTCCCTGAGCTGCTGCTTAGTGCCTGGTTCTGATCAGTTTATTGACGGAATAGACATCAGGCTGCTGGCCGCTGCACCACGTTGTGCTGTGTTGGGCTGCATTGCCATACGATGTTGCTGCTGTTTACAAGAAGTCAAAGCATAAGCTTTACACATGAACCACAAAAGATACTGTCTGTTTGCAAGAAACGGGTGGCGGAGTACACTGTTTACATAGCTGGCATATGTGTTTTTCTTTGTGTGACAAAAGTGGAAAAGATCCTGTTGGTCACATGGACAGATAAACTACAATACTACTGTGCAAAGTAAGAGTTCACCTATAAACTGAATGAGGAGGATGAAGATAAACACTGAGAGTGCAAATGTTCTGTCTATTTGAGACTGCTGCTTTTTACTTCTATTACACTGAGAAGAAAATACTTGTTTTCAGAGAATATTATTTCAGATATTTGTTTCTTTTTTGTCTAGTGTGATTTAAAGAGTAAACCGGTATTGTTGCTGGTTAATTTTATAATACAGAAGAGTAATTATTTCTATCATTATTTTCAGAGATTTTAAATTTATTTTTGTACTTGTCAAAGCCTTTTTTGAGTTTGTTATTTAACTATTGTTTCTAACCACACAGAGAATGCACACTTTAAATATGTTAAAATCAAAAGTCTTGGTCTCGGCCTGAAAGTGTTTCAGGCTAAGTCTCCTCTTTTGTTGAAAATCAAAATATGGTCACCACATTTATGCTGCCTTGGGCAAGTTACCCCTAGTGATGTGACATTCAGGAACAAATCAAATGTTTTGAACGGCTCTTCACTGTGAACGATGATAACTGAGTCTTTGTAGAAAAGCGTTCATTTTTTAAATTAGTATTAATATTATTAACTAGGGGAGCATCATCTTAATATTATCGAGGAGGTGGGTGTTAGAGCAGTGCGCACTACATGAGTTTCATTTCATGGCAAAACAAAAAAAGCCATGAAGAGAAGATTGAGCGGTTGGTGGGGCAGTAACTCCTCCTCGCCAGAGAAAGGCAGTAATGTGCCATCTGGTATGCAGTCTGCTTGAAATTTATTAGAAGAAGAAGACAGAGCAGGAAAGGAGTGTAGGAGTACAGGGTCCAAATATTCGAAATGTACCTCTTTAGGGGCAAGGTCCCTGCTTCTGCGGATTAGGATTGGGTACTGGTCCTAAATGTTATAATTAATAAATGAATCAGATTAGGTTTAGGTACTGGTCCTCGAATATTAGGATTAGAAAATTAGTCAGGTTAGGTTTAGGTAATGATCCTCGAATATTAGTATAGGAAATGGATCAGATTAGATTTAGATACTCCTACTTAAACATTAGGATTATTAGGAAATCAATCAGGCTAGCCAATCAGAGGTGAGAAAGGCATCACCCTAAACGAGTACATTTCCAATATTAACGTAGGGGCCAGCGGCCAGCGAGTGAGTTATGAGGCGGGGAAGGAGGAGTTGCAGTTCCGTGAGTGTGAGTGGCCAGAAGCGTCGGTGAGAGAATGAGTCATCAATAAAACAGCTTTAACATTAAGTCCATCACTCATCTCAGTGTTAGTATTATGATTAAAACATTGCTCTTTCAAAATATTGCAAAAAAACATCAAAGAGCCAGTCCTTTGAATGACTCTGTGAGGTGAATGGCTACGAATGAACGGCTCACTTCAAAAAGCCATATGTTCCATCAATAGTTACCCCAATATTTGCTTTGTCTTATCTTTTGTAGGTTAATTCCGTGTCCCTTACTATATTCCCTATTTCTTTTGTTTATACACAGAGCGGTGCACAAAACTGCGGGCAGCAAAGGGCGGCATCATCCTCTGCTGCCCGCACATAAAGAGCAAAAATTAAAGCCACATTAACACCTGTGGAAGCTCTGAAGAACGCAACAGTGCAGGCCAAAACTGTCAGCAAAGACAGGGTAAAAACAAGCTATTTGCTACTCTGTGTATAAACAAGAGAAACAGAGAATAAATGCTTCGTCTCATGTTTCCAGTCAGGAGTGGACACAATATCCACTCATTACATCAGTTCCTCTTTAGTGTTCCCAAAATCTGCTCAGTACTTGGTATAAAAAAAAAAGCTCTCACACCATGGTCTTGAAATAATTTGCAACGGTCAATAAATAATGAAAAACAATAATAATAAAATTCTAAATTAGTTTGTATTTGGTTTACAGTTCCCTTTTGTCTAACATCTCCTGGTTTTGATTTTCCTTTTTGAAGACATTTGGTATCTAGAGATGTTTGGATGTTTGGTGCCAGCCTCCACAAACTGTCTTCTTGTGTGAAAGGGCAAGCACTGCTCAAACAGCAATGTCATGATGGATAAACTTCTAGCTACAGCCTTGGGAAAATGACTCTTTTCACACTTATTATAAATTAAGACCTGAGACTAATTTTCAAGAATCATCACTTGTTAACAAGTGTTCACATGTGGCATAATTTTCAGATTTTTTGTGGCGTTTGACTTTGATGCATATTGTTCTGTTCTTGTAATAACACTTCTGTTTTGCAATGCTTCTCATGCAGCATCCCCTGGACAACATATTTAAATAAATCAACGAAACCTTTCTTACTTTAGAATTGCCTTTCTCAGCTTTTTTTACCGTTTGATAGTCTGCGTGTTTAAAGAAACGTGTTTGTGTAATTAATCAAGTATGCGGGTAATTTTCATCAGCCGTCTAGTGCAACATAAAAAAGATGTCATTAGTGCTAGAAGAGAGTACAGTTGCAGTTGAATAAATTGGATTATTTATTCATTAGAAATCTTGCTTCATTTTTAAAGTCACCAGGTAATCTTATGTCCTAGGCTTTTACTTCAAAGAAACAGTATTTTCTTATGATATTCAAAAAATGGCTTGGGCCAAGTTAGGATCAGCTTTGTTCACGTCTTTGTAAGTATTTCTTTGGACTGGTTGTTTATTATGGAGCCATTGTTAAGTCTACCATCTAGAGCTTTATTGTGGTTTCACCTGTAAACATTGAACTATTAATAATTCAGGCAGGAAAGGCTTCTAAGCTAAAGGCATGAATCATTGTTGTATATATAGGTACTACATAGCAAATAAACAGTTTTAAATTAGATCATTGGGCACATAGTGTCAGGATCTGAGGGTGTTTGTTGTTATCGCTGTTTCTTTAGTCTTCTTTCCCCTGAGCTGATGCATATATAGTTGAGCAGGGTTGCTCTAAAAAGGTTTGCTCAGCTTCTTTCCGATGCTTGATTATCAATGTTGGAAGTGGTAATCAAGCAGTTCTCATCCTAACCTCATATAAGTCACATGTTACCTTATATTCTTCTGTGATGCAGCTTAATCAAGCTGGTTCAATATCTAAGTTTTCTTTTGCCATGCTGTCTGTCATTCCCTGTCTCTCCCTCAATAACTGCTGGAGATAGGCACCAGCCCCCATTGATCATGCAAGGATAAACGACTGGATGGATATATGATGTCTGTAGTGGTCAGGACCTGTGTGCAATGAGGCAAGCAGAGTGGAATTAAAATTGTTATTTACTGAACTTGGGAAAACTGACCTTTGGGGCAGCAAGCAAGTTTACCAACTTCACGCAGCAGCTGCTCCGACGGCCCGTCAGCGCATTCGAGCAGCAGCTGCGTGGACGCGCTGATGCCAGCTGCGCCAACGCGCGCGACTTGCTGAGGGGCAGCTTGACGCCCACTTGAGGCGTAAGTACCATAGACTTGCATGTAATCTAGCTGCCCTCCTGCCGGGACGTGCTGACCGGTGTGAACACACCATAACACTTAAGTAAGAATGTAAACCAACACAGAGGGAACGACGCAGAAGAAAAGACTAAGAATGAACACAAGAATTGAACTGCAAATGGGACACTGAGAGTGACAGAAACAAAGATAATCACAATGCTTAAACATGTTTAAATATAAAACCATAGTCATAAACAAAGCCTTGAAACATAGGGATCATGACACCTAAATTATAATTATTAACTAAAAAATACACAAATGGTTTAATGAAACAATAACTAAGGCAATAAATAGAACAAAAATAATAAAAAATTAAGTTAAAGAACGTCTTAGATTTTACCGTTTTAATTTATTTCACAGTTTACCTCATTATTAATATGGCTCTTTACTTAATTTGAGTCATATTTATTATCAGTTTATTTATACACTTACCAATCTATTTCTTTTTTACACATTTTTTTAAATTTTTTAAATACTTGAAAACTATTGATCAACTTCAAAGGATTCTAAGAAAGTCCAGGAGGCAGTTTGAAAAAAACTAATTCAAAATTAATTTTGTAAAATGATCAATAATTTGAAAAATATAAATAATGTCCAAATAAAATATAATTTTAAAAAAATAGCACAAAATATTCTTTACCCAGAGAAATTTGGGAAGGACTAGCTAAATATAACGTTTTGCTGTCGTTGTGGTATAGTGACTTCGTGGAAGCTTGGAGCTGTCAAAGCTAACCAGCTGGACATTGGTGGGTTTGCCAAACAGCAATGTGGCCATAGATGCAGCGACAGCAACATTCAAAATAAAAAATATTTGCTCCTTACTTTTGACAAACGCTAGTTATACATGGAATCTGACAGCTAGCCTGAAATGTTGTCTTTATTCTATTTTTATATGATATGTTTTCTTGTTTTGTCTGTTTTTTGTTGTTGTTTTTTATTTTATTTTATTAACTGTTGGTCATTTTGCCTGTACCATCTGGGAGGGCGACAAACACTGGCAATCAGCTGCATTTCCATTTGTGTTGTTCAAAATGTTCATTAATGCACAATGCCCCTCTTCAGAAAATAAAAAAATAAAATAAAATAAAAGCGCTCACAACCCTACATATCTTACATTGTTTCTCTCCTTCAACACACCATATTCAAATTGATGGGTAATTAACCCATCTGTCATCTGTCATGAGGCAAAAATCCAAAACCTCATGACAATAACCTCTGCAGCAATCCCACTATTTGATTACGCACAAATGGGTGCGCATTTCTGTTCCATGGGAAGCAGGAGCAACTTATAAGACTGTGCGTTCGGGCCACAGCAGGTATTCGTATTTTAAGTGCAATCGTTTAATTTCATTTTTATATGTACTGCTCTGTTCAGATTGTTTGGATTGAATATTTTTTTTAATGAATTTAAAAAATGAATACTATTGAATATGTATTAAAATACTATAATATTTAAAAATTGATGGGTAAAAATAGATTATGACCGGGTTTTGGGTGAAGTGTTTGCATGGGTTAAGCTTTTACATCAACAAAACCATTAGCTGTATCTGCAATTATCAGTTTCCATTTTTGTTTTTGCACGATTTGATATATAATCTGAAACAATATGTTGTTGAAACAATCCATGCACGAGTACAATTACCAGTTGTTTATCATAATTAAAGATAATGGTCTGAACATCTCTCAAACAGTAATGAATGAGCTGTGCTAAGGGCAGCATGTTGGTCAGCAACAGAGCATTGAGCTTCCTGGTCTATAATGTCTGCAATTAATCTTAGTCAGCTCTTGACTCAGTCTGTAATGGAGAGGTCACTTACAGGAGCATACAACAGCAGACTCATCTCATTCTAATCCTTGTCTTCTTTTTTGATTTATTGTTTCCAGTTAGAATGATGTTTCCCTAAATCAAAGTCAAGAAAACAACTGCAACAAAAGATATGCATTTGTATAATTTGTGTGTGTGATTCTATAATACCGATTAATCAGTTTGATATTAAAAACAATAATCACAGTTTACAAACTTAGTTACTGTATATGACCACAACTTTAAAAATCCAGGACAGATACAATTTTGAGGTCTTCTGTCATTGTCAGGAAACTCTGAAAAGTCTATTCCTTTGACAGGAAGTCCTTTAATTGGTTTGTATATCAGTTCACTTTTTATTTTTGGTCATTAATATCATCCTGACAAGAATCATTAATATCGTCCTGACAAGAAGACTTGTGAGATAACTCATTGTACAGTTGTACACCGATACAGATGATGTCACAGAACTGTTCTCAGTTTGATGCTAGCCCTATATGCGATTAAAGTCAGTTGTAGTGTGCTTTTAGGTACAATAACTGTAGTAGTTAATAATATGTTGTTAAGATGCAATCGGCAGAAACACTTAAGAAAAAATATGTGACTGATACCTTACACATTTTAAGAAGACTGAAGCCTAAATTGAAACTGAATCCTTTCAAAATTTGTTTCCATATCTAACAGGTGTCTATTAAAAACTACACTGATATGAATGTCATTTGAAATAGATCTTTTTGACTGACTTTTGAACAGGCTGCAGTACTGCAGTACAATAAAACAAAAGTACAATAAAATAGTACAATAAAACAGTAGTACAGTTTTATTTACCAGGTAATGCCATAAATACAGTAACAACTGGAGAATGTCGGGTGAATGAATTAATTAATTTGTGCACAAATAATTTTTTTCCATAGTAATTCATTTTATGAATACACAAAACATACATTTCCGTCCAAGGCTATTGGAACGTTGAATATCTAATAACATATTGTGTTATTTTCTGTTCTTTCTTTTAGATATTGATGCAAATTGGCGGTTTTCCATCAGAATATTTTAAATGCAAACCTAATCTGGAGAATAAAAATGTCAGTTAAATATTTTAAACTAAAATAACAATAAATCAACTTGGAAGATTGTGATTTCCGACAATTTAGCAATTGTACAGTCATTTAAAATACATTTTCTAAAAGTGATATAGATGCTCTGTATAGCATTAAGCTAATAATTTTATACAGGCTTTTTACAACAGGTTACAAAGTTCTCCAATCACTTTCAGCAAAAGGCTATGAATACTGGCAAATGGATTTTTAAGCTTTTATTATCCATCCTAACATCCATCCTAACATCCATCCATCTTCCGCTTATCCAGGGTCGGGTCGCAGGGACAGCAGGCAAAGAGACCCAGACTTCCCTTTCACCAGCCACTTGGGCCAGCTTCTCGGGAGGAATCCGAAGGCGCTTCCAGGTCAGCCGAGAAACATAGTCTTTAAGCATGTCCTGGGTCTCCTCCCGGTGGAACGTGCCCGGAGCACCTCACCAGGGATGCATCCAGGAGGCATCCTGACCAGATGCCCGAGCCATCTTAACTGACTCCTCTTGATGTGGAGGAGCAGCAGCTCTACTCTGAGCCCCCTCCGGATGACTGAGCTTCTCACCCTATCTCTAAGGGAGAGCCAAGACACTCTACGAAGGAGTGCAAACTCAAGACTAATGTTTCCACATAATCAATCTTCTCCAAATTAGAAATGGAAACACTGCTTTGATGCAACTATTTTTTTAAATACAGAAATGGTAGCACAAGAGTCCTAACAAACATGGATAATCAACATTGCAAACCGTTGTGTCAGACCAAAGAAGAGTGGCCTCACCAAAGCGTTTACCATCTACAATCCTAACATTCTTCAGGCAACAAAAGTTAGAAATGAACACCACTTGCTCAAGAAACAGCATTTCATTCTTAGGCCTTGCAGATTTTCGGTGTGCTCCTGCTCCAATCCAGCTGATTGAAATAACTGAATAAATGAATTGCCTCAATTGAATCAGATGTGTTAAATGCAATTGACTAAACATGCTGGAAATTGCTTCTTCTGGACTTAGTTTGGACACCACTTAAAAAGACAACATGCAAAAAATCCAAAATATCAATTAAACCAGTCTGACCCATTCAATAAGTAAATAGGAGCATTGGATTTGGAAAAACACAAGACCAAAATATGGCATTCAGTGTTTCATTACTGCAAATGGGTCCAGTAACACATATGTGGCATATTTCCTGAACTGAAGTTGGGCTTGGATAGCCGAGCAATAAACTTCAATACATGGGCAAAATATAGATCATGTGATTGCACAGCAATGGGTAAAGGTCAGGCATGGCTCTCCAGCATTGTTTGAGTTTTGGAGAACAAAAAATTAATAATAATCTAGAGAGGTGATATAACTAACCTCTTCCTTTGCAGACAGGTCTACTGGATTTATACTTTTAATAGAGTGTAACCCTTAATAAAAAAAATGGAATCTGTTAAATTTTCCTTAATCTGTTGTTGTCGACTGCTTGCCCCACCCTGACTCTAGTTAATTGGTTCTATAGGATTGACTTAGTTTATTGATATGGTAGGTATTTTGACTCTTTGAATGTTGCATTCTCTATGGTTTAAACAGTCTAATGCTCTGTCTGAGTAGCATTAATTTCTGACTTTGAGAAATGTTGGAGGTGTGAATAGTAAACACCTATGGTGAGTTCAGCCATTATTTGGTCTGACTGATAGGCTTGTAATGTGGCTTGGTTATCTTTCCAATGATTCTTACACACTTGATTTAGGTTGGTCAGAAATATTTGCCTTAAAGCATTCTTAAATTTTGACTTTGAAGAAAACACACATGTTCTCAAAACTATATTGCCTGGCTTGCGACAAATGCAGCGTAAACAATGGGATGTCTCAACTGTGTGAGACCAAGCTGGTGACAAGCGTTTTCCAAAGCCAAGTTGTTGAGATTGTGTATGGTTCTTCACTTTACTACTAAAGCCCCTTTTTGTTTACGAAATAAATTGTTAAATATAAATACAATTTCTAGAAGCTTCAATTATGCGATCCTGCAAACAATACCAAACAGTGGACAATAGCAAGATAAGCAGTTTGATATCGACAGAGAGGATGAGAAAGGTTTTCTTGATTCCAGCCCACATCTTCAGCTTTGCTGCTCAACCTACAAATGAGTTTTCCTTACAAATGTGGCACCATTCAAAAGGGTACACACAGGCTTTTCAAAGATGTTTTGCCAATACGCATTATTACAAGAAAGAAAAAAATCAACCAAACATAATTTTCCTTACTTTTGTCCCAAGTGTACAAAGCAAAACAATAACCTCAGGTTGGGAAGTGTCTTTATGTCCGGCCCTAAATATGACATCACATTTAGGGGAAGTATTTCCTGAGTTTTATCACCACCAAAACCATTTTCCAAACTGCAGAGTTAAAAAAAGGTTTGAGAAGCTGGAGAATGTTAAGGCCATTTATATTCATTAAAGATACTGATGTGAAGTGCATTATTAAACAAAGAGCTGATTCTGAGCTTGGTGATTCAGCACTCTGCTTGTCTCTATCAGATAAGATGACAGACTAATATTGATAGTTCTTGTCCTTGCTCGGGCTCATACTGTACATTGTACACAGGTGTAAGGAAACAGCAGTCCCATAGGGATTCCCCCAGGCTTTGCCGCATGAGAGGAATGACAGCCAACTTCTCCAGGAAGATAATCCTCTAAAAAGAAAATAGGAATTGGTAATGAGTATTTGAACAAAAAAAATGTGGTCATTCTATTTGAGGTAGAAAACAGCAAGCACATCTCTTTTTGAAGCTATTGACAAAATGCCCTGTAACTTGATGAGGTTTTGGAACAGTACCTGAACCTGTGATGAGTTGATTGATGCTTTGTTCAGTGCCAAATAAAGAATTCAACACCGGTTTCCCATGTGCTGACAACAAAATCTAGGTTGGAATTGTGTTTTGATTAATACAGTGGCTTTTTTCATAAATAAAACAAACACCCTTATTTTATAAGCTTGATGTGCATTACATTGAAAACACTGAAGCTGCAAACAATTGTCAGTTTATTAAAGACTTGCTAGTGTTTTGACCAAATAGTTCAAAAGTCTGATGGGAGTAAACAGGAACACAAAGGCAAAGGGGGCATGGTGTCATTATTGGGATGCTGAAAATGCAATCTGCAGTCTCTAAGAGCTCGCTAATTAAACAACTGAATATCTAACTACAAGGCATCTGATTCTGACCAAAACATTTTTTTCTTTGAATGTTGACATTTAAAAGTAAAATATTTTCTTCCCATTCAACTATCATCGAGCAAGAAATGGTACATAGCAGAGAATCCAATATATCTTCCAATAAGACCCACTAAAAAGCTATTAGATCGACTGTGCTCCTTCTATCAAAAACTCTAATGGCCTTCTGCGTGGGACAGGTGCTCCACAAATTGCTTCCTCTAAATGATTAATGAGAAAAGATTTATAACAGGGGTAGTCCTACTGTGTGGGCTGTATATGTGAGAAGCGTGTTTAAACCTAAACAAGGAGGTAGTGGAGTTTTGCTGAACCATTATCAAAGTGAGTCACATAGTATGAATAGTTCATGTCTAACTAGGTTTTCAGGGGAAACACTGAAGAAGTGGATCTGGTTAGCAGGAACTGAGCACGGAGGCCAGGCAGGCAGAGCTTGGAGCTGGAACTTGACCACGGAGGAACGAGGAGCTTTGCAGTTGTCAGTCATGGATCTGGAGTCCACTGTGTACATAGAAGCTGAAGGCAGATCATGTGGAGATAATGCGAGGAGACCAGTGAATTTGCAACATTCAAGCGCCGAACAACTGACAGCCAGCTCCTTTATCCAGCCAGTAGATTAGCTCTAAAAAGCTGTAGCTTTGGAGAGCTGCAGCACATTGCTTCGTCCACGGCTTGCTGGAGAGATCCTCCACTCGAGCAGGACCCCTAGAGGAGAATCCCGGAAGGTGGAAGAAACGGGAAGAGAACACAAACACCCCAAGCCAAGGCATGGCAATTTTATTTGTATAGCACACTTTCAACAGCAGGATAATTCAAGGTGCTTTACATGATTTGGTGATTTAAAAAAACAAAAAAACAATGGAGGTTAAAAGTAAAAGAAACACACATTACACATGATACACAATAAAGTAAGAGAAAGATCAATAAAGCAAGAGAGCATGAACACATTTCATACATATGACATCATTTAATCGAAGGCAATTCTAAACAAATGGGTTTTTAGTCTCGATTTAAAGCAGTTCAGAGTTTCAGCAGCTCTACACTCGTCAGGAAGTCTGTTCCAGATAAGAGGAGCATAGAAACTGAAAGCTGCTTCTCCATGTTTAGTTCTGAGTCTAGGGATGTTTAGTAGGCTAGAGTTGGAGGACCTGAGTGGTCTTGGGGGTTGGTACCGTGACAACAGGTCTTCAACATATTTTGGTGCTAAGCCATGTAATGATTTATAAACCAGTAGGAGTATTCTGAAGTCTATTCTCTGAGCTACAGGGAGCCAGTGTAAGGACTTTAGAACTGAGGTGATGTGCTCTACTTTCCTGGTTCTAGTGAGGACGCGAGCGGCAGCGTTCTGGATCAGCTGCAGTTGTCTGATTGACTGACTTTTTAGGCAGACCTGTGAAGATGCTGTTGCAGTAATCAATCTGACTAAAGATAAACGCATGGATGAGTTTTTCTAGGTCCTGTTGCAACATCAGTCCTTTAATTCTAGAAATGTTCTTCAGGTGATAGAACGCTGACCTTGTTATTGCCTTTATGTGACCCTGGAGGTTCAGGTCTGAGTCCATTACTACACCTAGGTTTCGTGCCTGATCAGTAGTTTCTAGCTGTATTAACTGAAGCTGTGTGCCGACTCTTGATCGTTCCTCTTTGGGTCCAAAAATAATTACTTCAGTTTTGTTTCTATTCAGCTGGAGATGGTTATGGCACATCCAACCATTTATTTGGTAAATGGTTGCTGATTTTCTGTTTGGGTGGGCATTGCCTACCCTTGCCCACCCGTAGAGCCGGCCCTGTCTCCACGATCATTCTGTGCAGTGCATTCAACCAAATCAGGGTGAAACAGTCTCACTCACAGGGCTAAACCACAATTGACATCCACACAATGACATAAACACCTCAATTTGGATAATACAGAGAATATAGTTGTTTGTTTTTAGTACTTAGTAAAAATAAGTAGGGCATATTTAGCATGCATCAAATGTGTCTTGCCAACTGCCATTAAACAGAAGTTTATTGCTTTTGGTATTATTTTTAGTGGGGTTTTTTTTGTCATAAGTTTTAAATGTCCTACGTTTTTGAACTCACCATACATTTTGAACCTTCATTGAATGCACCACATGTGTGAGATGAAGCGTAGTACAGACAAGCTTCTGCCTTAATTCCCGCTGAAAGATCGGTCTTATATACATGCATGTTTATTTTTTTACTTTTGAATTAACATTAACTACCAAACAACTTTGTTTGTGAGTGGATGAAATGAACCGAAAAAGGTTTATGATTGGTCAGTCGACATATTCTGATCATGCAGTATACACATGCGCAGATCCTTCCCTTTGGGAAGGAGCAAGCTGGGTCTCTAAACTGCAGGAAATATCGGCGACAAAGTTTCACAGAAAGTAGCTAAGGGTGGTCAGAAATGTCGCTAGATTTGTCGCTAGGCGCTTTTTGGAAGAAGAAAAAAAGTCGCTAAGGGGGTCTGAAAAGTTGTTAGAAATAGCGACAGTCGCTAAGTTGGCAACACTGTCTGAGACGTTCAGACTTGACCCGCAATCGGTTAATTGGATAAACGCATTCCCAATTCCCAAGAGGCTTTGCTCCATTCTAGATAGATAGATAGATAGATAGATAGATAGATAGATAGATAGATAGATAGATAGATAGATAGATAGATAGATAGATAGATAGATAGATAGATAGATAGATAGATAGATAGATAGATAGATAGATAGATAGATAGATAGATAGATAGATAGATAGATAGATAGATAGATAGATAGATAGATAGATAGATAGATAGATAGATAGATAGATCCCCAAGAGGAAATTCAAGAACAAACAAAAAAATCAATTAGTTTTATTTTTTTAATCTGTGACCATGAATGTTCTGCAAGATAAGACCATGTCTAAGATATAGAATAGATGCATCTAAAAGTTTCGGGTTAGTTGCTCTTGAGGACTGGACTCGCCACATCTTAGTAAGTCTTCAGTTCGGTCATACTGTTAATTTTTACTGATGATGACTAAAAAGTACTCTAAGCGATGTTTAAAGTTAGAATGTTGTTTTCTAAACTAATCCTACTGTGAACATTTGCAAAACGTTTTCTTTAAGTTGTTGAGTTCCTTGGACTCCATGATTATTCCCTACACAAAAAAAATCTTTAAAGCCTTCGCAGGAATGCTCCATTTATACTGAGGGAAAATTACACACAAGTGGTTCAAAAATTACGCATGTACGGACCCTAAATAACATTCAGGCATTCGGCTGCACTAGCTTTTATTTAGAGGAAACAGGGTGAATGAGGTAGAAAACACCCAAATTCCACACTTTAAGATTTCTGAATATAAAAACCCACACAAATGATTTGCCTTTCAGTTCACAACATAGAGCTGCTTTGTGTTGGTTTAATATATAAAATCATTATAAATTCAGTGAGGTTTGTGGCTGTAACATGACACAATGAGAAAAACTTGCAGGGACATGCATACTTGTGCAAGGCAATCAAATTTCATTTAGAGGAGTAAAACAGATGCTCTGTTTAAACAATATAATTTTCATGTTCGTACAACATCACATTATACTATCTGTTTTGTTTGAATATGAAGATGATTTTTTTTCAATTGTGATAGATATATATATATATATATATATAAATTGAAATAACATACCAAATTATTCCAACGTGAATAATATAATGTGACATTACATTTCACAAACATGAAAAGTGTATCATTGGAACAATAGCTTTCATGTTATAACGTGATATAGCGTTATTATTTGCCTGGGTGGCAGCTCTACACTTCCATGGAATAAATCTTCTTTCACTAAATGAGAGCATTTTTTCAAGACAAAATTGTTTTCATACTCTGTTTTATTTCGATTAGAAATTTTGAGTTAATTACACATCTCAGTGGTTTGGTTCTCCACCTTGTGATTGTGTTTTAGGAACTACACATTGGGCTTTGGTTTATTCAACTTATTTGTTTATTTAAATGAAATTGTTTTTTTGTCAAAAACAATCTTGCTGAGATCCAAAGCAGCTAACTGTGTCTCCCTTGGCTGTACTGCTGTCTCTCCTGTTGCTGGGAGTTTATTATGACTCGGAATTCATTTTCAAGCAGCTGATTGGCAGCAAATCAGGAAATTATCAAACAGCAAAAAAAAAAAGAAAAAAAAATTAAACAAAGCCAGACTGTCATCTCTTCAGCAGGTTTCCAGAGGTCATTAGTCTTGATCCAATCACTACACTGCTTCTCCTCCTCTGGCTGTCTTTTTAGTTTCAAGGAGAAGTCTAGTCCATAACTCACTGCATCAACAGCCAGTTACACTTTTTAATTAACTCTGGTGTTTTTGTGCCACCGTTGACTCAACTAATGATAACTGTAGCAGATTCTTAATAACGTACTTGCTGACTCGTCAGCTGTTTTTTTATGTTCTCAATGGAGAAGCGCTTCTTTAGAATTATAAAGCTTTTATCCACATTTGTGAACAAAAAAGTGTTGCTGTGCTGTTAATTAGGGATATACAGTGAGGAACTTAAGTATTTGAACACCCTGCGATTTCGCAAGTTCTCCCACATAGAAATTATGAAGGGGTTTGAAATTCCTATTGTAGGTGCATTTTCACTGTGAGACACAGCTTTTTTTATTCAAGAAATCACATTTTCTGATATTTTAAGAATCACTTTGTATTTTACTGCTGCACATAATTATTTGAACACCTGCCAATCAACAAGAATTCTGGCTCTCAAAAACCCGTTACTCTGCTTTTATAAAGTCCACCTCTACTCCACTTATTAATCTAAATTAGTAGCACCTGTCTGAGCTCGTTAAAGACACCTGTTCACCTCAAGACCAAAGAGCTGTCAAAAGACACCAGAGACAAAATTGTAGACCTCCACAAGCCTGGAAAGGGCTAGGGGGCACTTGCAAAGCAACTTGAAAATAGATTAACTGTTGGAGCAAATATCAGTGTCAGAGTTAAAACCTATAACTCCTGTAAAACACAGAAATATGCCTGATGACAAGGAGAGCCAGCAGTGTATTAAATAAATGTTTACTTGCAAGGAGTAAACAGTACAGATGTATAAAATTCACTGAAGAATGTATCACCACAACACACATTTATACATCAACAGAGGCTGTTCCCTCCTCCTTCTCTGCATTCCTGGTATTTTCCACTAACCATAAGGTGATCACACTCCTTCTTGACCCCTCCTTATCCACCCAGGGTTGAAGACCACATGTTTTCATAGCATGTGAATACAAAGCTGAATCTTTACAATTTCATATCATTCTGCATACAATACCACAAACATAGCAAAAATAAATGATAGCAACTGAAATAAATGTATTTACAATTTTACATCTTACAGTTAGAAAATGGAGAGGCTAAAGATGACTGTGAGTCTTGCTCGGTATGGGGCTCCATACAAGATCTCACCTCGTGGGGAATCACTGATGACAAGAAAGGTGAGGAATCTGCCCAGAACTACACGGGGGAGCTGGTCAATGACATGAAGAGAGCAGGGACCACAGTTTCAAAGGTTACTGTCGGTAGAACACTACGCCGTCATGGTTTAAAATCATGAATTGCACGGAAGGTTCCCCTGCTCAAGTCATCACATGTCCAGAGCCGTCCAAAGTTTGCCAATGGCCATCTGGATGATCCAGAGGAGGCATGGGAGAAAGTCATGTGGTCAGATGAGATCAAAATATAACTTTTTGGTCTAAATTCCCTCGGCGTGTTTGGAAGAAAAAGGAGAATGAGTTGCATCCCAAGAACACCATCCCTACTGTGAAGTATGGGGGTGGAAACATCATGCTTTGGAGCTATGTTTCTGCGAAAGGGACAGGATGAGTGCACTGTATTAAGGAGAGGCTGCATGTATTGTGAGATTTTGAGCAACAACCTCCTTCCCTCAGTCAGAGCATTAAAGATGGATCGTGGCTAAGTCTTCCCACATGACACACAGCCAGGATATCCAAAGAGTGGCTTCGTAAGAAGCATATCAAGGTTCTGTAGTGGCCTTGCCAGTCTCCAGACCTAAATCCAATAGAAAATCTTTGGAGGGAGCTGAAACTCTGTGTTTCTCAGCGACTGCTCTAAAACCTGACACATCTAGAGAAGATCTGTGCGGAGGAGTGGGCCAAAATCCCTGTTGCAGTGTGTGCAAACCTGGTCAAGAATTACAGGAAACGATTGACCTCTGTAATTGCAAACAAAGGCTTCTGTACCACATATTAACACTGACTTTCTCATGTGTTCAAATACTTATGTGCAGCAAATAAATACAAATAAATTCTTTAAAAATCAGACAAAGTGATATCCTGAAAAAGAAATGCTGTCTCACAGTGGAAATGCACCTAAATGACCCCTCCATAATTTCTAAGCGGGAGAACTTGCAAAATTGCAGTGTGTTCAAATACTTATGTTCCTCACAATATGTAGAAAAAATGTCAAAATTCCATGAACTAAACCAAAAAAGCCTTGAAGAAATCCTTAACCAATTAAGCTCCTCATGCTGTCTTGATATCCTACCCACAGTTTTCCTTAAGGAAGTTTTCCCTATCATTGGGTCTGATCCGATTCAAATAGTGAACTCATCCCTCCTGTCAGGTGTCTTCCCCCAGGGATTAAAAACAGCAGTTATTAAACCACTGCTAAAAAAGAATAACCTGGACAACACGTTAATGCAGAAATACAGGCCAATCTATAATCTTCCATTCATCAGTAAAATTATTGAAAAAGCTTCAGCAGTTAAATAGCTTCATAACAATGACCAACCGCTTAGAAGTTTTTCAGTCTGGTTTACGTGTTCACCACAGCACAGAGACTGCCCTTGTCAAAGTTTTCAGTGACATCCACATAAATACAGACTGTGGTAGAACCACAGTCTGTATTTATGCATCCATGCGTTTATCTTTTGTTGGATTGATTACTGCAACAGCGTCCTCACAGGTCTGCCCTGAAAAGTCAGTTAGACAGCTGCAGCTGATCCAGAACACTGCTGCTTGTGTCCTCACTAGAACCAGGAAAGTAGAGCACATCACCCCAGTTCTAAAGTCATTACACTGGCTCCCTGTAGCTCAGAGAATAGACTTCAAAATACTTTTACTAGTTTATAAATCATTGAGTGGCCTGGCACCAAAGTATCTAGAAGATCTGCTGTCACTATACCAACCCCGCCAGAACATTCAGGTCCTCTAATTCCTGTCTACTCAACATCCATACAATTAGAACCAAACATGGAGAAGCAGCTTTCAGTTTGTATGCTCCTCTAATCTGGAACAAACTTCCAGACAACTGCAAAGCTGTTGAAACATTGAGTTATTTTAAATCACGGCTAAAAACCCATCTGTTTAGAGCTTCCTTTGAGTAATGAGTAATGTTTTCATGTATCATATGTTTTGTGTGTGCTTCATGCTTTACTGCTGTTTTTACTTTATCTTAATGTTTTTTAAGTCTCATATACTTTGTGGTTTTTTTTTACTTTCTCCCGTAATAATTTAAACACCACCCAGTCACCTGTTTAGGTATATGGACGATACCTGGGTCAAAATCCAAGTCAAAGAAGTGGAAGCTTTTACTAAACACATCAACTTTGTAGACCATAACATCAAGTTTACTAGAGATGATAGTAAAGAAGACAAGCTGCCCTTTCTGGACTGCCTGGTACATATACACTCAACAAAAATATAAACGCAACACCTTTGTTTCTGCTCCCATTTTTCATGAGATGGACTTAAAGATCTAAAATTCATTCCAGATACACAATATTACCATTTCTCTCAAACATTGTTCACAAATCAGTCTAAATGTGTGATAGTGAGCACTTCTGCTTTGCTGAGATAATCCATCCCACCTCACAGGTGTGCCACATCAAGATGCTGATCTGACATCATGATTAGTGCACAGGTGTACCTTATGCTGCCCACAATAAAAGGCCACCCTGGAATGTGCAGTTTTTTGCTTTATTGGGGGTCTGGGGACTCAGAACCGGTCAGTATCTGGTGTGACCACCATTTGCCTCATCCAGTGCAACACATCTTCGCATAGAGTTTATCAGATTGTTAATTGTGGCCTGTGGAATGTTGGTCCACTCCTCTTGAATGGCTGTGCGAAGTTGTTGGATATTAGTGGGAACTGGTACACGCTGTCGTATACGCCGGTCAAGCACATCCCAAACATGCTCAATGGGTGACATGTCCAGTGAGTATGCTGGCCATGCAAGAACTGGGACATTTTCAGCTTCCAAGAATTGTGTACAGATCCTGCCGTGCATTATCTTGCTGAAACATGAGGTGATGTTCATGGATGTATGGCACAACAATGGGCCTCAGGATCTCATCACGGTATCTCTGTGCATTCAAAATGCCATCAATAAAATGCACCTGTGTTCTTCGTCCATAACAGATGCCTGCCCATACCATAACCCCACCACCACCATGGGCCACTCGATCCACAACATTGACATCAGCAAAGCGCTCACCCACACAACGCCACACACGCTGTCTGCCATCTGCCCTGAACAATGTAAACCGAGATTCATCTGTGAAGAGAACACCTCTCCAACGTGCCAGACGCCATCAAATGTGAGCATTTGCCCACTCAAGTCTGTTACGGCGACGAGCTGGAGTCAGGTCAAGACCCCAATGAGGACGACGAGCATGCAGTTGAGCTTCCCTGAGACGGTTTCTGACAGTTTGTGCAGAAATTCTTTGGTTATGCAAACCAATTGTTTCAGCAGCTGTCTGAGTGGCTGGTCTCAGACGATCTTGGAGGTGAACCTGCTGGATGTGGAGGTCCTGGGCTGGTGTGGTTACACGTGGTCTGCGGTTGTGAGGCCGGTTGGATGTACTGCCATATTCTCTGAAACGCCTTTGGAGACAGCTTATGGTGGAGAAATGAACATTCAATGCACGAGCAACAGATCTGGTTGACATTCCTGCTGTCAGCATGCCAATTGCACGCTCCCTCAATGCTTGTGGCATCTGTGGCATTTTGCTGTGAGACAAAACTGCACATTCCAGGGTGGCCTTTTATTGTGGGCAGTATAAGGTACACCTGTGCACTAATCATGATGTCAGATCAGCATCTTGATGTGGCACACCTGTGAGGTGGGATAGATTATCTCAGCAAAGCAGTAGTGCTCACTATCACACATTTAGACTGATTTGTGAACAATATTTGAGAGAAATGGTAATATTGTGTATCTGGAATGAATTTTAGATCTTTAAGTCCATCTCATGAAAAATGGGAGCAGAAACAAAGGTGTTGCGTTTATATTTTTGTTGAGTGTAGAAGGAGATTGCAGTCTCACCACAGAAGTCCTTAGGAAACCCATGCATACAGACCAATACCTGGCAGTCCATCTAAATCTACAGGACAAAGGTCCCTCTTTTGAAGACAATAGTGTACACACTTCAGATAGGGAAGAAAGTTGGTTTGAGAGAGGAATGAAATAACAAATTTCTCTAATCCTCTAATTTCGGAAAAAAATATATTTTCTCCATTGATCATCAGGAAGGATTTAAACAACTCTCAACATGCCCTTTTCTATAAAACATTAATGGAAACAGGATTACTTTAATGTTTATTGCATATATATTGTTTTATTATTTTTTAAGAGATGACAGTCTCAGTTCCTGAAATCAGACTGCCATCTCATTTGTGGTTGAATAAAATGTTTAACTAGATGTCCTTTAAGACACTTTAGGATTGTCTTGAGTATAAATAGTGCTAAGTAAATAAACTTGCATTCCCTTGCTGCTATCTAGCACCCTTGCTGAAGTTAATGAATATCAAGTTGTATCAAACTGCAACAGAATCTTTGCATCTGCAACCCCTGCTGCTGAGAAAGATGACAAGATAATGAAAACATGGAGAGGGGATTTGAAAAGGTGGATGCTCTTTATACAAACTTTCAACAATTTCAGGCAGAAAGACAATGGGAAATAACTTCACTTTGCCATACTGCATGATACTCCAATAAAGAAAGACCTGTACTATCACTAGTGGCACAGTTTCTGACAAGTCTGACAGAAAACATGAGCACATGGCCCGACAGCTTCAAAATGTCAGTGAAACAACTTTTCTCTGAAAGTAACACTCTTGGCTGCTGGCACTAGAACCTGTCCAAATTGACCACAGAATAAGCACATTTGCCAGCCGTAAAAAAGGCTTGTGAAAAGGAGCTGTGAATTTTAATGCCCCTTGTTTAAAACAGTATCATAAACACATATCATAAATGCTGGCAATGCTTGAATCAACATTGACATGAGTCATTTCATTTATTAATAAATATGACAAGGCAGAAGAGGACGCAGTAGAAACAACCACATAATGAATGTTGTCTTCAAATCCTAGAAACAACATTTTGTCATCTGTAAAAGGAAAAGAAATTCAATCTCTCAAACTAAGTAAGCAGTCCAAAATGTCTGTTTAAAGCATGCAAACTCTCAGCACTTCACAAATTTATTTTGTTTGAAAAAGGAGATGTGATAAAAGTCCTAAATCTTCTTGATAAGCCATGTTTAGGCTTCAAATATATATATCTATATATAGATCGATCTATCTATCTATCTATCTATCTATCTATCTATCTATCTATCTATCTATATATATATATATATATATATATATATATATATAAACTCTGCAAAAAAAGAAACGTCCTCTGACTTTCAACTGTTTTTACTTTCAGTAAACTTAATGTGTGTAAATATTTGTATGAACTCTAAAAGTGTCAACACCATAAGACATAAACTAAAACAGGTTTCACGGACATGTGACTAACAGAAATAGAATAATGTGTCCTTGAATGAAGGGAGGCTCATAATCAAAAGTACCAGTCAGTATCTGGTGTGGCCACCAGCTGCTTGAAGTACTGCAGTGCATCTCCTCCTCATGGACTGGACCAGATTTGTCAGTTCTTACTGTGAGATGTTACCCCACTCTTCCACCAAGGCACTTGCAAGTTCCTGGACATTTCTGGGGGGAATGGCCCTAGCTCTCACCCTGCGATCCAACAGGTCCCAGACGTGCTCAATGGGATTGAGATCCGGGCTCTTCGCTGGCCATGGCAGAACACTGACATTGCTGTCATGCAGAAACTCATGCACAGAACAAGCAGTATGGCTGGTGGCATTGTCCTGCTGGAGGATCATGTCCGGATGAGCATGCATAAAGTGTACCACATGAGGGAGGAGGATGTCTTCCCTGTACCGCAAGGCATTGAGATTGCCTGCAATGACAACAAGCTCAGTCCGATGGTGATGTGATATACCTCCCCAGACCATGATGGACCCCCCACCTCCAAATCGATCCCGCTCCAGGGTGAGTGGTTCCCAATTTGTAGGACTCATTAATGCTTTTGCAGTGCTCCAAATGTCTGGTATCTATATGTGCCTACAGCTAGAAATACCTCTTGCCAATGTGTTTCAAGGATAGAAAGATTATTAATAAAGAATTTGTTTCATTAAGTCTAAAAATAACTCCAAACGTAAAAAAGATTTTTATGCAGGTCACATTTTGGTTTGTGACATTACTACTCCACACCCTGGAAAGACACAAAAAGCTGCCAGAAAATAAATATGATTTTGCCTTCCCTTCTGTATTACTCTTACCTTCAAACTTTTGCTGAATACTCCATCTTCTTTGTTTGACAGTCACTTCAGAAAATAACACTGTGTTTAAGATGCTTGGTTCAGAAGAAATACCACATGATGTATACTTTAATCTTTGACTGTTGTCATCCTGTAATTACAAATGTTTTTAGCTCTTCAACATTTTGCTAATGCAATATCTACTTTATACACTGGCACCTGCAAAACAGCTTCTTATGCTATATATTATTTTCTTCTTCATATTTGTTGAGTTTCTACCAAATGCTTTTTTAAACTCCTGATAATTGTTGCTGGTGTTACAGTCTGTTTTTATTTTTGTTTTTAGTCCTACATATAACTACGGGAGTGAAAAAAGAATTAATGCTATACAAGTAACAGATCCATACTTAATGACTAGAGAAGACTACCATGTTCAGAGAAAAGCAATGCTGACTAATGGTTGCCTTGAGAAGCACAAAAGTCTGATTGAACAGCTTTGATAGCCCCTATTGATCCCTATATACTGTGGCTGTTTTATCAGAAGACAAATTGCTTTTGCAGACCAGGGGAGTCAGATGTGGCTACGGTTTCAGCTGCATCTCTATACATACAATAAATCCATCTTGTTCCTAAAGTGGGGCTGTAGTAGATATGCAAATGGGTCATCCTAAAACATATAATTCAGACATGACTGTTCTTTAATGTCCATGAATATGTTTGCCAGTAAGCCAATTCTGAGTTTTGTGACATTAAAATGTTGTCATATGTATAGGTCACATATTAGTTACTTTAATTATTTAATGTAAGAAGCATTACAATTATGTTAGCCTATACAAAAAAACGCTTCTTTTTTTTGGAAATTTAGCATTCTTTTTAATGGCCACTGGAATCCCTTTTAAAATTCAAAATCTGTTTAAAAGTTATTTCCAAAAACTTTCAAAATAATCTCTCCTTAATCTCCCATTTTTATTAATCTATTTAGTAAGAATGAGAAACACTGATGCCAGATGTATTCTCTTGTATTTCAATGCAATAACTAGAAAAGCACTCGGAGAGCGCAGACCTCTGCCAAGGCAGTTTAGCCCCGCCAACCCCACTCCACTTTGTCCTGGTCCTACTGCAGACATTTCCTGAAAATCTCACCAAAATCTGTCAATAACTTTTTGAGTTATGTTGCTGATTAACAAACAAATGCTGGCAAAAACATAACCTCCTTGGCGGAGGTAGTTACCAGAAACCTGGATTACATCCTTATATGAACTTGCTGGATTTGATGGGAATCACATTTTGACAATTATTTCATAAATCCAAATGCCCCAAGCCCTTTTTGTGCCATAGAACATCACTACAATTAATGATTTTACTAATATCTGCATATACAATACACCTACATTTGTATTTGTGTTGTGTTGAGTTTGTAGCTACATCCTTTTTTTTTTGTTATCTATCCTAGATTGTAACAATATGACCCAATTTAAATAAGACCTACCATGAAAAATGTTAACAACAAACTTTAGGGTTATGCTATATCTAAGTTGTTTCTCCTGGATAAAGATCCCAGATCTTTTTCCTTTAATCTGCAGGACTTGGTGACCTCACAGCCCCAAACACACAATTGACCACTAGCACCACTGAAACCTTGACTTTCCAAACTTCTCGATTTCCTTTTCAAGCGCTTGGTATTTCTCTAGCTTCTTATCTTCCCTTCTCTAGATGTTGCTGTTGCTTGACATACTATTTCTACCATTAATGTTTGTTTTTTCTTCTCTGGCTACCACCACAATGTATGGCTGATTAGCTATCACTTGTTTATCAATATGGATCTGGAAATCCAACAGGATCTTAGCTCCATCTTTTTCAATGACTCTTGGTATTTTTCAACTTTGAGTCTGAGATTCCACCCAGTTTCAGCCCCTTAGTTAAGGGGTTCAAAGTATTTTTTGCATACTTGCATCTTACACCCTGCTATTATTTGTTGGACTATTTCTGGGGCATCTCTGCACATCCTGGATTTAGAATACTGTCTCATGTGATGCTCTTTTGTTGAGTGCTTGTTGATGTGCTGGCATGGTTAGTGTCTCTGTGCTGTCAGTGGAAAGACTTCTCAGTAACAGCTACATTCTCCATCTTTTGCCCGTTGTTTACCTTTCAAACAACTCAAACCAATATGGTCCTTCTCTTCTGATCTCTGAGATTAATATGTCATGTATGTTAACATAATTGTCTCTCAGTGGACATTTTCTGTTTTGAGCCATTCTCTGTACACCAATGAGAAAATCTGGGTATGTTGCAGTTTATGAAATACTCAGACCAGGTTGTCTGGCACCAAGAATCTTGCCACTTTTAAAGTCACTTAAACTAAATTTTCTTTGACATTCTGATGATCAGTTTGAACTTCAGCAAACTGTCAGGTCTAGATGTCTAACTGCATTGAGTATCAGGTTACGTGTCTCTGGATGAGGGAAAGACCCAGGCGCAGACATGGTTAAAAAGGTGCAAAGTGAAGATTTATTGGAGGACGATGGCAGGAAGGACAGGCTGGCAGGAAACACACAGGAAGACATGACAACATCAACGATCCGACAGGGAATGAGGACGGGCTTAAATACACACAGGGTAAGGAGGTAGATCAGGTGAGACAGATTAGCCACAGATGCAGACAATAGGTAATCAGGGGCAGAGCACTGAAGGCTCTGACATTGAGTTGCTGCAATGGTTAATTCAGTATTTGTTTTACACAAGCAATTGAGTAAGTATGCCTGATAAAGTACACGGTGTACTGGTTGTGCCTTTGCAAATGCTTTTTTCTCAAAATTTGCAGTATATATGTTGTTGTCTCTGATGTTTCAGAATAATTAAAATGTCTTTTCTAGTTCCTAGCTCGCCTGTCACCTAATGAAGAAGAAATTATTACCAGTTTCATTTTGTTATGAATGCATCCTTTAGTCTTCTCTCCTTTTCAAAGACATTTTAAATGTTTAGCGTCAGGGACACACCACAATATAATTTGCTCAACAACAGGAACATTCTTCAAAATTCTGCAGTAGTTGAGGTCAGTTGACAGGGCAAACTGACTCAAGTGTGTAAGGGAAACCAACCTGACCTTGGTCAAGTCAAACAAACATGTTTGGATTATTTTTAGATAAATCTGAATGCAGTCATGTTGTGTGAACTGATTACAGACCCAATTACAAATGCATGTTGCTGACAGTATTTAATAATGTGACTATTCAACACATCAGCTGCGAGCCATTTCTTTTAACTTTATTTGTTGCTATACAAAATGATAAGCACAAACAAAAAACAAAGATCGGAAAAGTACACTGTCAACTAATTAATTATAACTACATAATGATAAAGAAGCAAAAAATAAAAACAGAAAAGACAGAGACAGTTATTTAGTACTCAAATACAGTAAATAATGAAAAGCCTTATTAAAATAAACCAATATTTCACATAAAGATAATGAACATAAAGAAACTAATTGTCTGAAATGAACATGGGTCACGATGTGACGTCTGTCCCCGTCTTTGTCCTTCCCTGTGCCCTTAATTGTTCCCAGCTATCCTAAGTTTCCCAGATTGTCTCCCTGAATACCTCCCTTGTGTATTTAAACCCCTGTGTGTTCCCTGTCCTTAGTCGGATCGTTGTTGTCTTCCCTGTCCTTGTCTCTGTGCTCCCTGAGTTTGGACTAATTATTATTAAATATGAGTGCTCCACACTCAAAGCGTCACTCTGCTCTTGGGTCCTTCCTTAAAGTCATGACAGAACTATCCAACCACCTGGACCCAGCAGAGAGCAAGGGGACTGAGGAGCCGAGGATGTTGACCCTCTTTCAGTGGTGTGCTGTGGAGGTGGCCAAGAATTAATCCCCGGGCTTCAAACTCACCTTATGCAGGCACCCAACTCATATACTGCCCTCCTCAAGTAGGTCAGAGGAGACACGAGGCGGCCCTTCTCTCCACTCCTCAGTCCTACTACCGTCGTCGCCTTAGGGCCGCTCCTATGCCTCTCCAGGAGGGCCCGACCGATATCCCCTCTGCTCCTCGGAGGACTGCAGCGTCCTTCCTCGTCCCCCTGGATGCCGAGCCTGCTCCGAGAAGGAGGACTGTGGTGAAAAACCCCAGGCCACCTGTCTTTGCCGGTGAGTTCGGGGTGCGCCTCCTGTCCCAGTGCCGGCCCTTGGCCGGTCTCTGGCCCCATCCTCCGCTCCACTCCGCAGCTCCGGTTCCTGCCTTCACCAAAGGTGTCCAGACGGAGACGCCTATGACTCTTGTCTCCGCAGGGGGGGTCCAGGAGGGCACGCCTCTTACTCTTGTCTCCACAGGAGGTGTGCCTCCGGTTCCTATTGCCTCCGAGGGTGTCTGGATGGACATGCCACACATCGCAGATTCTGCGCCACGCCGCTCCCGAGCTCTGGTGCTGCGTCGCTCCCCAGCTCCGGAGTCTCCAGGGCCTCGTCCAGGGTGTAAATAAGTGTGACACAGTTATTATGGCCAAACAATTAGGTGCATGATTTGTAGCAGTAGTATGTTCAGTCAGAACGTTTACATGCACAGCTAAATCGAGCTTTTTGGAGAAATCGGACTAAAGACTTCCCTCCTGCAGCGAGCCGAATCCCAGTTTACATGTTACTCAGAAAATCAAATTATTGAAAGAAGTGGACCGACCACCGCAACTGTAGGTAGCGACATGCAACCCTTCATGGGCACAGCTCCTGATAGCTTGGCTTCTCAAGGCGAGAGTATACACTACCGTTCAAAAGTTTGGGGTCACCCAAACAATTTTGTGTTTTCCATGAAAAGTCACACTTATTCACCACCATACGTTGTGAAATGAATAGAAAATAGAGTCAAGACATTGACAAGGTTAGAAATAATGATTTGTATTTGAAATAAGATTTTTTTTACATCAAACTTTGCTTTCGTCAAAGAATCCTCCATTTGCAGCAATTACAGCATTGCGGACCTTTGGCATTCTAGCTGTTAATTTGTTGAGGTAATCTGGAGAAATTGCACCCCACGCTTCTAGAAGCAGCTCCCACAATTTGGATTGGTTGGATGGACACTTCTTGCGTACCATATGGTCAAGCTGCTCCCACAACAGCTCAATGGGGTTCAAATCTGGTGACTGCGCTGGCCACTCCATTACCGATAGAATACCAGCTGCCTGCTTCTTCTCTAAATAGTTCTTGCACAATTTGGAGGTGTGTTTTGGGTCATTGTCCTGTTGTAGGATGAAATTGGCTCCAATCAAGCGCTGTCCACTGGGTATGGCATGGCGTTGCAAAATGGAGTGATAGCCTTCCTTATTCAGAATCCCTTTTACCCTGTACAAATCTCCCACCTTACCAGCACCAAAGCAACCCCAGACCATCACATTACCTCCACCATGCTTAACAGATGGCGTCAGGCATTCTTCCAGCATCTTTTCAGTTGTTCTGCGTCTCACAAACGTTCTTCTTTGTGATCCCAACACCTCAAACTTGGATTCATCCGTCCACAACACTTTTTTCCAGTCTTCCTCTGTCCAATGTCTGTGTTCTTTTGCCCATCTTAATCTTTTTCTTTTATTGGCCAGTCTCAGATATGGCTTTTTCTTTGCCACTCTGCCCTGAAGCCCAGAATCCCGCAGCCGCCTCTTCACTGTAGATGTTGACACTGGTGTTTGCGGTTACTATTTAATGAAGATGCCAGTTGGGGACCTGTGAGGCGTCTGTTTCTCAAACTAGAGACTCTAATGTACTTATCTTCTTGCGCAGTTCTGCAACGCGGCCTCCCACTTCTTTTTCTACTCTGGTTAGAGCCTGTTTGTGCTGTCCTCTGAAGGGAGTAGTACACACCGTTGTAGGAAATCTTCAATTTCTTAGCAATTTCTCGCATGGAATTGCCTTCATTTCTAAGAACAAGAATAGACTGTCGAGTTTCAGATGAAAGTTCTCTTTTTCTGGCCATTTTGAGCGTTTAATTGACCCCACAAATGTGATGCTCCAGAAACTCAATCTGCTCAAAGGAAGGTCAGTTTTGTAGCTTCTGTACCGAGCTAAACTGTTTTCAGATGTGTGAACATGATTGCACAAGGGTTTTCTAATCATCAATTAGCCTTCTGAGCCAATGAGCAAACACATTGTACCATTAGAACACTGGAGTGATAGTTGCTGGAAATGGGCCTCTATACACCTATGTAGATATTGCACCAAAAACCAGACATTTGCAGCTAGAATAGTCATTTACCACATTAGCAATGTATAGAGTGTATTTTTTTAAAGTTAAGACTAGTTTAAAGTTATCTTCATTGAAAAGTACAGTGCTTTTCCTTCAAAAATAAGGACATTTCAATGTGACCCCAAACTTTTGAACGGTAGTGTACATGCAGAGAAATTAGAATTTCTAACCACATTATCTAGCTGCAGTAGCCGAGCTTCTGAAACTCCAGTTCGGTTCGACTCCAGCCTGACTAAGGTGTATACATGCATTTTAAAAGTCTGATTTCAGGCATGTAAACGTACCAAGTGTGTAAAGCCTTAACATATTAACCATTCAGTTTACAGACCACTTAAACTTCTCTACCTGTTTGTCAATTTACAATCATAAACTTCAATTGATTGTTATGCAGTAGAACCCAAAACAGTTAATAATTGTGAAACTATGGGACAATTTTACATGGTTTTAAAATGTTTTAAGACAAAACAATCTAAAAAGTGTGGTGTGCATTTTTATTAAGTCCCATTACTTTCCTACCACAAATACGTCAGTGGAATCAATTGTTGTCACCTTATTAGTAAAGAAAATCCCTCTCTGTGCGGTATAATCTCAAGGAACACACAAAACAAGCCATGGAAACATTTTTGGAGACGTTTAAAGCAGGGTGAGAACTAAACAACAGCCAACTAGTTCTAAGCAATATGACAAAAACTATCAAGAGATTGCCAACCACTAAAGTTGACAATTTAGGCAAGGAGAGCATTATTCTGTAAAACAGCAAAGAGCCTAACCGTTACCCTGCGGAGGTTGAGGAGATACACAACTCTCACATCGTAGGTGTAGGGCAGGGGTTGTGTTAACTGAGTATTTTCCTTCTTTGACCGGTTTAATTAAATGGTGACGGAAGGCCATTTGTCATTTTGACAGATTGCAATCCACACCCCTGACCACTTGGTGCAGATGCACAGCCATTCTCAACTTTATGCACTGAGTACAGGTAACTGAATCAATCCCCCCAAAAAATTGCATGGAGCATCTGAGAATCATCTCAGACCTGGACACCATACTCAATGCATGTCGCTATCTGGGAGCTGACTGGTGCGTCTAAGAGTTATGGAAGCTTTGGAGTGTGTCTATGACAGAGAGTAAGCCCCACAAACGCAAGACTCTCTGAAAGGGCATGCGGTCCTTCTGCAGCTGAACGCAGAAGGAGCGCATGCTCGTTAATAGAGTCTTACCGACTTCTGATTATCTTTATTTGAGAAATGATTGTTTTTGCAGAACTGTGGCTGAAGTGCTGCTTGAAATTCCAGACTCTAGTGTAGGAGATTAAACCTCCAGAACCCCCCCCTCCAGAAAAAGTGGTCTGCTTGAGGCAGCAACCCCACTTGAGAAATATGATTACGCACAAGTGAGTGTGCAGTTCAGGTCCATGCAGACCAGGAGGAAGTTGTGAGACTCTGCTTTCAGGTCACAGCAGGTGAACTGTTTATTTATTTAATACATGTATCAATCTGCTTAATGTGTGATAGAACAATGTGAATTCTTTGTTCAGTTTGTTTGGGTTGGATATTAATTAAAATGAATGAAAATTAAATGCATTTGAATAACTCTTTTTTTCAAACTGTCAGGTAAAAATAAATTATGACAGGATTTCTTTAGACAGCGTCAGTGAAAATGAAGGACAATGAAAAAGTCTAGTGCAACCTCTGGTGTGGGGTTAGGGTACATTTGCAACTCACTTGGTTGGGTTAAATGACAGCTAAGGCCCAGAAATAACGAATTTTTGCCAAAATTAGACGATAAATTGAAGAATTGTAGAGGGATTAAAGTGAGCTCAATATCACATTATATACCTATTTGGATACTTATACTTAATTTGTATCTGCATCTGTATCGGTTTTTGAATGCAGTATTTATGTTTTACTTCATTTTGTGACTGTAATAGGCTGTTCTACTAGGACTATATTCAGGATTCATGCTTTAACATAATGACTGCACTACCACAATCATCTATATTGACTGCGTATCACTGTGTGAATATCTATTTAATTTAGTCAACTAGTCATTTGTTCTAAGTTTTATCTTTTGGTAGAGGTTGTCTCTAGTCTGTGAAATGAAAATCTTTAATACAGCTAATTTATGTGTATTTACAAGCAGTTTTGTAGAGTAATATTATACTTTTTTGATTCTTAATCTTTGCATTAAAGTACTTGCATGTGATTGCTTTAACAACTCCCTAAAATTAAGCAGAATATTTAACAAACCAAGGACAATAATTTTACGGGAAATTAAGCTTAAATTATAATTTTAAATGCAACTGAATCAAAGCACAGCACCTTTGTAACATTTGAATATTTGCTAATTTTAAAGATATTTTCATATTTACATTGACCTGCAGATTTCATTTAAAACAGTCAATATGTATTGTTGCCAAGGGGACAAAAACTGTTTACCTTTGCATGTTTGATAAAGCCAAGAGACAATTTTTCAGGACCTTTTGTTTTCAGCTGCCAAATATGTCTATTCCAGTCTGATGGATGCATCATTGTGCACCAGAGGACAGAATGAACTAGAGGTTGTTGGGGAGAGTGATTACTTTTAAAGGATCATAAAGAACCTCCAGGGAACAGCTGTGTAGGGGATTATTCAAAGGCGCTTTAATTTATTGGGTAATTTTAAAGAAATAATCCTTATCAATGAAATAGCTTGAGTTTGAGTGTGGGTCTTCTGATATTTAATTTTGTCCCTTTAAAGCATCTAATTTTTAAAAAACAGCAACAAAAACATTATCCAATGTGATACTGCCAATGTAAACAGTTCAGTGGATGTATTGAGTGGCTGTGTGGCTACAGTGGCTTGCAAAAGTATTCGGCCCCCTTGAACTTTTCCACATTTTGTCACATTACAGCCACAAACATGAATCAATTTTATTTGAATTCCACGTGAAAGACCAAAACAAAGTGGTGTACACGTGAGAAGTGGAACGAAAATCATACATGATTCCAAACATTATTTACAAATAAATAACTGAAAAGTGGGGTGTGCGTAATTACTCAGCCCCCTTTGGTCTGAGTGCAGTCAGTTGCCCATAGACATTGTCTGATGAGTGCTAATGACTAAATAGAGTGCACCTGTGTGTAATCTAATGTCAGTACAAATACAGCTGCCCTGTGACGGCCTCAGAGGTTGTCTAAGAGAATGTTGGGAGCAACAACACCATGAAGTCCAAAGAACACACCAGACAGGTCAGGGATAAAGTTATTGAGAAATGTAAAGCAGGCTAGGCTACAAAAAGATTTCTCAAGCCTTGAACATCCCACGGAGCACTGTTCAAGCGATCAATCAGAAATGGAAGGAGTATGGCACAACTGTAAACCTACCAAGACAAGGCCGTCCACCTAAACTCACAGGCCGAACAAGGAGAGCGCTGATCAGAAATGCAGCCAAGAGGCCCATGGTGACTCTGGAGCTGCAGAGATCTACAGCTCAGGTGGGGGAATCTGTCCATAGGACAACTATTAGTGGTGCACTGCACAAAGTTGGCCTTTATGGAAGAGTGGCAAGAAGAAAGTCATTGTTAAAAGAAAACCATAAGAAGTCCCGTTTGCAGTTTTCCACAAGCCATGTGGGGGACACAGCAAACATGTGGAAGAAGGTGATCTGGTCAGATGAGACCAAAATGGAACTTTTTGTACAAAATGCAAAACGCTATGTGTGGCGTAAAACTAACACTGCACATAACTCTGAACACACCATCCCCACTGTCAAATATGGTGGTGGCAGCATCATGCTCTGGGGGTGCTTCTCTTCAGCAGGGACAGGGAAGCTGGTCAGAGTTGATGGGAAGATGGATGGAGCCAAATACAGGGCAATCTTGGAAGAAAACCTCTTGGAGTCTGCAAAAGACTTGAGACTGGGGTGGAGGTTCACCTTCCAGCAGGACAACGACCCTAAACATAAAGCCAGGGCAACAATGGAATGGTTTAAAACAAACATATCCATGTGTTAGAATGGCCCAGTCAAAGTCCAGATCTAAATCCAATCGAGAATCTGTGGCAAGATCTGAAAGCTGCTGTTCACAAACGCTGTCCATCTAATCTGACTAAGCTGGAGCTGTTTTGCAAAGAAGAATGGGCAAGAATTTCAGTCTTTAGATGTGCAAAGCTGGTAGAGACATACCCTAAAAGACTGGCAGCTGGAATTGCAGCAAAAGGTGGTTCTACAAAGTATTGACTCAGGGGGCTGAATAATTACGCACACTCCACTTTTCAGTTATGTATTTGTAAAAAATGTTCGGAATCATGTATGGTTTTCGTTCCACTTCTGACGTGTACACCACTTTGTATTGGTCTTTCACGTGGAATTCCAATAAAATTTATTCATGTTTGTGGCTATAATTTGAAAAAATGCGGAAAAATTCAAGGAGGCCGAATAATTTTGCAAGCCACTGTAAATAATGGCCATTGGGAGTTTTTTTCTTATTAGTAGTTAGCATCAAATTCTTTGATTATGTGACAGGGTGGGAGACTTCCCTTAGCAAAGTGGAATGATATTCTCCTTGCATATTAAAGAGTGAAATTAATGTGGATGTGAGGTGAACTGAAACCAAAAAAAAAAAAAGAAATGAAACAGCTCTGCTTAATTAACAAAATGCTCGTGCTTGAATTTCATGAGACTTTTGTATTCAGCTCCACCAAACTAAACTCCAACCATAATAGTTGAATACATGTGATTCTTTTTCAAACGAAATTAAGGTCAGCAATTATATGTATACTTTTTCTGACACCCCTCATACCAACCCCCCTCTTTCAACTCTCCCATGGCATGGTTCTGCATAAGTCTCTTTACTGATTCGGGAATAGTTTTTGTATCTATAAGGCTGTCGGAGGTAGGTTTTGTGATGATTTATCTTCTCTAGTAATTACAGACCGTCACCATGGATAAAAAAAGAAAACATTTTGGTATTTACTAGGGCAGTCGATTGACTGACTCAAAACATTTTCTTTGAACATTGGACAAATTCTAAGACTATAGCTTTCTTGACTGGCACATGTCTCTGTGAGTTTTGGACATCTAGAGAGTGAAACTTTTGCTCAACCCTTACAAAATATCTCAAACTCAAGCCTTTCTAACACATGACTATGGGTTGATCTAAACTGCTCAAATAAAGCCCTGGCTGTATGTTTTGGGTTGTTGTCTTACTGGAAACTGAACCAGCCCCCCTCTCAATTTTTTAAAGTCTCAAAGTCTTCTACCAGGAGTGCCCAATATCTAGGATAAAGAAAATTGCCCTAAAAACTTAAGCTTTCTTTCAAATTTAGCTCCTTTTTTTAACACTTTTCCATAAAGAGCAGATTTGTACAGTGCATGGCTAAAAGGATTTCTGCAGCTCCCCCAAAGTTATTATTGCAGCTTCTTCAATTGTTTGTTTCCTTACCATGCCTGTCAGTTTAAGTAGATAGCTGTCTTTTTCCATAAATCATCTGGATTATCGATTGAATACTGCTCTGTGAAATGTTCAAAGTTTTGGATACTTTAATAACCTGTAAAACATACAGAAGCTTCACTTTCTGGGTAATTATTTTTAAAAAGTTTTCTATCACATATAATCCCAACATTGAAGGCTGCCAATGAACCATGATAAAAGTTAAAAAGTTAGTAGGTAATGAAAACTTTAAAAAAGGCATTTTCTGTCTCTGCCATTGTTTATCTATTTTTTAAGAGAAAATATATTTTGTAATGTGTCAATTCAAGTCAGGATCAACACGGATTTCAAAACATCAAAAACATAAGGAACATAAGGAACTTTTGAACCAAATTACTTTGAATCAAACTGGCAATGAAGGATGACGGGAGGTGCACAGACTTAAAATTATGTTGTAAAAAGGGTTTGCTTTGTTTTACATAGAGAAACACCACAATTTCTCTATCAGCCTATTGGTATTTAATGCTGCTTCTTTCATCAGCTGAGCTTCCCTTGTAAGAGCAGTTTTCTCCAAAATGACTATTTTGGATCAAACTGAACCTTATCATGTTGTACTATAATTTAGATTGAATTGGACTGTATTCATTGAATCTGATGATTTGATTGACTGCACTAATATGAATTGTATTGTTTTCTGGATTTTATCTAATTAAATAAGTATTGAATCTATTATTTGTGAAACGTTCTGTACGATGACATTTGTCAAAGGAATTATCGCTATATAAATAAACTGATTTGAACACAAGGGAATTATATAATGAATGCAACACAAGAGCAGGTAGATGTGGATTTAGCACACATTCGTACCTAGCAGGAAACCTTTTTACATGCAATCCACATTATGGAATCAAGCAAAAGCATGCTTATGTCTGATACCCAGCGCTTTGTTGTTGGTGTTGGATTTTTCCATCAATGGACACAAAATCATTGTCCAAATTTTGAAATATGCTGAAATATTTCTAAACCTTAAGATACTTTGTCCAGCAGTATTTTTGAATCCTGCACACGCTGTCATCTGCAACATGAGTGAGAACTACAGTGGGAAATGTAACAATATATTGAAACTTGGGCCACTGAATTGTCAAGAACGTGGTGACTCCTTTACCCCTAACTCAGTTTTAAAGACCTTTATCAGTTCTATCTCATTAATATTTCACATTCTATCCGTCAATCAGATATTAAATGGAAGAAGGGAGCACATTTCCTGTGATGTCAAACTAACTGTGTCTTTAATGTCATAAATGCTTTCATATTCAGTGGGTGACTGACAGTGACCTTGCCACAGCAGAGACAAGTGATACACCACTCAGAATGAGAATGTCCATCACTGTCTTAATTAGAGAAGGACAGATGACAACTGTGTAGGAGAGGTCACTTCAGTGGATAACTGCTGTATATGGCATTACTAAGTGGTTAGTTCTTCAACAGAGATCGTCCCCCCATACAAAGATCACTTTACCTTTTATTACTCAAGGTGAAATCATTGCCAACATTTGACCTGTTATGTATTTTATGGCAATAACCAGTAGACTAATAGCATGCCACTTATTGTTGTGTATTTACTTGTTGCCTAATAGTTTTTTTGTTTTTTTTAGCTCAGTAAGTCTCTGGTTTCATAAACCAAATCAGTAAACTTGATTAAAATTTGAAAGAATAAATATTTAAGTTGTAATTTCCTCAGGTAAGTTTCCTTTTTTGGCATCTCATTGTTTCTTGTCAAGCATTCAGCCCTCAGAGGTTTTAAAACAAATGAGTGCACTATCTCACTCTAAAGAAGCATCTGCACAGCAGGCAAAGATTGCCAGGGGCACAGGCCTACAAGAGAAACAAGCCCCAATGCTTGTGGGATGAAAGAAAAAATGAGTTAATGAGCAGCTACCTGGATTTTCTCTGCTTACTAACGTTGCATGATTTGTTTGTGTACATCGACCCCACTGCGTTTTCCAAAGGAAGCCTGACAGTGATTGAAAGGCTTTCGCTACAGGCTTGTATTCCAACTCAGAGCTATACCCACATTATGCTATAATCAAGCTTGTTCAGATTAGGTTTGTTGTATCGTAAGATTATTCTTAAATAAGAAGACCCTTAAAATCATGTGATTATTATATTCCCTTGGGCTCAACAAAGCCTTACTTAGTAATTTCTGTAAATTAAATGTTATTGAATTTCAAACCATACTGTTATTCATTTTATCTTTTGGAAAACAAGAAACATATAAATGACTGGCCACAAAGGCATTAAAAATGAAAAGAGCTTTGTAATTATGCCTTGAGATTGCGGTACGCTTGAAGATAATTACGTAATTAATCCTCCATCGGCCTCAAGAGAGCTCCACTTTCGGTCTTGTCTTACACTTCTAAGGCAGCATTTAAAGAGACATAAGCACTGCATGCAAAGGGATACAGGGTTCATCAGCTTTAGCTCAGCAGGGCTGCAGATGAACAACATTTTGCAAGTACCAAGGCTCCTTGGCAAAAAGAAAATGTCTTCCAACTTTTATAGCTAGATATTTTCAGAAAATGGCCTTTAAAAATACTCACAGGAGTACATTTTCTGATTCGTTTTCTAACGTTGAGGTTTTTGTGTTGTATGTAAAATAACCTTCATTATGCTTCTAACAATGAGTCACCTCAAATTATATGAAATCTTGTTCTACACTCTCTTATCACTGAATTAGGTACACCTGTTCAATTGCTCATTAAGACAAATAAGAAAGCAGTCAATCATGTGGTAGCAACTGAATGGATTTAGGCATCTAAACGTGACAAGGAAGACTTGCTAAAGTTTAGCAGGCATCAGAATAATAACGAAAGGGAATTGAAGTTACTCTGAACATGGCATAGGTACAGATATAAAAAATATCCAGTAAGAATCAGTTGTGTGAAAAAAAATGCCTTGCCTATATCAGAGATCAGAGGATAATCGGCAGACTGATTCAAGATTATAGACAGATAACAGAAATTCAGACGACCATACAATACAACCAAGCTATGTGGACATCATGTTATGCCATCTCTGAATGCATAACATGTTGAACTTTGAAGGTCTTCAGCAGCACAAGTCTGAGTTTTACTTTTGGCTGTGACATTCAGAATGCAGGGTCAGAATTTGGAATAAATTGCATGAAAGCATTTTGCTGTTAATTTTTTTTTTATCTGAGCATTGTTTAAATGAACATGACCATCCATTAATGACCACAGTGTACTCATTTTCTGTTAACTACTTTCATCAGGAAAATGTACCATGTGACAAAGCTCATCTTACACTAGTTTCTTAAACATAATGGTAAGTTCTCTCATCTCAAATGGCCTCCAAAAGCACCATCTAAATCCATTAGAGGACCTTTGGAATGTGGTTGATGTGGACGGATCTAATCATGGATGCACAGACCATAAATCTGCATCAACTGAGAGATGCTATCAAAATAGACTGAAATGTTTAAGCAATATTTTAAACTCCTTGTTGAATATATGCCACTCACACCTGAGGGAGTCCTGAAGGCAAGATATATAGCAACCTGTCAGAAACATTGTGCACGTAAAAGAGTGGTCAATCAGTGTGTATTATCTAATGGTTCGATTAGGATGTTTATGTGTGGATTGCTTGCCTGATTCCATCTAAATGACAGTTTTCCCAATGTGTGTCACTTGTCAGAATCTTAGTTGTGAGTTGGCATATTCTTTGTGTGCATGCATGGGCATACATATTATGCAAAGGGACAGCTTTATTTATATATATTTTTGTGAGGTAAATGTGGATGTCTGTTGTGTAGTTTGTTTAGCTCTGTGTGGATGAACTGGTTGTTCCTTGCTTACTTGCATTGATTGGAAAAAGTTCCAGCCTCCTGCCACCAAAGATTAAATGGACTCATAAAATGGATAGTTGGATGTATGGAATTTGCCAAATCACATAACACCACCTGTGTAGGAAAACAGTGGTAAAATTCTGGATTTTGGAAGTTTGTTATACTTTGTATTTATAGAAAAATCTAGCTAATGTTAACCAAGTAGTTCTAAGTTTAGTTTAATGTATAGCATTCATTATTTTTAATATTTCAAATGTAATTCAATTTTGAAATAACAAAATTCACAAAATTATTACCATTGGGAAAGTCGGATAAATGACTAATAATACGTGTAACTTCATCTAAACAAACTCTGAAAGGAAAGCACAAAGCCAGCTGACTGCCAGCTGTCTGAATGGCTCAACATATTTACTCTTTTTGACATATATATATTTTTTAATTGCTTTCTGCAGAGATATGAACACAGAAGACAAATAAAAAATATATACTTTGCAATACCAGCACTACACAACAAAATGATAAAGTTGGCAAAATATATTTTTTATTTACTGCCCTTTGACATCAAAAGTCTTCTCATGGCTAATTAAGGTATCCTGGATGACTTATGTAAGTTTCCCAGATGAACAGGTACAAGCCAGATGTTAATCTAAAGAAGTCTTTCCACCTTGTTGTCTTTCTATAGAGATTTACTTATAGGGGATGTTTGCTTGATCAAAAAAATTAAATGATAAGTGCATTCACTGTAACACGGTGACAAGCTATTATTCAAATTTCTGGAGACATTTAAAGAAATCCCTGTACGCCTTTTATTAATATATGTATCTCAATGAAGTGTATTGTTCACATAGATAGATTTTTTGTTACTTTCTATCTTTCATTTTTTCGTTTTGTTTTGCTGTTTATGTTTTGGTAGCATGAACTATATGGTTTAAAATGAAGATATATAATCATTAAATAATATAATTCATTTATTCAAGTCAAATTATATAGTCATTTCTACAAGAAGAAATAAAATAAATTTGTATGCAAGTGTTAATAACTTCGTATGTGTAAACTATGTTGTGAATTTGAAAAATGTTCAAGAATTCTTAAGCAAGAAATATGCAAGTTGATGGCAGCATGTTAAAAACTCCTAAATCTTTTCTCAGTTAAAGGAAATCACATCAAAGTATCAGACATCAATCTCTTCCTTACTATATATCGAAGCTGAGTGGTATGGCTTATTTGTAATACCAATAATTCAGTTCACTTTGACTGACAATTTGCCATGTCAATAACAACAATTTGTAATACACCTAGATCCTTTTTTATGCCTTCGTTTTGAACATCTCTTATCCTTTTAGTCTTACATGATTTGGTGGAAAATAGTGTGAATAATATCGTACCACTTATTATGGAAACCTCTGCATCCTAACTGACCATTAGATATTGAAAGGATTTGCTTTGATTTAAGGAAGTAATAATTGCTTTGTTTTCAAGGCCAGGTAAACAATTGTACAGTAAGCTTTGATGACAAGCCAAGGTGGACATATTTACACAACCCTCAGATATTTTGAATATATAAATATATTTTGAAGAACTCTTGCTTCCTAGAAAGATTAAAACTAACTTGTCTGGTTTTGTCTTGCAGCAGTGAAGTCATGTTTTTCTTCCCTAATATACACAAGTGTATGGTCCTCAAAATGTGTTGATTAATCCTTTAACCTCTGACAAGTGTTTAGTCCATGTCTTGATAAATATTAGTAGGGCATGGGCTGACAACATCAAAGTTAAATATAGGATTTTGCCAGGATAAAATATACTCTAAAAATTGTCCTAGCTTTAAAAACGACATCATTTTGATTAAAATTATGATCTAAGAAAAACATATCCTTAACAAAAAAAGCGGAAAAATGATTATTAAATGGCTATAAAAGTGATGACTCAGCTCCACTTCATAAATCACAAAAAAACATATCTTTATTAAATCAAACACCATATTTTTTTAACATTTACCTATGAGGAATTTAGTATGTCTTGACACTGGTGAAGAGAAATTATCAGTGGTCACTGGTATTTTAGTTTATCTGACATCATTGTGAGATTATAGAAAGATTTGAAATCCCCTCTGAGGCATCCAGAGCTTCCTCAGTCTTTAATAAGGTGATTTGTGAATCAATATCTGTTGATTCTCTCTGCATGTCTATCAGTTGATCTTCACCTTTTGTGACAACCATTTTTTCAATCTTTTCATATCTTGTTAGAGGAGCGACTCAATGGTGCTTTGGGAATTAGACCAGTTTAAATGTGCTACTCAGATTTAAAGGCAAGCCTCATCTATAGCTTCACAAGTAATTTCAGGCTTTTGTTTGATAATTATCTCCACCAAATAGGTTATGTTTTCGCCAGGGTTTGTTTATTTGTCTGTCTGTCAGTTAGCAACATCACTGAAAAAGTTATTGATGGATTACATTTTCAGGAAATGTGGGTCCCGGAACAAATGATTTGATTAGATTAAGACTGAGCTGCCTTGGTGGTCTGTGCTCTCAGAGTGATTTTCTAGTTGTTTAATACTACAAACTCTTTAGCATTATTTGTGTCTTTACGGTTATGCTGCCAATCTAGATTATGCCTATCATCGCAGTTTTCACAATTTAGATAAACATTATTTTTCATGTCTTCTTGTTTTTCCTCAGATGGACAGTAAAAAGACACACTTTCCGTTGGTAACATTTTTTATCACTAACAGAGACAATATTGCAGGATGATATTTTTGCCTACAGTCATATTGCTTTGCCTATTTTGGTCGCGTACATTCTTGTATGCGTGCTCACTTATTTTGTTTTGAAACCATGAGTGTGTAGCATATAGGAATGGTGTAAAAACACTATAACCTAAATTCTAAATTTCAAGATATTGCCTGTACCTTTATAAGAGTTCATTTTTGAAAACACAACTTTAGATGAAAAGCATAAAATTTATCTGACCATTTTATTCATGGCACATACTATTTATTTTGTTTGTAGTTTGAAGTTTACATGAAAAATCCAATATGTGGGTAGGGATTTTAGATATTTCTGTATTGCAAATACATTTCCAGGGCATAAATGGCAAACGCTGCATCCTTTATTTTCATTGTCTTTGTTGCATGTCAGATGGACCCTAATGACATTAAGACAATGAGAGAAATGATCATTACAAAGTAATACAACATAAAAGTAAATTAAAGTCACAAAATAAAAAAATTGTTCTTTTAAACAGCATTTTCAAATGTTAATTAGTTATTGTCATGTTATGCTAAGTTTTTGTTTACTAATAATTTTTAATGCATTCACCTCTATCCCTTATTCACAGCACAAAAAATTTGTCAATGTATTTTCCCATTTTCACTTGAGCCAAAATGAATATATCTGCTTGCTGAATTATCATTATGGCCTCAAAATGTTATTGATGTCAATGATTGCACTTGTCACATTGGGATGACTAATTTAAAATGTCTGCCAAATTTCAAAACCAAGGGTCACTGCACAATTTTCTCTTCTAGGATAAAAGCATCTTAAAGGCTCTCTTGTCACTCTGCCATGAGGGTAAAGCCTTAACAGACCGCCTTTTTAAGCACACTCTGGGAGTCCCTAAAGGCAACCATCCAGCTTTCAGGGAACATTTTAGAGCTGAGGGAAGAGTTGATCTCAGCTGAAGGTGCTGACCTAAGCTCTCTCTAACCTTTCCCCCATTAGCAGCCCAGATTTGTCTTTGCATTTACTATTCAGGAGCTTGCTCTGGGGTTGGTGCATAAATTTAGAGATGGTGGATGTTTGCTCTAATTTGATTTATGCGTAGGAAATGTTTGGAGAAGCAAGACAGCACTGTTTTACTATTAAGCTTGGATTCAGGTCAGATGAAATGAGCAGCAGGGAAATGCACTTTGATATTCATGAGCTTTGAAAGCAACACATGGTACTGAGCTGTAAAAAGCTGAGGGTAAAGTCATTTTTCTTCCTTGTTTTGGAATTAATCAAAATACACAATTATCTCAGGGGCTTTTTCGTACCAAACTGGTTCCAGTGCTTACCAGTGCTAGTGCTTACTAAGCATCAACATTTTGTGTTTACACCCAATCAAAATTCTGGCCCTGGCACCGAAAGCTAGTGCAACCACAGCCCCAGTTTCTGTTAGAGTAGGGTGAAAGAATTGGCTTTGCAGGGACCTAGGGATCGGCTCATGGGGAACAGCAGCCAATCCAAACACAGTGAACTCCGTGTTAAAAATTTTGGAGTCCAGTTTTGATCTGTCAAATATATTATTATTATCATTATTAACATTAATATTGTCATTATCTCCTGCTTAATCTGGGAATGGGTCGTGGGGGCAGCAGTCCAAGCGGAGAGACCTAGACTTCCTTCTTTCCAGCTACACGGACTAATTCCTCCAGGTGAATCCCAGGGCATTCCCAGACCAGCCGAAAAACAGTCCCTCTCAGGGCTCATGACCACAGATGAGGGTGGGAACATGGAGCTCAAATATAAAAACAGTAAAATAAGAGCAGCACAAACAGTTCTTCAACAATGATAAAATTTCAGATTAGCATTAGAATGAGAGAAGTTGACTGTCTCTTATCATCCTGCAATTTATTTTAAAATCACACTTCACAGAGTTTAAGTAGGTCAGTGCTCTGCTTACAGCTGTGTTCAAAACTGATTATTTTCGATGGAATCCATAAAAGTTATTTCTTCCCATAGACTGTATATGTAAGATGAACAGAGCCTCCATGACGTCACCCGTAAGTGACAGGGGGGTTGCAGTTAGCCACCAGGGCTAGCGCTCATCTGAGACCTGTCAATCAAATCATATCATATCATATCATATCATATCATATCATATCATATCATATCATTTCATATCATATCATATCATATGATATGATATCATATCTTTAAAAATTTCAAGCTTAAATTACATCTAAACGGATTCACCCCCGTCAGAGTTGTCATGACTGTAAACTTGACCTATTAAACCTAAAATGGTCTTTTGAACCAGGCTGTAAACCTGTTTATTTCTGCTGTGAAGTTGGCATTTCGAACATGGGAGTCAAAGGGAACTTGCTCCTTTCTAGAGCCAGCCCCTAGAGGGTGAGAGGGGAACTGCAATATTTGTCACCTGCACATTGGCTTCACATTTGGCAGGCGGAGTTTGCTCCTTGTTCCTTACTCAGTTCTGTAACACTGTTGGCCTCCAGGTGGTGTTAATAAATCTTGCTCTTAAAGTGTAACTGAACCCACATTAGCACTTAGTTAGCATGGCTAACATACTGTTTTGAACGTTAGCCTATGGGTTAGGGGTAACGTTAGCCTATGTTAGCATTACCACTCAGAGATTGGACCCCTCCTGTCTTCCTCTGCCTCAGCAGCACCGGGCTCGGGCGGCGCTGACTCGGCGCCCTGAGCCAGTGGATCTCCTCTGCCGTCACCAGAGATAGATGGGTAGAGGAGGCTTTATGGAGCCCAGCGAGCGCGAGACGTATGAATTCGAGCCGCTAGCTCGGGGCGCTGAGTCAGCACCACCTGAGGCCGGCGCTGCTGCTGAGGGAGAGAGAGACAGGATGGGCCCAGTCTCTGAATGCTAATGCTAAGATAGGCTAGCATTACCCCTAACCCATAGGCTAACGTTCAAAACAGTATGTTAGCTATGCTTACTAAGTGCTAATGTGATAATAATGGTATCCTGAAAAACGCAATCCAACCTCCAATTCCAAACTCGCCACGGGGCCGGTATTAGTGATGTGTCGGTCGCGAACGAACCAGCTCTAAGAGCCAACTCTTTGAAGTGAACAATGGGAGCCGGCTCGTCATTGGGAGCCGTTTTTTAAATTTTTCATTCCCCCCTGCTTGTTTTGGTACATTTGGCCCACATCGTTTTCCATTAATTTTGGTGATACATACACTTTAAGCAACAGAAAATCTGAGGAGCCACTGGGGAGCCGAAATAGCCAGCTCTTTATGGTGAGCCAAGCCAAAAGAAATGGCTCTCCAAAAAGAGCTGGAATTCCCATCACTAGCGGGTATGTCTGATAGTTTTATTCCCAAACCCACGGGGCGTGTCTGTGCGACCATGACTGCTGTGACACAGTCAATGCCTGTGACGTAAAGATGTACTGCTCTCCACCAATCACAAAATTGGAATGCAGTAGCCACCGTTCAACCCTAAGACTAAGGCATTTTTAGACCAAAAAGTGTAGAATTAAACAAGTTTACACGAAAAGGTAAAAAGATCCCCAGAAACTGAAAGATTGCATTGGTAAAGACCCATTTATACAGTTTAGAAGCAAAAAAAGTTGTTTTGGGGTTTAGTTACTCTTTAAAGTTTTGCTGATATCCCGTTTTGGACCTGCTGGTGTGGATGAGAGATCAGCTGATCAGGATTGTGACGTATTCACATTGCAAATTCCTCACAATCCTGAAATTCACAAGCACTGCTGGTTGTTTAAAACAGCGTTAATAAAACTTAACTCTAACTTCTTTAATGATTTCAGCGACCTTTTTTCCATAATATGTATCAATTTTGACCAATTAATCATTATGGGGGACTTCAACACCCATACTGATAAACTCCCAGGATAGACTAGCTAAAACATTAAGTGACACTTCATAACTTTGGCCTGACCCAGTATGTCAAACAACCAACACACAATAAAGGACACACTCTGGACTTAATTATCTGCAATGGTTTAAATATATCGGACATCTCTGTAATTGATATTGCATTATCTGACCATTTCTGTATTTTCTTTGGAAGTACCATCTCTGGTAAAATATTTAGCCATAGTGAGACAACTTTAAGAAAGTGTTTTCTCTGAGACGGTTCAGTTGAAACCTTTAAACGTATTTACCCTTCCACCGCATCACCCTCATCTCCCAACTCCGATGGATGTGCCATAACTTTCTCCAGCTGAACAGAAACAAAACAGAATTAATTACTTTTGGACCTAAACAGGAGTGATCAAGTGTCAGCACACAGCTTCAGTTAATACAGCTAGAAAATACTGATCAGGCACGAAAGTTAGGTGTAGTAATGGACTCAGACCTGAACCTCCAGGGTCACATAAAGGCAATAACAAGGTCAGCCTTCTATCACCCGAAGAACATTTCTAGGGTTAAAGGACTGATGTTGCAACAGGACCTAGAAAAAAACTCCTCCATGTGGAAAGTAGAGCACATCACCCCTGTTCTAAAGTCCTTACACTGGCTCCCTGTAGCTCAGAGAATAGACTTCAAAATACTTTCACTAGTTTATAAATCATTGAATGGCTTAGAACCAAAGTATATTGATGATCTACTGTTGTGACCCCCAAACCCCCCCGAGACCACTCAAGTCCTCGAATTCCAGTCTATTCAACATCCCTAGAAATAAAACCAAACACGGAGAAGCAGCTTTCAGTTTCTATGCTCCCCAGATCTGGAACAAACTTCCAGACAACTGTAAAGCTGCAGAAACCCTGAGTTCTTTTAAATCACAACTAAAAACTCAGCTGTTTAGAGCTGCCTTTCAGTAATGTTTTCATGTATCATATGTTTTGTGTGTGCTTCTTGCTTTATTGCTGTTTTTACTTTATATGCTTTGTCTGTGTTTCATTACGATCATGTAAAGCACCTTGAATTACCTTTGTGTTGAAAGTGTGCTATACAAAAAAATTGCCTTGCCTTGCCTAATAAGTTAAGTTGGTGACAATACTCCATCTATTTTAAGGGATACTGGGATAAATAACATTGCTCTTGTGGCAATGTCTCCATGCACTACTGTCCTTAACAGAAACATGGAATAAACGGGGATCAAACTGTAAAAGAATAAGGTGTTTATAATTATGTAATGACATGGGCTTGTCTTAATGACTTGTCTCTTGGTTAGTGGAAAAGCAAACTGGTTCTTTTACAGAACCAGCTAAGAACTTGCTCTAGCACTAGTGTCAGCTAAAAATGTTTAACCGTGGTGGAAATGTCCTTTTTTTATTTTTTCAATGATTTTACAATCCTAGTTTGTTACACATTCATGCTCAATGTAGAATCATCAAAAATCATCTGAGATCTGAGGGACCTTATACTGCTTTGTTGGTGATCTGACCAACACTCAGCATTAAATATTTAACATTTATGTCATTATGTTTTGCATTTTAATTTTCTCATCACCCAAAGAGAAAGGTTTTTGCAATTTCATCTTCAGTGTTGGGTCATGTTATGCAGTCTTTCAGAAATTTGTTGCATATGCTATGATCTGTACTTTGAACTTCTCAGTCTAATTAAGCCTCCTGCAACTTCAATAGCTAGACAGTCCTGCCACACAAGTTTTACAATTTCACTGAAATGTTTTGTACGAATATATGATAGGAATTCATCACATTGTATCATTGAATTTACAATTAAATGAAGAACTAGCCAAGAGACTGGATTATGTGCTCAGTAAATATGCTATTCATATCACATTTACAAAACTCTAAGTAATTCACATATACAACAAAATCAATTTAAATAACTCCATAATTAAGTTATAAGTTATAAAGCCGAATGTCAAGAGGAATAACTGCTCACTAAATTAATGCAATACTTAGAAAATAATAGTTGGTTTTTCCTCTTTGCACTCTGATCTGCTGTTTTCTCTCTAGATATGGTTAATGTACAGCACCTGCTGTATGGAGTGAGCATGTTCTCTCTGTGCATTCTGCACATTGTGTGCATTCATGGGTTCATTCCGGGTACTCTGCCTTCCTCCCACAGTCCAAAAACATGACTGTTAGATTAATTGGTCTTTCTAAATTAGGTATGAGTGTGTGTTTGAATGGTTGTGTGTCTCTGTGTTGCCCTGTGATGGACTGGCCACCTGTTCAGGGTGTACCCTGCCTCTCTCCCAATGATTGCTGGAGATAGGCACCAGCCCCCTACACCTGCGCCCTGCATAGGCTAGATGATGGGTGGATGTTTTATTATGACTTCTGGGGTTAATTTACTGACAAGAAAACATGACTGTTTCTAGACAGAACCAATGCAAAAACTGTGGTATGCATTGTAAACCCTTTACATGATTAACATTAATAAGTAATTCATTAATACAGTCTTATAGCCTCTGTTTTGTGATAACATGATGTCAATTTTTTCACTGTATCAACATGCGGCACTGTTTACTAAGTAGATTGCATCAGAATTACAGTCCCACCTGGCCCTTTGTAAAACTCTGAGGAGTCAGCTAATTGAATAAACCAAACTCTCCAATTGAGTCTTTCAATGTGACCTCATACAGTCCACGGCGCATCCATTAAGATTCCATCTGCTTCGAATTAAGGATGCACACATCCTCATTTCCATCCCGGCTACGCCAAGCAAAACAACCACTGTTGATCAGAATCACATGAGTGCTGCCAACTGTATGCGTGAGCTGAGAATAGCTGCCAGAGATGTGCAGGTGGAATCTGGTCACAAACAGAGCTTTATATGTCAATCAAATTTGCACTTGTCTGTTTATTGACAACCTATACTACACAAAACAGTAGTGAAAACACAGTTATTGGTACATGTGAAATGTGAAAAAGGTTAACTAATTTAAGGAGAGGCAAAAAACTAAGATTAAATCAAAGAAAACAGAAATTCACTTTTTACTTGATCAGTTAGCATTTTGGCTTGCCGTAAAGGCTGATATCTTATCCACAGAGCAGGTGGTCCCACTGTGTGGACAGAGTGAACAATATGGTACATAATTTTGATGGATTACTCATTTGTAGTCCATGTGTCTTGTTTGTGTAAACCAATTCAAAACTGATCAACAGATTTAAACAAATTTACTCTGCTTTCTGTTGCATGTAGTGATATACAGTAGAATACACATATACCAGTTTATGAGTTGAATTTTTGCACCACCTACAAATAAAAACACACAACCATTAATAATAGAGTTTACTATTAAGGTCTGAAAAACAAATTATTGACTGAAACTGCAGTTTCATGTCAGCTGCTATTATGTATGACTACGACTATGTTAGTTCAATGCTGCAATCAATCATTTCTCCCTCTAAGTATCAGAGTTTCGACCTTGGTATTAGAGTTTAGTTTTTCTGCTCTCTGAGCTCAGTGCACAAAGCCTGATTACCATTATGCTATGAATTATAAATGACCACAGAGCTTTATATGAAGGCAAATGTTTTCCGTGAACTGTATTATTAATCAGAAAACTGTTTTGCATGTCAGGCTGAAACAAGGGAGTTGTTGATTGCTCTAACTTTCAGCAACAGCTTAGCTATCCATACTACTTGATAAAGTCTGCAGAATGGGAACCATCCTCTATTGATCCAACAGAGCACCAGCTTATCCAAGGAAAAGCTCAGTGCAGCTATTAGGAACATCAACAGAACTATACAATTCTTCTCAAGCCAGTCATCAGGGAGATATACATTCCTGCATTCCTGTTATTTTCAAAATGCTGCAGTGGACTATTTCTTCAGGCATTTTCACTCGTTTTGACTATAATGTTGTTCCTTTTCAATCAATTTGTTGGATTTGTCAATCTTTCACAGTCTAGTCTTTACCATTTTAAGGAAAGTGCTTCTTTGTTTAAGCCACTTCAAGCAGAAAAGTTTGCAATGTTAAGAGATACAGCACAGTGAAACAATAACCATACACACTGAACTTTGTAAAATGTTGCTTTGTTCAAAATGTATTATTAGAATGTGTGACAGACCAACACAAAGTATGTAAGTTAATAAGGAAATACCATTCCCAGTGTGAAACATACTGGTGGCAGCATCATACTGTGGTGATACTTCTCTTCAGCAAGAACAATGAAGGAGTTTAGATCAAAAGTATGTATGCCTTAGAATGGCCCAGTTTTTCCAGACCTATATCCAACTTGGAATATTAAAATGATAAAAAAGTGGTCCATGAGCAGATCATTTTATTATAGACCACCAATCCCAAACCAACTGGTCTGAAGCCAATTGACCAATCCCCACAGTTGCCTAAAACCACTGGTTTCAAATCAGATAACCCTATCTGGTTGCCTGACATAATTTGTACAGTAAAAGCATCCCTTGACAAGAGAAACCACACACAAGAGTGTATTCAAAATTCTAAATTTGTCATTTAAGAAATAGTAGATAATATATACAGGAACACCACATGAACACATTATAACCTCCCAACCAGTTTACAGTCTAAGCACAAAAAAGAAAGTATTCTCCCCCAGCAGATGAATCTAAGATAATGTGGGTTTGTGTGTTGTAAAGGCCATTCCATAAATTCCAAGACAGGTCCTTGGTAGGTCAGTAGTGGGAGGCCCAGCAGCCCTTGTGGATCAAGAGATCAATATCACTATATGTCAGGAAGCATTGCAAACACAATTGTTTAAAAATCCTGCTCCATAGAAAGTATTTCTCCTCTTATTTGTGAAACTCAGTTCCTTCCTCTTTTGTATAATATGTATTACAACAATAAATTAAAAAACAAAAATAATTAAAATTTACCTGTAATGTGATGAATATTGAACTGGATGACTGGATCTGAATGTGACCATATGTAATGAGATTGGATTGTATTGGAATAAAATGGACTGAGTGAACTGGGAACATATTGGATTCTATATACTTGGTGATTAATTAAAACCTGTTTTTATTCTAAAGTGCTAGGAGATTACATCTATTGTCAATTTGAGCTATTTAAATTAAGTAAACTGATTTGCTTTGATCTATTTAATCATTCATTGACCAACAGAAATATAATTTAGCACTGTTAAAAAAAATTTAAATATTGAGTACAACATATTAGACAACATATTTGATCAAAGAAATGGCAGGTATTTAAAAAAGAATGTTGCAAAGTTAAGCCAGCTTTCAACAACAGGGTGTACTTTAGGTTCTGAACTTAGTTCTACTGTAAATAGCTTTTTTTACTTTTGGATGCTGGATATAAACAGTCCCTCTTTATGACTTCTCATATCAGCGGAGATAAAAGGCACTTTATGAACTTTAAGCTGCTTCATGTCAAGATTTTTTAAGTTGTTGATACATCAGATGCTTTAAAGATATCTGAGGGCTCTTTTGGAGCCTTAAAGATATGCAGAACATTTGCCCAACAAAAGTTAAGCAGCAAACTGACTGTACAAATATAAATAAAGAAGAGATGCAAAAATGTATAAAAGTTATCTAGAGAGGTCTGATTGTCCAAAGTGTATTGAAAAATCAAAATCCTTTTTTTAAACCCTTGGACACACAACAATTTCCTTCAATTGTAATTCCTGAAAAAAGGGTGGAGAGGGTTGGGGGTTTGTTTTTTGCCTCAGCAGAAGAAAATTGCTAAACAAATCTGTGCTCTAAACTGTTTAAAAATGTATAAGGTGGTCAGTGACAATTTACTTTTGACTTTAACACACTAAACTTGTTTGTTTTCATCATGAAGTATCCAGAAGTTGTAAAATTTATCTTTGTGAATTGGGAAACTTCTTTCCCAGGCAATAAAAGGTTTACAGGAATTCAGATCTGTTGATGTAACCCATGTAAAAATGACATAAATAAGAATAAATAGTTTAAAAGCTGCATAAATAAGTTTGAAAGTTAAGTAATTCATTTAATGTAATTTATTCATCAGAGTTAAACATGTTAAAAATGTTAATACAACAATTTACTGTTTAAGATTAAAAGTATGCTGACAGAAAATTTATGTCACTGCCCCTTTAAAGGACTAGTGACGTTAGACGCAGTACTTCAGTGACGCTGCAGAGCAGAGGCCTGAAGGAGAGAGCAGAGGATAGATCGGAGAGAACGAACTGTGCTTAATAAGCAAAGAAAAGAGTGAAAAAGTTGATTTTGCAGTCGGAAAAACATAACTTACCTGGTTGGGAACTGACAGGGATTTTATGAGAACTAAGCCACCCCGGTTTTGGTGAGTTTTGATTTGTTTTCTTGCATTTTGCCATGTTGTATTTTTCTTTCTTTCTCTGGCGGAGGGCTAACATTAAAAACGTAGCTGTTTACAAAGAAATGCTTCGCCATAAACTGTTTACCAGTTAACATTTTGGGTTTATGAAAACTGTGAATGTTAAAAAAGTGAATGTATGCTTTGTAAATGAAAGATGTGTGCGGTAGTTGTGTGGAAACGGAGCCGTGAGTTGAAAGAGACCGCTCCGCCGCCATTTTAGAGATGAAAAAAGCACCGTAGCAGTAATGTTACAACTCAGAGACTGTGAAACATTTATTTGTGTAATTTGAGGATTTAAAAATTGATTGATTGTGCTTATGACCTGTTACACAGGTCAGGTTTTTTTGCTTGGTTTGAGGCTCGGTTGGAGCGAGGATTGGCCTGCAGTGTGTGAGTGTGCACATGGCATGCACAGACGGGATTCAAGATGGCGAGCCAGACCCAGACTTTCAACTCACCTTCTCCATCGCATCAGTGAGGGAATCGCCTGCGTATGGTGACTCGCTGCCAGAGTGGTAGGAGTATCAGGAACTGGTTTTGAACTGAACTGGAAACTGATTGAACTATTATTTTTGAACTGAACTGGAAACTGATTGAACTATTATTTTTGAACTGAACTGAGTCGAACTGAGACTTTTCATTGAACTGAACAATTGAACTCACATTTGGACTTGAACATGAGTTTAAGGTTTCACACTTTTATCTTCATACTGAGTTCATATGTTGAATGTGACTTGACATGCTTCTGGTCCACTTTGATTGGTCGTGTAAATTAAAGGTATTTTCTTACCTGTAATAGAAAGGAAAAAGAGTTAACTCAGGAAGAAAAATAGGAATTCTAAAATAGATACAACCTAGGAAAAGACCGGTCTAACTTAGATTAGTCTGATTAAAATAACTTAGGTGAACTAAAAAACAAAAAAGAGAGTGGAATACATTTTCATTTATTATACTTACCTCAATATTAAGAACCTGCAGGATATTTTTCTTTTTGCATTCTGTTCAATCTATATGTGTGTTTTGCATTCAGTAAATTGCCAGCCTTTTGTATTGAAAGCAACGGTCTCTGGTGTGATTATTTTTTGCTTCCCACTCCTTAGAACCTAGAACTGGTCCAGTGGCGCAGTAAGTGGTGTGATACCGGTGCTACAACTTGGCGAGCCAGCCAGGAGTGGCTTAAAGCATTTAAATCTAGAAACCAGAGACCGTATAGTGTTGTTATCAGTGATTCACTATGGATGTTATTCAAGCGAGTAGTGTGAAAATCCCTAACTCAGTCATAGTTAGTGGTATAGCCGATACAGAAACTGATGAAGAACTATATGATTTCCTGAAACAATATGGTTCCATTCAAAGGATAATCCCAGTAGATTTCGCTGAGCCAGTGTCAGACAAACAGGTCGTAGTAGAGTATGTGTATGGTACAGCTATGCAGTCTCTCTTACCTTCATTGCCACACAGACTCAACAGTAAGACTCAGACTGATGTCACTTATCACATTAGAGCCTTAGCCAGTGTCTACACACCTGTAGCTAGCAAAACAGCTACACAGACTTACCTTTCAGAGTTAAAGGACATTGCAAAACTGACTGGCAAAGACTTTGCAGCTGTCCTCAGAGAAGAGCTCTCCGTTATCAGTGAGAGTGTTGATCTAGATCAATCAGAAACCCAAGATGAAGATATGGAACAGAACTCACCTGATACCCCAGGGCAATATGGCCCTGAAAATGCTGCACACGTAAGCCCCCTGCCCAGTACGGCTCCGGGGCAGCATGTTCAACATCATTGGTCTCCACCACCATCTAAAGAAAAGACACAGTCTGCTCTGAAACTTTCTGACGTCAACCCACCTGACATACAAAGAGTAATAGTCGAGCACATAATGAAAAAGGAAGATTCTGCTCTGCAGGTGCACACTTTTTTGAGACTCAGACCATTCTCTGGGCGCTTCCCCCGATCTAACAATGAAGTGGATTATGAGACATGGCGTTCCAATGTGGAACTTCTCCTTAAAGACACAACACAGTCTGATCTTTACAAGTCACGGAAGCTTCTTGAAAGTCTCTTATCACCTGCCATCGATATTGTGAAGCACCTGACTCCTGAATCTCCCCTTAATGCGTACTTAGAGATCTTAGACTCCGCTTTCGGCACTGTCGAGGACGGAGATGACCTCTTTGCAAAGTATCTTAACACAATGCAGAATAATGGTGAGAAACCCTCAGCTTATCTACAACGGCTGCAGGTGATGCTGAACACCACCCTCAGGAGGGGAGGTGTAACCGCAAGTGACCTTGACCGGCACCTCCTCAGACAGTTTGTCAGGGGCTGCTGGGACAACATCTTAATAGCTGAACTCCAGCTAGAGCAAAAGAAACAGAACCCACCTACCTTTGCTGAACTTCTCCTGTTACTCCGCATAGCAGAAGATAAGCGTACCTCCAAAGCATCCCGCATGAAACAGCATCTCAATATTGCAAAGCCAAGAGTGTCTTCTTATTATCAAGGAATTTATGTGCAGAGTGAAGAAGACTGCAACCCATCTCAGCCAGCTCTTGATCACAGGTCCGAAATCCAAGACCTAAAGAAACAAATAGCTGATTTACAGTCCCAGCTCACACGTATCACACAGAAAGACAGTAGAAAGGCTAAACCAGCTGCCAGACCAGTAGCTCCCCAAACAGCTATCACTCCAACATCTCAAAGGCCGCACCACAGCCGAGATGTAAACAACAACACAAGCAATAGACCGAGGCCCTGGTATTGCTTTAGATGTGGCGAGGACGGACACATTAAGCCTCAGTGTGAAAGTGAGCCGAACCCATCTCTTGTAGCTGAGAAGAGGAAGCAGCTAAGAGAAAAGCAGTTAACATGGGACATTGAAAATGGTGCTTCAAAGCCCGATCATTTAAACTAGACCCAATTCCGGTTGTGGGACAAACGGGGACTGGAACACAGACAAAGTGTCCCAAAAAGAAGCTGCAAAGAGCCCGTGTGTACTCTCACACACGAAAACAGACAGTGACCCTGCCAAAAGGGCTGATTGGAGCCAAGTGCACTGCACAAGTGACCATAGGTAACAAAGACTGCAGATGCTTGTTGGATTCAGGCTCTCAAGTAACAACGATCCCCAATTCTTTCTATTTAGAGAACCTGTCTCACTTACCTATGAATTCCTTGAATGACCTGCTTGAAGTGGAAGGAGCCAACGGCCAAAGCGTCCCTTATCTTGGCTATGTTGAGGCCACCATCAGATTCCCAAAGAGCTTGCTTGGAGCAGACATTGAGGTGCCCACACTGGTTTTGGTTGTACCTGACATGCGCTCCACCTTGTCATCAGTGCTTATAGGCACAAATACTTTGGATGTTCTCTATGAAAAGTATGGAGATATCGCACCTCAGAACTACGAGTCTCTTCCTTACGGCTACAAAGTTGTCTTAAAGACCCTTGAAATCAGGAAGAGACAGTCTGTTGATTCCATTCTAGGAGAGGTGAGGCTTCATAGTGGAGACTTTGAGACTATTGCAGCTGGGCAGACCAAAGTCCTTAAAGGATCAGTGAGTCGCAGGACAACTGATGTTGGAAAGTGGGTGATGGTAGAGTCACCAAAGTCATCCTCCCTGCCAGGTGGCATCCTGGTGACAGTTAGCTTGGTAAGCCTACCATCGAAACTACCACGCTCCATACCAGTTATGCTCAAGAATGAGTCACATCATGACATCACCCTATCTCCAAAGGCTGTAATAGCAGAGATCCACGCTGTCAAGAGTGTTCAATCAATTAAGACCCCTGACTCAGACCTTCCCACAAAACCTGACCAAAAATTAAATCTCAACTTTGATTTTACTGACTCTCCTGTACCCAATGACTGGAAAGAGAGGATAACTGAGAAATTAATTTCCATGGCGGAGGTGTTTGCACTGCACGAGCTTGACTTTGGCCGCACTGACAAAATAAAACACCACATAACCCTCAGTGACGAGACAACATTCAAACATAGACCAAGACCTATACACCCTCAAGATATAGAGGCTGTGCGTAACCATCTCCAGCAACTCCTTGATGCAGAAGTCATCCGTGAATCGGAGTCGCCTTTCTCCTCGCCGATTGTCGTCGTCAGGAAAAAGAATGGCGATGTCAGACTCTGCATAGACTACAGAAAATTGAACACCCAAACAGTAAAAGATTCATATGCCTTACCTAATCTTGAGGAGTCATTCTCGGCGTTGACCGGGTCCAAGTGGTTCTCAGTGCTCGATCTCAAATCAGGCTTCTATCAAATAGAGATGGAGGAAGCAGACAAACACAAAACCGCATTCGTCTGCCCACTAGGATTCTTCGAGTTCAACAGGATGCCTCAGGGGACAACTAATGCCCCTAGCACGTTCCAGAGGCTTATGGAGCGCTGTATGGGAGAGTTGAACTTGAAGCAAGTCCTAGTTTTTCTTGATGACCTCATCATCTTCTCCTCAACACTGGAGGAACATGAGGAAAGGTTGATGCGTGTGCTCAACCAATTGAAGGAGTTTGGCTTGAAACTGTCGCCAGGGAAGTGCAAGTTCTTCCAAACTTCTGTAAAGTACCTCGGCCACATCGTGTCTGAAAGGGGCATTTAAACTGATCCAGACAAAGTAGCAGCATTAAAAACCTGGCCAAAACCAAACAACCTGAAAGAGCTAAGAACCTTCCTGGGTTTCTGCGGTTATTACCGCCGGTTCGTAAAAGACTACTCAAAGATTGTGAAGCCACTCAACGAGCTCACTGCTGGCTATCCGCCGCAGAGAAAGCGCATTAAAATCACAGAGAACCCTGGGAAATACTACAACCCAAAGGACCTCTTTGGAGACAGATGGACACCTGATTGCCAGACAGCGTTCAACACCATAATCGAAAAACTGACAACAGCACCCATCCTCGGGTTTGCTGATCCCAAGCTCCCCTACATTTTACACACAGATGCAAGCACCTCAGGACTCGGTGCTGCCCTTTACCAAGAGCAACAGGGGCGGAAACGAGTGGTTGCCTATGCAAGTCGAGGTCTGTCAAAATGTGAGTCCAGGTATCCTGCGCACAAATTAGAATTCCTTGCCCTTAAATGGGCAGTGACAGAGAAATTCCAGGACTGCCTATACGGGAATACGTTCCCTGCTGTCACCGATAGTAATCCATTAACCTATATTCTTACCTCTGCTAAGCTCGACGCCACAAGCTACAGATGGTTAGCCGCTCTGTCGACATTTGATTTCCAGCTACAATACAGAGCCGGTAAGCAAAATCAAGACGCGGACGGGCTGTCCAGGCGTCCTCACGGCAGATTACCTGATGACACATCATCACAAAAAGAGTTGGAGAGGATACAACAATTCACAAAAAGACACTTGTCAGAGGCTGATTATGCACACCTGGATGAAAACGCCATCAAAGCTATCTGTGAGAAGCACTTGGTTCGCCAAGTGATCAACAATCACTCTGGGGAAACATCACCCGGCACCACCTTGGTTGTGTCACTTGCCCATCATCCAAAAGCTCTCCCACAAAGCTTTGAAGAGGAGGATCAGCTTGGTGGCTTACCTGTTATCTCCTCATTAGCACCAGCTGAATTAAGAGACAAGCAAAATGCTGATCCATGCATCTGTGAAGTACTCAGGCAAGTGGAGTTAAAAGAGAAACCCCCACCATCCTTGAGGAAGGAACTTCCTGAGCTTGGTCTCTTATTAAGAGAGTGGGACAAACTTACGGTCTTAAATGGTGTCTTGTATCGCAGGCGGCAAGAGGGTGCTCAGACTCACTACCAGCTTGTGCTCCCCGAAGTCCTGAGACCCTTAGTCCTCAAAAGCCTCCATGACGACATGGGCCACATGGGCGTAGAGCGCACTCTAGATCTCGTCCGGAAGCGTTTCTATTGGCCCAAAATGTCAGCCGAGGTGGAAACTAAGGTCAAAACCTGCAACCGCTGCACACGACGTAAGGCTATGCCTGAGAAAGCTGCACCGCTTGTCAACATCATTGCTACAAGACCACTCGAACTTGTGTGCATGGACTTTCTTAGTGTGGAGACGGACTCCAGTAACACCAAAGACATTCTGGTCATTACTGACCATTTTACGAAATACGCAGTGGCTGTCCCCACCCCGAATCAGAAAGCCAGGACAGTGGCCAAGAGCCTGTGGGACCACTTTTTCGTCCATTATGGCATCCCTGAAAAACTCCACAGTGACCAAGGTCCCGACTTTGAGTCCTGAACAATAAAAGAACTGTGTGAGCTCATTGGCACTCAAAAGATAAGAACCACTCCTTACCATCCGAGAGGGAACCCTGTAGAACGCTTCAACAGGACCCTGCTCAACATGTTGGGAACCCTCGAGAATCAGAAAAAGAGTCACTGGCGGGATTATGTCAAACCATTAGTACACGCTTATAATTGTACTAAAAACGAGACAACTGGTTTTACCCCCTACGAATTAATGTTCGGGCGTCAACAAAGATTACCAGTTGACCTAGCCTTTGGCCTACCAGTCAATCACCCGCCAGGCTCACACTCGCAATATGTTCGCAACCTGAAATCCCAACTCGAAGACAGTTACAAAGTAACAACTGAGAATGCTAAAAAGACAGCCAGTCGCAACAAAGTGAGGTTTGACAAGCATGTTGTTGACTCCACCTTGAAGGAAGGCGATAGAGTCTTGGTTCGAAACGTCCGCCTTAGGGGCAAGCACAAGTTGGCCGACAGGTGGGAATCCGATGTGTATATTGTCCAGAGACAGTCTGGAGACGTCCCAGTGTATGTTGTGAGGCCTGAGACAAGAGATGGTCCACAAAGAACTCTTCATCGTGACCTCCTGCTGCCATGCGGGTTCCTTCCTGTGACCTCGATCGAAAGTGAAACTAACCCATCAATGGCAGTGAGACGACCAAGGACTCGACAACATCCTAAAAATAACAGTTCAGATGGAGCTGAGGGGGATGAATCCCAATCTGACTCTGAGGAATTTCACTATGATGGACACAGAAACCTAAGAGTGGAAATACTAGGGTTTGACCCGACCCCTGAACCCATATACTTACCACAAAGGACTGAACCGGAACCCGATGAAGAGTTGACTGCTGTTAAGCAAGATCCTTCAAACGTAGCCAAAGCTCTTCCTGGGGATGTTCCAGTAGAGACTTGTGACCTGAACTTACCTGATCCTGCAGACTATAACTTACCTGATCCTGCAGACTATGATTTACCTGACCCTGGGAACAATGACTTACCTGATCCTGAAAAGAGCAGCTCAACCGTTGGACAGGAAACCTACCTGAGTAAGACCTGGATAATGTCCATCCTTCTACTCAACCTGCTCAGGAGGGCAAAGAAAACACAAGTGTTATGGACCAAACTGACATCCAGACAGAAGACTGTTCTAGAAGACCTATCAGAGACAGAAAAGCGGCTAAAAGACTGACTTACCCTGAGCTAGGGAACCCGTTTGTGTTTACAGATTCCCTTAAAGAGCCTAGCTTTCCAAAAAACCCTAGTTATGACAGTATAGATTCAGAATGCACAGGGACGTGCATTAGGTAAAGAGGGGAGGATGTAACCCCTGTAAAAATGACATAAATAAGAATAAATTGTTTAAAAGCTGCATAAATAAGTTTGAAAGTTAAGTGATTTATTTATGTAATTTATTCATCAGAGTTAAACATGTTAAAAATGTTAATACAACAATTTACTGTTTAAGATTAAAAGTATGCTGACAGAAAATTCATGTCACTGCCCCTTTAAAGGACTAGTGACGTTAGACGCAGTACTTCAGTGACGCTGCAGAGCAGAGGCCTGAAGGAGAGAGCAGAGGATAGATCGGAGAGAACGAACTGTGCTTAATAAGCAAAGAAAAGAGTGAAAAAGTTGATTTTGCAGTCGGAAAAACATAACTTACCTGGTTGGGAACTGACAGGGATTTTATGAGAACTAAGCCACCCCGGTTTTGGTGAGTTTTGATTTGTTTTCTTGCATTTTGCCATGTTGTATTTTTCTTTCTTTCTCTGGCGGAGGGCTAACATTAAAAACGTAGCTGTTTACAAAGAAATGCTTCGCCATAAACTGTTTACCAGTTAACATTTTGGGTTTATGAAAACTGTGAATGTTAAAAAAGTGAATGTATGCTTTGTAAATGAAAGATGTGTGCGGTAGTTGTGTGGAAACGGAGCCGTGAGTTGAAAGAGACCGCTACGCCGCCATTTTAGAGATGAAAAAAGCACCGTAGCAGTAATGTTACAACTCAGAGACTGTGAAACATTTATTTGTGTAATTTGAGGATTTAAAAATTGATTGATTGTGCTTATGACCTGTTACACAGGTCAGGTTTTTTTGCTTGGTTTGAGGCTCGGTTGGAGCGAGGATTGGCCTGCAGTGTGTGAGTGTGCACATGGCATGCACAGACGGGATTCAAGATGGCGAGCCAGACCCAGACTTTCAACTCACCTTCTCCATCGCATCAGTGAGGGAATCGCCTGCGTATGGTGACTCGCTGCCAGAGTGATAGGAGTATCAGGAACTGGTTTTGAACTGAACTGGAAACTGATTGAACTATTATTTTTGAACTGAACTGGAAACTGATTGAACTATTATTTTTGAACTGAACTGAGTCGAACTGAGACTTTTCATTGAACTAAACAATTGAACTCACATTTGGACTTGAACATGAGTTTAAGGTTTCACACTTTTATCTTCATACTGAGTTCATATGTTGAATGTGACTTGACATATTTGTGGTCCACTTTGATTGGTTGTGTAAATTAAAGGTATTTTCTTACCTGTAATAGAAAGGAAAAAGAGTTAACTCAGGAAGAAAAATAGGAATTCTAAAATAGATACAACCTAGGAAAAGACCGGTCTAACTTAGATTAGTCTGATTAAAATAACTTAGGTGAACTAAAAAACAAAAAAGAGAGTGGAATACATTTTCATTTATTATACTTACCTCAATATTAAGAACCTGCAGGATATTTTTCTTTTTGCATTCTGTTCAATCTATATGTGTGTTTTGCATTCAGTAAATTGCCGGCCTTTTGTATTGAAAGCAACGGTCTCTGGTGTAATTATTTTTTGCTTCCCACTCCTTAGAACCTAGAACTGGTCCAGTGGCGCAGTAAGTAGTGTGATACCGGTGCTACATTAACATATTTATTCGCTCTTATCTTCAGCCTCAGTCTTCAGGGTCTTTTCATCTTGTCATTTTTCAGCTTTAGATTCCAAAAGCATGAAACTGGATAGCTTTCCAACTACATATAGTCCATTGTCTGGTGTGAGATTCACAAATTAATCTGGTGTGTGTGTGTGTGTGTGTGTGTGTGTGTGTGTGTGTGTGTGTGTGTGTGTATATGTAAGGTATTGCAATTAAACTGTCATCTGAAAACATAGAGAAAACCCAGGGCTAGAAAAGCATATTTTCATGTACCCTCCTGTAAAATGACTAACATATAATTTATTGTAATTTAATATGTAAAAAAATGGAAAAAACAAAATAATATGAAATTGAATTTCTCTTGTCTGGCAGATATGAATGAAGTGGTCTTCAATGAAATGTTTTTAAAAGATCTAGCAGCACTTTTTAAAAACATTTCAATGAAGACCACTTCATTCATATCTGCCAGACAAGAGAAATTCAATTTCATATTATTTTGTGTTTTCCACAAAAGAATATGATTTTATGATTTTAAAAGATCTAGCAGCACGGAGTCACGTGGGACCACCGAGGGAGATGGCCGCACACTAGAGTAGCTCCTAAAGCCCGTTGATTAATGTTCTGAATTTTTAGATATACACTTCAATTGTGGTCATAATTTCAATTTTGTGTAATATTTATGCACCTAATAAAGAGGGGCCAGATTTCTTCCATGGAATTAACAAGATAATAGGTGATCGTGAAGGCCAGGTTATGTTGGCCGGAGATTTCAACCAGGTGATGGATGGGATAATTGACAAGAGCAACCCCAGAGGTAGGTCTTCACCTAGGGACAGAGAGGCTATTCATTTGCTGAAGGAGGATCTGAGCCTAGTGAACATTTGGAGATTAGTTAATCCTAGTTCAAGGGAATATACATTTTATTCTAAGTGTCATAAAACATATTCAAGGATAGATTTCATCTTAATATCAAAGTCTTTGGTAGATGCAGTTGTAGGTTGTGAGATTGGAACCATTGCCATTAGTGATCATGCCACAGTAGAGTTACAAATCGATTTGAACACGGATAAAACAAAGAGGGGTCGCTGGAGGCTCAACACTATGTTGTTGCAAGATAAAATGTTTAGTGAGGAGTTAACAAAGGAGCTGAGATTTTTCTTTGAAATAAATATGGATTCCACAGATAAAGTAGCTACATTTTGGGAAGCGTCCAAAGCATATGTAAGAGAAAAGATAATTGCGTATGCGACAAAACTTAAAAAGAGTAATTTAGAAAGAGAAAAAACTTTGGAAAAAGAATTACGTGAATTGGAGAAGGATTTGGTGAGACAATATTCAAACGATAAATACCAGACTATTTGTAAATTAAAATATCAGTTAAATTATATTTATAATAAAAAGGCTGAATATGCCTTATTTAGGCTTAGAACAAAATTTTATGAAGGTGGTGAAAAGAGTGGTAGATTATTAGCGAGACAACTGAAGCAGCAAGATAACCTAAACAATATATCAATGATTAAAAAAGATAACCAAGTGGTAACCTCATCAAAGGAAATAAATTCAATTTTCAAGTTATTCTATAAACAGAAACTGATTAGTCAATCACTTCATCTGGATGGCATTAAATTGGCCCCCAGTAATAACGTAAAGAACCTCGGCGTTATTTTTGACCGAGACTTGACATTTAAATCCCATATTAAACAGGTTTCTAGGATTTCTTTCTTTAACCTCCGGAATATTGCTAAAATTAGAAACATCCTGTCCAGGAGTGATGCTGAGAAACTAGTCCATGCATTTGTTACCTCAAGGCTGGACTACTGTAATTCTTTACTATCAGGTAGTCCACAAAATGCCATTAAAAGCCTTCAGTTGATTCAAAATGCGGCAGCAAGAGTTCTGATGAATATTAAAAAGAGAGATCACATTTCTCCTGTTTTAGCTTCCCTTCATTTGCTCCCTGTTAAATCCAGAATATAATTTAAGATCCTTCTTCTTGCATACAAAGCCCTTAATAATCAAGCTCCATCATACATCAGAGATCTAATTGTTCCTTATGTTCCTAACAGAGCCCTTTGCTCTCAGACTGCAGGTTTACTTGTAGTTCCTAGGATTTCTAAAAGTAGAATGGGAGGCAGATATTTTTGTTATCAGGCTCCTCTCCTGTGGAACCAGCTCCCAGCTTTAGTCCGTGAGGCAGACACTGTTTACTTTTAAGGCCAGGCTTAAAACTTTCCTTTTTGATGAAGCTTATAGTTAGAGTGGCTAAGGTCATCCTGAGCTATCTCTGTAGTTATGCTGCTATAGGATTAGACTGCTGGAGGACAGACTTACCAATTTTCTTCACTCTGCTACTTCCTTTTCTACTACGACTCCCCAGTTGTATTACAGTACATTCTGTTATTTCGACTGTTAATTTTGTTTTCTCTCAGTGTTTTTCTCTCCATAGAAGATATACCTGGTCTGGTATCCTGCTTGGCTACAATGCCCTGTTGGACGGAGGGCATCGACTGGGATGATCCTCCCAGTAACTGAACATCCACTGTGTCCTGTTATCAACTTTTTACTTTCTGTAACATAGAAAGTCTGCATCAACGGGGCCCAACCTCACGCCAATGACTGACGCAATCTGCTGGGATTCCTTAAATAGGAAACTTTTTAACTGATTGGAATGTTTGTATAAATGTATTGAAATGACTTCTTGTTAAGTGCCTTGAGATGACATCTGTTGTGAATTGGCGCTATATAAATAAACTGAATTTAATTTAATTGAATCAAGATTTGTATACTTCTGCTGGTGCGCTTAATGAGGAGGAGATGGAGACATTTTTCGCAGGTCTAAAATTACCAACTCTCTCTGGTGAACAAAAAACAAGGCTGGATGCATCTATAACGGAAGAAGAGGTCAGAGCTGCTATTTCATCAATGAAAAATGGGAGGTTGCCAGGTTTGGATGGCTTCCCGATTTAATATTATAAGAAATATATTGATATTTTGGCTCCAGTTTTGCATAAAGTTTATCTGGAGGCACTGGAAATAGGCTCCCTACCAGGTACATTTAATGAAGCACTAATTTCCCTTATTCCTAAAAAGGATGGGGATATTTCAGATCCAGCGAATTACCGACCAGTAAGCCTCTTAGGAGTTGATTGTAAGATTCTGACTAAGGTTTTAGCCTCCCGCTTGGATAAGGTATTCCCAGATATTATCAATGGGTATCAAGTTTGTTTTTTTAAGAATAGGTGTTCGGGTGATAATATGAGAAAACTTATCCATCTTATACAGAAAAGTAAATCTAGTCTAGATCCAGTGGCGGCCTTCTCCCTTGATGCGGAGACGGCCTTTGACCGAGTAGAATGGGGCATTCTTAAGGCAGCCCTTTTAAGGTTTGGGATTGGGCCTGGATTTTGTAGCTGGGTGAAAACTATATATTCCTGCCCGAGGGCAGCAGTTATGACAAAGGGATTGGTGTCAGACTTTTTCCATCTCACATGCGGGACCCGTCAGGGGTGTTCTTTGTCCCCACTGTTTTTTTCACAATATTTCTTGAACCACTGGCTTCAGCTGTTTGCGCTAATACAGATTTCAGAGGTGTTCACGCAGGGGGTACGGAACACAAGCTGTTTTTGTATGCCGACGACATCTTAGCAGTGTTAACTTATCCCATGCAATCTTTACCGGCGTTGCTCTCATGTGTTGAGTCATTTTCAAGGTTGTCAGGTTATAAAATAAACTGGTACAAATCGGAAGGTATGCCGCTTTCAGCATCATGCCATTCTAGGTATATTACTGCATTTAATTTTAAGTGTTTACCTTCAGGTATGAAGTATTTAGGAATATTATTAAACCCAAACTTGGAAGACATTATGCTTTCGAACATGGAACCTCTCCTCCTAAAAATAAAAACAAATCTGGATAAATGGGGGAAATTTAATCTTACATTATGGGGTAAAATTAATGTGATTAAAATGGTGGTGGCCCTGCAGTTCAATTATGTTTCCATGATGTTACCTGTAAGAATTCCTTCACATATATTTAGTCAATTTGAGAAGATAATTAAAGATTTTATATGGAACAAGAAGAAGCCAAGAGTTAATATAAAGAAAATGTGGGCCGCGAGAGACATTGGGGGTATGGCTCTTCCAAATGTGAAACTGTATAATTTAGCATTTGAGATGTCAAGACTGGTCAAACACTGGACAGGGTTGGACTCTGAACTGACCTGGATCAAGATTGAACAGGAATTAGTGAGCGCTTTTACGCCCATGGATGTTCTCGCACAGGGATCAGCTTATAATGGACAGGACTTTCATCATAACCCGGTGCTTATGTATTCTAAAGCTGTATGGGTAGAGGTACACAAGATGTGTGGAGTATCTCATTTAAGACAACCCTATGCCTCGTTATGGAACAACTCTGCTGCACAGATTGGAAAAAAAACTGTATATTGGAACGAATGGCTTGTCAAAGGCATACACAGGATAAGCGATCTTTATTCAGAAAGAGTGCTTATGTCCTCTGTTGAAATAACCCAAAAATATGGTCTGACTAGGGAAAATTATTTTTGGAAATATTTACAAATAAGGGACTGTATTACCAAAGGGAACTTTACTCAAAGCTCAAATGCAATGGTGGAGTTTTTGAAATTGCCTGGTACAGCACATAGCGCAGCTGTTTTCTACAAAATATTTAACAATTTAAAAAAAGAGATATGTGAAAATTTGAGGACCATATGGCAGAGAGATCTGATTGTGTTATTAGTAAAGAAGATTGGTGCAAAGTTTTGTCACATTCCAATAAATATATAAGAGAGGCCAGGGGTAAATTTATTCAGTACAAATTAATACATAGATGGTACTTCACTCCTTCTAAACTTCACAGAATGGGAATTATGCCTAATAATATGTGCTGGAAATGCAGCCCAGGGACATTTCTATATGCTATTTGGGAATGTGGGACAGTTTACCCCTTTTGGCAAAGAGTACTGGAAAGTATAGGAAGGTGGATCGGCTTGACAATACCCATGTCACCAAGATTATGCTTGTTAGGGGATCAGTCTGTGTTGCAGGGAGTTTTGAAATATGATTTTGTGGTTATAATGGTGGGGGTGATTACAGCTGCTCGAGTGATTCTCAGTGTGTGGAAGGATCCATCTCCTCCAGAGTTTAACAGGTGGAAGGAAAATATGCTGAAAATTGTGTCATATGAAAAATTCTTGGCCAGGATTAATGATGATGTGGAGGGTTTTGACAAATCTTGGGGACGGGTTTTTGACTGAGACTGATGGATTGTTTATTGCTCAATGCGCTTCTCTTTTGTCAAGTCCATTATTTTTGTGGCGTTACATGTATAGGCACTTTATAATTAGATTTTATTGTACCTTTTTATTTTTATAGGTGTGTATGTCTGTAGTGATTATTGATAAGAGGTTCAAAATGTAAATGTAAATGTGAATTAATCAGGTGGTTGGAAGCTGTTTTTTTTCTTCTGTTGTTTGTTTGTTATGGGTGTTTTGGTTTTATTTTGTTAAAAGTGTTAAATATAAATATAAAGCACAGGTTACACATCTTTATACCCAAGAAGCATAGTGACCTGTCAAATCAGTGAAAATTCTTGATCAACAAAGTCTGTCCACAAGCTATGTTCAATCTCCATATCTGTCAAATGCTGTGACACCTAACTAGGTTATGGTATTCACCATTACTTTCATGACTTCTTCAGGTTTTAACTCAGATGCAACAGAGTATGAGGGTCAGTGTTTACCAGTAACCGCTGTCTTTCTTCTGAATAGAAGAATGTTCGCTTTCATGACTGCTGGTACATCTTGTTTGATTTAAAGTCTTTCTATGCAGCTACTCAAAAATAAAAACATATCAGTCTCTTAAATGTAAGTGTACATGCTCCAATCCCAGGATCTTACTGCATTCAATGGTAATTCATTGTGTTCAGTACCTGATAAGATTTTCTCACTTTAATTTGGAAAAACTGCAGAAAGGTCAGAAACTGTAGCTAAATTGAGCCAAAGGGCTTTAAACATATTTTAAGAACAATGGCTAAAGACTCTCTGCATGGCTACTCCTTTTCTTAATGTTTTATTGCCACTGTCTCTCATTTTGATTTCAGTTGTATTCAGTTGTCAATTTGTTGTATGTATTGTACTGATCATTGTATGTTTTATCTTTTTGCAGTTTATTTAAACAGGTCACTCTTGAAAATGAGACCCCATCTCACCATGAGATTTACCTGTACAAATAAAGGTGAAATGAAAAAATTCACATTTTGTCACGCTGCCCTATTCCTGCCTCATTGTCTTCACCTGTCTGTCTCATCAACCACACCTGATCCCACTCACCTCCTGCCTTTAAGACCCCTCACTTCCTTTCACTCCCGGCCGGATCATTAGTAGTTACTGGATAGTCAGTAGTAGTGTTGTCTATCTCCATGGTGTGTTCTTCCTGCTGTCTTCCTTCCCTGCCCGATGTCCAGTGTCTCCGTTCCTACCATCTTCACCACCATCATCACCACCTCCTCACTGTAATAAACATCCTGCACCTTCCTTCAGCGAGTGCGTTTGGGTCCATTCTCCACACACCTCGTGACACATTTTTAATTACATCTTTAAATCATCTATGCAGGTATCTAAGGAAAAAACATTTTGGAGAAACCAGCAAACTGTTGCCCAGATGCTGCCACGTTACTTTCTGTGTGTCCTTTTTTGTTAGCTTGGTCAATTGTATGCTTAATCAGCAGTCAGCCATGCAGTTTTTCCTCCAAAACAGGCTAAATAAGTTGGTAGACTAAAAAGATCTTAACACAAGATCGACATTTAAAGACATTTCCGTATGTTGTACAAAACTGACTCTGATGATTCCATGCTTTGTCATATTCTGGAAATGTCACAAGGCAAAAGGTGCCCAAAAGCAAGAACACTATTATATTTAAATCCTTGATAGGGGTGAGTTGAGAGTGGCATGTTCAGATGACAGCACTTTTGAGCAATGACAGAGGAATACAGCAGCAGTCAGTGCAGTCACGCTTCAGTGATTTGCAGTAAACAAGAATGAGTGTAATTTGTTTCCCCAGCACTGTGAGGTGACTGGTGTAATATTTGGAAGAGGTTTTAAGATAATGAGGACCTACGGCATGATTATTAATGTCTTAACCCAAAACATTATGTGCACTGGAACTTGTTTGACAGCTAAAGAATCTTTGAACTGTTATGCGTCTCATATATATGCTTAATTGTACATTAGGGAAATAAAAATAAGAATTCATATATGAATTTAACTGTGTATTAAGATAACATTTGTTTTGAATTTGCACTATTTAAATAAACTGAATTTAATAGTTTTTTAATCAAATTTTAATAAATTTTTTGGTGTTGTAAAAATTAACATAAATATTAACTGACATTATACACTCAGGAGGATAAATATTGAGCTGTAAAAATCAAAGGTCAAAGTAGTAAATTTGATTACAAAAGGGTGGGTATAATACTATAAGAGCCGGTAGGTGAGTTAAAAATAGACAGAAACATCCTTAATTGTCAGCACAGATAGCTCTCCTGCTTTGAAACTGAGGACAAGGTCACTTCTAGTTTTATTTCCCTGTTTTCATCAGAGCATATTCAGCAGAAGAATGTCCTGCTCCAGCCTTGTAAAGCACAGACTCACATGATGCAACATGCTCACATGGCCGGCCACAACAAACTGTACAGCTCAATATATAGCACAAAGGCATATACAGTGTAACACGATTACAAGGATTTTTACACAGATTTTTCTTTTTCTTTTTGTTTTTCAAGAAAATGATAAATGTGCTCTGGGAGAACCATAAAAAGGACCATTCTAGACTCCATTGTGTTTTGAAGCCAACCTCTGTAATATGGTATTTTAACACTGTTACTGACAAAACAAATTTATTGTCACGGTGTGACTTCCTCCCCGTCTACATAGATGAAAGAAAATGGTAAATAATAAAACTGACAATTGATTTGCAATTTTTAGTGTCATGAGTTGTGAGGTGAGGGATGGATTCAATCTTAGACAGGACAGTGGAAGTAACATGGTGATTATTTGATATAAAGTCCAGAAACATTTACAGGAGTACAGGATAACAGAAACACTGGTGACGAAGGTGACTCAAGGCTCTAGCGGGGAACTAAGGCACAGGTAAGGATATATATGTACACATACATAGGGGGGAAATCAACAAGACGAGGAGCTGTAACTAATAAGGAGGGGACAAATGGGAAGGGCAGACATAACTATACTAGTAAAACCACACAAAAAACATCCTAATGCCAAGACTTTTAGATAACATCACTGCAGACCTTTTTCCTGAGGCTGCATGTTTTCACAGACAAACCAGTGTAGACTGAGTAATGTAATACACTGGAAAAGTTGAGTATAAAATGCTAGACTTGCTGGATTTCACCCACTAAAGAACCTCAAGTGGCAGAACTCATGGAGGCTTTGGGAGGATTTTTATCAATAAACTTGCCTTCTCAGCACTCCGACCAGTATCCATCACACTCTACCACTGTTGTTTTATTCACAGAGCCATCATTTTTGGGCCGACTCAGGCACATGTATATGCAGTCATGGGACAAATGTATACCTTTATGGACAATATAGAGTTTTAAAAATGTAAATAATTTCAATCTATTACTGCATGCCAATAAATACATCTTTATGCAAAAGCAACCACTATATATGCTTGGCTTATTTTTATTTTCAGCAACATAGCTGCAAACATCCCAGTCGCCCTCTTCTTTTCAATACATGTTTGTTTGTAGTTCCTTTAAATTCTCTTTTCCTCAGTGACAATTCTGTGTGATTTTCCTGCTGCCTGCTGAGATTTGTGTACAGACTTCAGTAGTTCTGATCATCAGCCTTTAATTCAAAAGCTTCTTTGATGTTCCCCAGGCATCTTGGACCCTGCCTCAAAAAGAGGAGAACAAATAGCTGAATCAGATGACTTGTGCCTCAGTGGATCTTAAGGGGGGCTGAGGAAATGTCACTGCAATTTAAATTACGCATGATCTGATAAAGGGAGCTGCTTTGTTGACAGTTCTGCCTTCTTTTATTTGGATTTAGTCCTTTTTTTAAAACAGAATAGCAACCATGTTTCCAAGTAGTAGAACCCTGGCACATAGTTCATCCCTGGCAAAAGCCCTTCTAGCACAATGCTTATTAGAGGCTGACTAATAAAGTAGAAAAGTTGGATTTTTTATGATGTGAAGTTTATGTAGAGAGACCACCAAGCGTGCAGTCCAAAATATTCATGAGTTGCACTGCCTTCTTAAAGGAATCATAACCTATTATAGTTTTTCAGGCCCTTCTAAAAAAGAAATGTTGAGAAAAAGTGGGAAAAAAATAAACACAGTGCTCCTCTGACAACTTATTTCTGAAGACATTATTGTCTCGTGAGATCTGATGCGATATTTTGGCTGTCGTGGACGGTCATTGTAATAATGCAATTGAGGGGCGAGTTGATTGGTGGCAAATAGGTCATTTGTTGTTTGCAAAGTAGCAGCCATTACCCGTGTTGTCCTCGAAGCTACTACTCCCGCTAGCCTACAATAGCCGCATTAGTAGTTAGCTGCTGTTTGTTACACACAGTAGAGCAATAAAAACACAGCCTTACCATTTCAATTGCAGGCAAGTCTCTGATTGTTGGAGTGGCTCCTTTTTCCAAATGGAGCTCGAGTACGTACTTCGAATCGGAATTCAGTGATGGCGGCGCTCGGCTGAGTATGAGTGGGAGAGGAGCAGGGCGGACTTCCTGCAGCATAGGTCTGCGATGTCCATATATGGTATATCAGGCGCCGACTTGACGTCAAGTTGGCCAGAAATTTAACATTGCGTATTTGAGTGCGCGTGCACGTGGGCTGGTTGACGAACCCAAGGGTAAACAAACGCTTCAAACAAACGCTATCGGCATCCCGGCCAGTGTATAATCGTTAGGCAATCATAACATACATTTTTCTCGTGGAAAAGTGAAAATTACAGGTCATGACTCCTTTAAAAAATTTCCAATACCAAGTATTAATTCAATAACTGGTACATTTATGCAACACAAATATGCACACAACGTACCAGAAGTACTATGCAGTCATTAAAATAAAGATTGTGTTTACAGTAAGGAAAATAAGTATCAAACACATCAATGTTTTTTCACATCGGCAAGAAATATAAATTTCCTATGAGGCTATTCATATTAAATTCAAAATGGATGACAGTAACAATCCAAATAATCCACCTATGCAAAGATATCAGAAAAAATTAGTTCATAGAACCTTAGGTGTAATCGTGGTTTAGATTCCTGCTTCCGCCTGTTACATGTCGTTGTATCCTTGGGCAAGACACTTCACATACCCGTCTACTGGTGTTGGCCAGAGGGGCCGATGCCGCGATATGCCAGCATTATGGAAAGCCGTTTGAGCATTTATTAGATATCTTTGATATCCAACTTTAAATCCATGTACTAGTACACACTTCATCCTCACTAGTAAGACAATTTGGCAGACTAGTATAACGACTAGGGTGCACTAGTATAACGACTGTGTCTTACTTGTCACGTTTTTTCCACTACTAGTGCCACTTTTGGACTACTAGTATGCAATCAAACCTTACTAGTAAACTACTGTGCAGCACTAGTGACACTACTAGACCCAACTAGTAGGCATGTGTCACGCACTAGTAGCCTCCTGAACCCTACTAGTAGCGCAAAAATACCGACTAGTAGCACTAGTAAGGCATTTTGACCTCACTAAATGTACTGGTAAGAGACAAAATGTCCACTAATAGAACTAGTGGGGTGGTTTTTTTCTTACTAGTACTACTAGTAACAACGAAGATGCTCACTAGTAGTACTAGTGAAAGCTAAAATATCCACTAGTGGTACTAGTGAGGATGTGTTTTACCTTACTAGTAAAACTAGTAAAAGCCAGACAGTCTACTAGTAGCACTAGTGAGACTTTTATCATATTAATAGTACTACAAGAAAAGGCCAACATGTCTACTAGTACTACTAGTGAGGCATGTTTTACTCTACTAGTACTATTAGTAAGGGCCAAAATGTGTACTAGTAGCACTAGTAAGTGGCAAAATATCCACTAGTAGCACAAGTAGGGGACTTTTACACCTTACTAGTAGTACTAGTGAGATCAAAAATGCTCACTAGTGTTACTAGTGGCAAGGTTTTGTTTTTTACTAGGGTAACTAGTAGAAGAAAGTTTGTCTCACTAGTGAGCTTCTAAACGTCACATGAAAAGGCTTTGGCTGTACTAGTGCGCATCTGCCCATCACTAGTTCTCAACTAGCTTACCACTAGTATGCAATTGCACACTACTAGTGCGTGACTACACACTACTAGTGCAACATTTCTGTAACATGTGAGACATTTCTGCACACTAGTAGGACAAATTTGACATACTAGTAGGACAGCTACGTCTTACTAGTGAGGCAAAACTTTGCACTAGTTGACATCTGTATGCTACTAGTACTACTAATGCAGCACTAGATGTTAACTGGTAGAAATTTATGATGTCACTAGTAGCACTAGCGGTACAGAATTGTCAACTAGTGCACAGTTTTCCCTCACTAGTAAGATGTAGCTGTCCTACTAGTATGCCAAAGTTGTCCTACCAGTGTGCAGAAATGTCTCACATGTTAAAGGAATGTTGCACTAGTAGTGTGTAGTCACGCACTAGTAGTGTGTAATTGCATACTAGTGGTATACTAGTTGCGAACTAGTGATGCGCAGATGAGCACTAGTACAGCCAAAGCCTTTACATGTGACGTTCAGAAGCTCACGAGTGAGACAAACTTTCTTCTACCAGTCACACTAGTAAAAAGCAAAACCTTGCCACTAGTAACACTAGTGAGCATTTTTGATCTCACTAGTACTACTAGTAAGGTGTAAAAGTCCCCTACTTGTGCTACTAGTGGATATTTTGCCACTTACTAGTGCTACTAGTACACATTTTGGCCCTTACTAGTAGTACTAGTAGACATGTTGCCCTCTTCTAGTGGTACTAGTGAAATCAAAAAAGTCTCACTAGTGCTACTAGTACACTTTTTGGCTTTTACTAGTGGTACTAGTAAAACCATAATATTGTGTGTTACTGTCCACTAGTGTTGCTAGTGGACATTCTAGCCTTTACTAGTTAACATGTATGTTGCAACATGCAGCCACTAGTGTCACTAGTAGGACTAGTGGACTGCATGCAAATGAGGAAGGTGGGACATGGATTTTGATTGGTGGATGTTCAAACTGTGTGCTTAAAGCCTTAAAGTGGCCATGCTGGATACTAAAGTGTTTAACAGCAGTCATTCTAAAAGATGTGCCAATTTTTTTGTTAACTTAATCAGAACTATTTTATTCAGATAGACCCATAAAATAGCCCATGTGGCACCCTTGACATTTTAGTGGCTAAGATATGCACAGAATTACTAATGTAATAGTTTGTTTCATTTCCTCCATAGTCCCTTATTTCTTATTTTCTGGTTCATAACAGTATATTATTGTCATTTGTAGTGCTATGTTTTCAAGTTTTCTAAAGCTGTCAATGTGAGAAAATAAGACAGCTAATTGTTGCCAGCTTTATTAGTCATTTTTTGAATTAAGACAGCATGTACTGTTATGGCAACATGGCCTGACTGTATACAGTACCTGCTAATGTTAGCTTAGCAGCCACTATTGGCACTGGTGGACACTTAGTTGCCACTAGTGGGAATTTCGAGGCCACTAGTAACACTAGTGGCACTAAGCTTAGAAGCTACTAGTAGCACTAGTGGGCATGTAGAGGCCACTAGTAGCCACTTAGCGGCCACTAGTAGCACTAAGCTTAGAAGCCACTAGTAGCATTAGAAGCCACTTAGCGGCCACTATTTGCACTAGTAAGAATAAGCTTAGAAGCCACTAGTAGCATTAGAAGCCACTTAGCGGCCACTAGTAGCACTAGTAGCACTAGTAAGCACTTAGCGGGCACTAGTAGCACTAAGCTTAGAAGCAACTAGTAGCACTAGTGGGCATTTAGAGGCCACTAGTAGCACTAGTGGGCATTTAGAGGCCACTAGTAGCACTAGTGGGCACATAGAGGCCACTAGTAGCACCTGTGGACATTTAGAGGCCACTAGTAGCACTAGTAGCCACTTAGCGGCCACTAGTAGCACTAGTAGGCACTTAACGGCCACTAGTAGCACTAGTGGACATTTAGAGGCCACTAGTAGCACTAGTAGCCACTTAGCGGCCACTAGTAGGCACTTAACGGCCACTAGTAGCACTAGTGGACATTAAGAGGCCACTAGTAGCACTAGTAGCCACTTAGCGGCCACTAGTAGCACTAGTAGGCACTTAACGGCCACTAGTAGCACTAGTGGACATTTAGAGGCCACTAGTAGCACTAGTAGGCACTTAGCGGCCACTAGTAGCACTAGTAGCACTAAGCTTAGAAGCCCCTAGTAGCACTAGTGGGCATTTAGAGGCCACTAGTAGCACTAGTCGGCATTTAGAAGCCACTAGTAGCACTAGTGGGCACTTAGCGGCCACTAGTAGCCCTAGTGGACATTTAGAGGCCACTAGTAGCACTAGTAGGCACTTAGCGGCCACTAGTAGCACTAGTAGGCACTTAGCGGCCACTAGTAGCACTAGTAGCACTAAGCTTAGAAGCCACTAGTAGCACTAGTGGGCACTTAACGGCCACTAGTACCACTAGTGGGCATTTTGAGGCCACTAGTAGAACTAGTGGGAACTTAACGGCCACTAGTACCACTAGTAGGCACATTGCGGCCACTAGTAGTACTAGTAGCCCTAAGCTTAGAAGCCACTAGTAGGCACATAGCGGCCACTAGTAGAACTAGTAGCACTAAGCTTAGAAGCCACTAGTAGCACTAGTGGGCACTTAACGGCCACTAGTAGTACTAGTAGCACTAAGCTTAGAAGCCACTAGTAGCACTAGTGGGTACTTAACGGCCACTAGTAGGCACACAGCGGCCACTAGTAGCACTAAGCTTAGAAGCCACTAGTAGCACTAGTGGCCTCTAAGTGCCCACTAGTGCTACTAGTGGCCGCTAAGTGCCCACTAGTGCTACTAGTGGCCTTGAAATGCCTACTAGTGCTACTAGTGACCGCTATGTGCCTACTAGTGCTACTAGTGGCCACTATGTGCCTACTAGTGCTACTAGTGGCCACTATGTGCCTACTAGTTCTACTAGTGGCCGCTATGTGCCTACTAGTGGTACTAGTGGCCGTTAAGTGCCCACTAGTGCTACTAGTGGCTTCTAAGCTTAGTGCTACTAGTACTACTAGTGGCCGCTATGTGCCTACTAGTGGTACTAGTGGCCTTAAAATGCCCACTAGTGGTACTAGTGGCCGTTAAGTGCCCACTAGTGCTACTAGTGGCCTCAAAATGCCCACTAGTGGTACTAGTGGCCGTTAAGTGCTACTAGTGGGCATTAACAGGCCACTAGTGGGCACCAAAATCAAATGACATCATGTTTCCAAAAGAGTATTTTAAGTGTTAAGGACAGTGAATAATTATGAAGCATAGGCATACACTTGAATCTGAATGTCAAATTCATTATATAATCAATAAACAACCATTATAGGTTATGTAAAAAGGTAAGACTACCAGTTACAATTAAAATTTTCTCTTTCCCAATCAGCACTAGCTGTTATTTACTGTTGCAGCTTAAACTTCCTCATGATAAGAAAGAGATGCCTATAACATAATAATAAATCCTTTTCCTCTCAGACATATATTAGTATGACTTAATTCATTATATATATAGTACATATATAATAGTTATTTTTAATTATATTATTAATTTTCATTATTGTTATTGCCAAAAACAGTGAAAGTTCATCAGGCTTTATAGGGTTAAATTTTGGCTGAGTGCAATTCTTTCTGAAGAGCCAATAGTAAGAAGTTTCAGTGCATGCTGTCCACACCTCCTAATTAGCATTTTTATTGAATTAATTTGAGTAGTGCTACTAGTGGACAGTTGGACCCGTACTTGTACTACTAGTGGACGTTTTTGCCTTCACTAGTAGCACTCGTAAGATCCTAAATACCCCAACTAGTGCTTCTAGTGGTTGCTCTGGCCCTTACAAGTAGTACTAGTGATATCAAAAATGTCCACTTGTAGTACTAGTGGGATTCGTTTAAGCTTACTAGTACTACTAGTATCACCCAAAATGTTCACTAGAACTACTAGTGGAGATTTTGGCTTTCACTAGTACTACTAGTGTGCATCCTTGCTGTTACTAGTAGTACTAGTAAGGGAAAACACACCCCACTAGTACTACTAGTGTGCATTTTGTGTCTTACTAGTAGCACTAGTGAGGTCAAAAATGCCTTACTAGTGCTACTTGTGGGCATTTTTGCGCTACTAGTAGGGTCCAGGAGGCTACTAGTGCGTGACACATGCCTACTAGTTGGGTCTAGTAGTGTCACTAGTGCTGCATAGTAGTTTACTAGTAAGGTTTGATTGCATACTAGTAGTCCAAAAGTGACACTAGTAGTGGAAAAAACGTGACAAGTAAGACACAGTCGTTATACTAGTGCACACTAATCGTTATACTAGTGTGCCAAATTGTCTTACTAGTGAGGATGAAGTGTGTACTAGTACATGGATTTAAAGTTGGATATCAAAGATATTTAATAAATGCTCAAAAGGCTTTCCATACAGCATTGCTTCTGTCAGTCTGCCCCAGGGCAGCTGTTGCTACAATCGTAGCTTGCTTCCACCAGTGTGTGAATGTGAGAGTGTATGAACAATGGAGTTGTAAAGTGCTTTGAGGGTCTCGGAAAGCGCTATATAAATGCAAGCAATTATTAAGTACTGAGAACACTTACTAGAATTATTTTAATTCTTAAAAGAAAAGCCACTGTTCGTGATCATAACTTTATGACATTTCCTACATGGAGAAACCAGTCACATTCATTGTTCATGTTTGATTTTAATGCATTTTTTTCTTTAAATCTTCTTTACATTCTGATCTTCAACACTTACTGAAGAAATTTTTTTAATTCAAGTCAGGTGAGTTACTGGAGGCTTTCTAACAGCTATTTTCTGTATTTCTCTGAAGCCAACTAAACGTATGCATGGCTGTGTTTTTAGGATAATTGCATTCCTAAAAATAATATTCCTAAAAAACATATTTAATCTTCAGATTCTTGTCAGATTCTTGTCAAGAGTGACCATGAACGTTGAGATGCATTCAAAGTACATTAATCAGACTTTTCTTGAAATCCTGGACTCCTGAATAAAAGACCTTATGGTTTGAAGTGTTTTGTTAATGTGCATTTTGTCCTTGCTACAAATAATTTATAAAATGTGGCTATGTAGTTCATTTCAATTCAGATCTTCTGCCACTGAATGGCTTTATGTATAGCAACATTCTTGTGTTACAGTAGGCCAACAGCAAGAGCAGAAAAGTAGAACTGACATGGCTAGCCAACAATTATTTTGTGATTTCCATCTACAAAAGAAATAAACCATACCAGACATTCTCAAATGTACAATACATGTTTTCCTAATTAATAGATACATGAAGGACATTTAATTTGCTGAAACACATCCATATCTGACAGAAGCAGCAATACTTTCTCTCTACCCTTGAGCATTTTCTGATTCTGAATTCCTCTAACAACCTATCTAGGATTAATAACTTGTGATAGTTGGATGCAAGATTATAGTGCTGGTAGAAGCCTGTAGAGAACTGTTCAGGTGATTCTGATCAAATAGTCAGCTTACCCACTTGCTGTATTTTGATATCCTTCAGAAAACACAGATGATTAAGATCAATATGATGAGTTTGTTTTCCATAAATCAAGCCTAAAGCTATTACACTGTGCACAGAGGATATCCTCCTCTGTTAAGTTGTATTTGACTCCATCTGAATGTTATTCAGGACAAGTTCTTCCAATGTGTTCTTAGCATTTAAACACAAGCATTTTCATAGTCAAAGAAAAATATTCTTGTTTAGATTCTTGTTTATTATATGATTAACACAAACGTATAATAATTAAGTATGTATGTAATTAAGTATGTATTCTTATGTATTCAGTATCCTTCCTGGAGCATTTCACCTAACCATATAAAAAAGCATACTGTGTTTGGTAATGCTAAACAATACGTTTTATCACCCCCAAAAAATGACATTCAAAATTTAGCATATGGAAGGATCCCTGGTCTGCAAGGCATTATTGTAAGCTGTGATGTCTCTGCTGTTGGAGCTGCTGGGGCCCGGCCCTACCAGATGTTGCTGTGGAGCTCTATGTACGGCATGCTTAAATTAATCAGTAGAACAGATCTTCTTCACAGAGTAATATTATTTACAGACCAATTCTGTTACCAAGAAGATTCTGTTATAAACATTTGTGTATAACTATCTAAGTCTTTGCCAAAATACTGACAAGCTCAGTAGGCTAAATCCTCTTGAAGCAGCGATTGGGGCTGGCCCCTTAACGTTTGTATAAATGATGAACATCTGAAAATATAGTGCGCATGCACAAGGTGCAACTGTAGACAGTTGAGGGGCACAAATGCTACAGCCTCAAGCTGAGATTCTGCTACCTTCCTTGATAGAGAAAGGCAGCAATCCGCTATCTGGCATGCAATCTCAAGGAAATTTATTAGAAGAAGAAGAGATACCACCATCAAACCACTGCAGGAAGTAATGCGCACCATTTTGCCAAATGCGAAAGTTGATTGTGCAGCATACCTCATTAAAATGTCGGAATAGCACACGTCACGTTTATGTTCTTTTGGATAGAAGTGTGCAGCCATCTAATATCCTTGCTAATATCCTTGCTAGATTAAACATTTGGGACGTCACCAGCCAGTGAATTTTAACATCGTTCAAGGAATTTAAGAGATTATTATAGATTTAAAGGGGATTATTTGAAAGATTATACAGTTATGGAAAGTTTGCCTAGATGAAACATCAGCTTTTTTTTCTAAGCGCAACACTGGTGAGTGACCCTTTATTTGTAATTTCATGTAGGCTATAAAAAAGGTTTCATTCTTCAATTATATTTACATAAAATTTGTAGTGTAGATGTGTGCTATTTTGTTCAATATTAAATTAGTCACATAAAATAGCGCTCAATATTATTGATCAAATTCAGATTGTATGCATCACAGAATAATTAGTTGCTGCTATTAGGTGTTGAGTTGCTGTACCCCACCTAACTTATCATGCCAGAGAAGCCACTGATTGTATAGTGTATGGAAATAATAGAAATGCTGTACCAGAGTCATTTTCAAAGATTTTATTTCTCCCTCATTAAATTTTCTGCTGCAATTTTTTGACAGTTAGTGATCACAATATTTCCTCAAGTATTTCACTTTTGCCCAAAATAAATCTTTCATTTGGTGCAGCAAGGTATGGGTTAACTAATACATAGCAATAACCTTAGCATCTCTCCATGTTATGCATGATTTGGTTTTGAGAGGAAAAAAAATAAAGGCTTTCCCGGAAAATGTTGACATAAAAATGTCAAAATGCAAGCAATTTCAGCAAATAAACACAGCTGGCTGTCGCTGTGCTGCGTAGAACAGTGATGTGACCATTAAAGACTGTAGAGACAGCTTGTGTCTGTAAGATAAAACCCCTGCCAAAGAGGAATGACAGCATTTACAAAACCCACACGTTTGTGAACAGACACACATAAAAAGGGGTAATGGTCAGAGTACGCCCTCCTGTTACTGCAGAAATTGAGGTGTTGAAGACAGCAGGGGATGACAGCCATTAGACGAGGAAAACACATCAGCTCTTGGAGTAAAAGAATTGAATTGAAATATATTCATGGTTTCAAGTACTTATACACTTATTTAAAAGAAACACAACATTTTATGAATCATTTTCTTTTAAGAGAGCTGTTAAGAATATTTGTCAGTTTGGAAGGTTGTATTGTTATTAAAGCAGTCTAACATGGAGCAACACTATTATGTCTCCAAACATTTTAAAGGAGGAAATCCAATTCATTCTTACTCAAACACATCCCAAGTGCTTTTAGTACAGTTGGTGTCCATAATGTAATGCACTTAAAGCTGGAGTATAATGGCAAAAGTACACGGTGCATTAGGCAAGGCAAGGCAAGGCAATTTTATTTGTATAGCACACTTTCAACAGCAGGGTAATTCAAGGTGCTTTACATGATTTGGTGATTTAAAAGAAACACATAAAAGAAACACACATTACACATGATACACAATAGAAAAAATAAAAAAAAGCAAGAGAGCATGAACACATTTCATACATATAACATCAAGCATTTACTCAAAGGCAATTCTAAACAGATGGGTTTTTAGTCTCGATTTAAAGCAGTTCAGAGTTTCAGCAGCTCTACACTCGTCAGGAAGTCCGTTCCAGATAAGGGGAGCATAGAAACTGAAAGCTGCTTCTCCATGTTTAGTTCTGAGTCTAGGGATGTTTAGTAGACTAGAGTTGGAGGACCTGAGTGGTCTTGGTGGTTGGTACCATGACAACAGGTCTTCAACATATTTTGGTGCTAAGCCATGTAATGATTTATAAACTAGTAAAAGTATTTTAAAGTCTATTCTCTGAGCTACAGGGAGCCAGTGTAAGGACTTTAGAACTGGGGTGATGTGCTCTACTTTCCTGGTTCTAGTGAGTACGCGAGCGGCAGCGTTCTGGATCAGCTGCAGCTGTCTGATTGACTTTTTAGGCAGACCTGTGAAGATGCTGTTGCAGTAATCAATCCGACTAAAGATAAACGCATGGATGAGTTTTTCTAGGTCGTGTTGCAAAATCAGTCCTTTAATCCTAGAGATGTTCTTCAGGTGATAGAACGCTGACCTTGTTATTGCCTTTATGTGACCCTGGAGGTTCAGGTCTGAGTCCATTACTACACCTAGGTTACGAACCTGATCAGTAGTTTCTAGCTGTATTAATTGAAGCTGTGTGCTGACTCTTGATCGTTCCTCCTTGGGTCCAAAAATAATCACTTCAGTTTTGTTTCTATTCAGCTGGAGAAAGTTATGGCACATCCATCCATTTATTTGGTCAATGCATTGATTTAGGGTTTGAATGGGTTCAGAGTCACCTGGTGACATTGTAATGTAGAGCTGAGTGTCATCTGCGTAGTTATGGTAGCTAATGTTATTGGTCGCTATAATCTTGCCTAGTGGGAGCATGTAGATATTAAATAAGAGGGGCCCCAGGATGCAGCCCTGGGGCACCCCACATGTGATTTCTGTTCGTTCTGATGAAAAGTTTCCTATTGAAACATAGAAGTCCCTGTTCTTTAGGTAAGACTCGAACCAGCCAAGTACTGTACCAGAGAGTCCGACCCAGCTCTCCAGTCGTTCCAATGAAATATCATGATCAACAGTGTCAAATGCTGCACTGAGGTCCAACAGAACCAGCACTGTGGTTCTTCCACAGTCTGTATTTATGCGGATGTCATTAAATACTTTGACGAGGACAGTCTCGGTGCTGTGGGGAGCGCGGAAACCAGACTGAAAAGCATCAAAACGGTTTGTCATTGTTATGAAGCCATTTAACTGCTGAAACACAGCTTTTTCAATAATCTTACTGATGAATGGGAGATTAGAGATTGGCCTGTAGTTCTGCATTAACGTGTTGTCCAGATTTTTCTTCTTTAGCAGTGGTTTAATAACTGCTGTTTTTAAAGCCTGAGGGAAGACACCTGATAGCAGTGATGAGTTCACTATTTGAACAAGATCAGAACCAATAACAGGAAGAACCTTCTTTAGAAAAGCTGTGGGTAGGATATCAAGACAGCAGGAGGAGGAGCTTAATTGGATAATGATTTTTTCAAGGCTGTTCTGGTTTAATTCGTGGAATTCAGACATTTTCTCTACATTGTTGTTGATTGGGGATGGCACTGGTTGTGGGTTCGATATTGAGGTACAGATTGACTGTCTAATTGTTAGAATCTTTTCAGTGAAAAAGCTGGCAAATTCATTGCAGGCCCTGGTAGAGTTTAGTTCAGGGGCTACTGTCACTAAAGGATTAGTTAGTCTTTCCACTGTTGCAAATAGAGTCCGTGCGTTATTAATGTTTCTGTTGATGATTTCAGAAAAGAACGATTCCCTAGCATCTTTTATAGTTAGCTGATATCTATTCAGTCTCTCTTTGTAGATCTCACAGTGAACCTGGAGTCGAGTTTTCCGCCATTTTCTCTCGGCTCGTCGACACTCTCTTTTTTCATTACGTACCAGTGGATTACTTGTCCACGGAGACTTTATTCTACCTGAGACTACTTTCACTTTAGTTGAGGCAATGGAATCCATGATGTCTGAGATTTTCGCAAGGAAATTATCTACCAACTTATTTACTGAGTTTGAGTTGGGAGATGAGGGGGATGTGGTGGAAGAATAAATACGTTTAAAGGTTTCTACTGAACTGTCCCCTAGAAAACGCTTTTTTATGGTGGTCTTACTGTGGCTGGATAATTTAGCAGAGATGGTACTTTGAAAGAAAATACAGAAATGGTCAGATAATGCAATATTAATTACAGAGATGTCAGAAATATTTAAACCTTTGCTGATAATTAAGTCCAGAGTGTGTCCTTTATTGTGTGTTGGTTGTTTGACATGCTGGATCAGTCCGAAGTTGTGGAGAGTATCATCTAACGTTTTTGCTTGTCTATCTTGGGGGTTGTCGGTATGGATGTTAAAGTCCCCCACGATGATTAGTTGGTCATAGTCGATACATATTACAGAAAGAAGGTCATTGAAATCATTAAAGAAGTTAGAGTTAAGTTTTGGTGGTTTATATAAACTTAGAAATAAAGCTTTGTTAGGCTCATTTATCTGGGTGGCTAGATATTCAAAAGAATCAAACGTGCCCAGAGTTACCTTTTTAAAGTTCATTGAGTTGTGAAAGATGGTGGCTACACCTCCGCCTCGTTTGTGTTTTCTGTTCTCGCTTAAGAAATTATAATTTGGAGGACTGGATTCTATTAATGAAGTTGTTTCGTTATTTTCATCTAGCCAAGTTTCTGATAAAAAAAGGGCGTGTAAATTATGCTCAGTGATGAAGTCATTGATAAGAAAAGACTTCCCGGATAGAGATCTAATGTTTAATAAAGCTAACTTAAGTATTGTGATGATGGGCAGCTGAACCTTCTGACAGGTTATCAATTTGAGATTTTGTTTAATATGAGAGCAAGTGGTTAACGGTTTATGTTTCCTGCTGCTGTTAACCAGTGATATAGCCTCAGGGGTGCCGGGTGAATTCTGGGAGACGGTAGGGGTGGATTTACTGCCCGGTTCCCTCAAATATCAGATATCTGTAATAATCAGTGGGGGGAAGCTCCCAGGCTTATGGACACTAGTCCCAGGCGTTTGGTGTAGTCTAAGTTTAGGTGTTAATTGTGTCCCAAATTTGATTTGCTCATTCAGTCTGTCTGTAAAGTTTCTAAATGGAGACTCATTTGATGTGGCTGAGTCACAGGAAGATGAGGACTTAATCTCTGATGGTTGTTTATCTGTTCGGTCCTGTGGTGTCATCATGACTTGCTGTTTTTGTTCTCTGATATCCATGGGCGCCTCAAGGTCAGCTTTTGGGAGCAAGTGTTTTGCTTTCTGATGTTGATAAGAAAAAATGTTGATAGCTAACAGCCTTACTCCGGACCTGTTCAAATAGCGCATTCCTGCTTTGAACAGATGATTCGCACTTCCAAATACTTTGAAATTATTAATAAATGTGAACGACTTCTCAGCTGATTGTTTCTTCAACCATTTATGGAGCATGCGGAGTCTGCTAAATCTTTCATCATTCCCTTCAGGGACTGGTCCGCTGATGAGGATGTTTACGTTAAGTCCATCAAGTCTCTGTAGGAGATCAGAAAAGTCTCTCTTCAGAATCTCTGATTGTCTCATCGCGATATCTGCTGATCCAGCGTGAATGACGAGCTTTTCCAAAGCAGGATGTTGGTCCAAGATTTTAGGGATTTTTTTCTGATATTTCTCTCACTGTATTTTTGTAGCAGCTATAAATTTTGGTATTCTTGCTACAAAAAGCCTCAATTCCATTAATTGATCCGTCTTGTATAATAACAGTCTTTGCTGTTGGCACTCTTACTTTGTTATGTGTCTGTTTGATGCGGCTGGGTTTCTCCTGGTGGCTTTGACTTGTCCCGGGGGATGCGTCATCTTTCGGGGAACTCAAGGCTGCGAATCTGTTTTTCAGCAGGATTCCAGGTGGAGAAATATCTCTTGTTTTTGGCTGAAACCTCTTTTGTTCACTTTTAGCAGAAGCGGCAGTTCTGGGTTCAGAGGTTTCTCTGTGTCGGAGTTTCTTTTGTTTTTTCTTCCTCGGAGAACGGGCTGGGGTTGATTTCATGCGTTTTAAAGCTGGCCAGTTTTCATTATAGTGCGGAGTTCTGCCGCTCAGACACCTGTAGGGAGTCTCTGTGACACGATGTAACACCGGGCTGATTGTATTCAACGGTAAAGTTGTGTCATTTTGTCCATAATCAGCGTGGAGATCAAAATTAATTTCCAGACGACGTAGCTTCGTTTCAATGCCCTCAATTCTGTGGAGCAGTTTTTCAAAATGTTCAGCTGAGCAAAAAGCCATGTTGATAAGTCCATAGAAAAGTAATCCAAGAAGAGATTCTGGTCCAATACAGTAACTCCAGGGGCTGGGAAAATAAAGTAACTAAGAAAAGGTTAAGAAAGAAAACAAGAAAAGCAAACAGAAAAGAAAATAAGTGAACGGATCTGGAGAGAGACAGAGAGCAGCTGCTCCTCCTTCAGCAGACAGGGACACTCCTTGAATCTGTCATTTTATTTTGTTGCATTAGTAAAAAGCAACATGGACTTAATGCAAAGGTATGGGTGGTAGAGATGAAACAAATAACAGGAAATTTATGCTAAAAACCAAGATTGAACCTTTCTGATACTTTTTTCATTTAACTAGGCTTTACCATGTATTTACACTTTTTATACATTTTATACATCCTTGAATCTGTCATTTTTATTTTGTTGATGTTCACTCTTCACTTAGGATTGAATAACAGAAAATATGCAGCTAGACTTATGTATTTAATTGTTATGAATTATTTATTTGAGATGCACTTTTCACAAAGGTACCTGCACATTATGAAAAAAAGTAATGCTCTAAAAGATACCTGGTATCCTTAGACTGGGAATTAAGCTGTAGAACATGATGGAGGAAGCAACCGCTGACAGGGTCAAAATTATTTTTGCGTTGAATTTTAAATCAATATGTCTTGTGTATGCACATTAGCATGGAAAATTACAGCTTCTTTGGAAGCAAGTCATACTGATGTTTAAAAATCAGATATATAAAAATAATATTGAAGTCTTCGAGAGCTCCACATCAATTTGTAATGCAGGATGGTGAGGAAGCTGGCACAGGGTGAAACAATTGTTGCACCATGTGCAGTTCACTAGAGAACTGACACACAAGTAAAATGTTCAAGTTAGAATTGCCAATTGGCCCAACATGAATTTCTTTCAGAAGCGTTACATGAAAAATCCTTGCTTTGAGCAGACAGAGATACAGTAACTGCTGCAATTCTGTGCCTTTCACCTTTTACAACAAATTATGTATTAAAGTTTAATTTGTGTCTAAATGCATTCAAATTATTATTCAAAGCAATATTTTGCCTTCTGAGTGGAAATGTAGTATGGAATGATTAGAGACCCAGACAAAAGAATAGGAAAAACAATTATGGTATTTTTAAATAAGAGGAAATATTTTAATTATGATGTTTCAACTCTCATCTTAAAGACTTTTCCGGTCCTTGCACCATCCAGCATTCTACTGTTCTCTCAGCGTAAAAAATTTTGGTTTTCATGTCAAAAATCCATATTTTCCTCTACTTAAATTTACAGAACTACAAAAACAAAACTTACTAAGAGTTACCAGCATATATATCTGCAGGTGTCAGGCTTCAAACACAGAAGGTGCAAAAAACACAGACTGTAAGGAGACAAAAAAAATTACATTCACTGTTTCTGGAAATTACCAAATTACCAAATCAACTGGAAATTACTTAAATTAAGATTTATATTTTTCCAGACTCCACCAGAACCCTGTAATTACCTTTTCTGTGTAGTGCCCATCACTGACTCCCTCAGAATATAAATTTCCTGGTATTAAGCTTCTTGCTGTCAGATCCTTATCTTTAGTTGTGTTGTGCTTGCCAAATGTCAAGTTATCGTTTGCTTTATCATGCTCACCGTCAACTCTTTGATTCATGCTGTTGAAATTCCAGTCTTTACTGTGTCCTTGGTTCTGTTTTAAATAAAAACTCCCTTTCCCTCTCTAGCTTTGTCTGAAATTGGGTCCTCCAGGACTGTCATCTCATTTGAAAGGCATCACTGAGACAACATGTGACAAGGCTGAGCTAAAGCAGACACATTCAGAAACATCATATACGGTTCTGATCATGTCTAACAGGAACACTCACTACAGTGGCATCAGTATATATATATATATATATATATATATATATGTGTGTGTTTGTGTGTGTTTTCTTATTTAGCTATCCTATTTAGGACCTTCTCTGGCATATTCGTTAACCTTCTGAAGACCAATGGACCTTATAGGGACCAAAGCCCAGTCCTAATATGGTGGATCCCCTTTTTTAGGGTTAGGGGTCAGGTTTAGAGGTATGGTGTGAGTTATGTTTTTTGGTTAAGGTCAGGGTTAGGAATACACTGTTAGGGTTAGGTTAGGGTTAGGGTAAGGGTCTGGGTAGGTATAGATGCAACTATTAAAATTAATGGAAGTCAATATAATGTCCTAATATGGGTAGAAATACAGACTTGTGTGTGTGTGTGTGTGTGTGTGTGTCTGTGTGTGTAATTGTGCACATGTATAGCTATACTTGTGTGGACCAACCTTTGACAGGCCACCAGCATTGTGTGGACATTTGTAGTTGTGAGGGCATTTTTCCTGGTCCACACAATGTTTAACAAGCTATTAAACTCTACTAGTTAGGTTTAGAAGTATGGTGTGAATTAGGTTTAGGTTAGGGTTAGGCATGTGCCACTAATTGTGTACAATGTATGTATACAATGTCAACACAGGTATAGCAAGACAGGAGTCTGTGTGTGTGCTCTCAATAGATAAAAAAAAACATTGAGATTAATTATGATCTGTAATTAACGCGATTTGTACTGACCATAACCTGCACTCATGAATATGTCAACCTGTTTACCCCACTTTATTCGTATTTATTGCATGCTTAAAAGTGTTTATTTTGTTTGCACAAAGTACCGCAGCAATTTTTCAATGTTGTAAACCTATCCAGACATATGGCAATAAAACCTTTCTGATTCTGATCAAAAAACATAGGACACTAAATTTGGCCGTAATTAATTAATCGCAATCAACGCAATAATTTGACACCCCTAACAGATCTTATCTTGTTTTATCTATTACTGTGTTTATAGCTACATTTTTTTCTACTATTTTACCTCCTTTTATTGATTGTTTGTTACTGCTTGTGTTTTCTGTCTTGTTCAGCACTTTGGGACAGCTTGTGCTACTGAAAATGTGCTATGGAAATAATTTTTGACTTTCACCATTACAAACATGTATTCCTGGATTGTGAGATAATCCTTGGTAAAGTTGTGCAGGTTTACTGGTGGTTCCTGGGATTCCTAAAAGTAGAATGGGAGGCAGATCTTTTAGTTATCAGGCTGGTCTCCTGTTGAACCAGCTCAGTGTTTTAGTCTGTGAGGCAGACACCCTGTTTACTTTCAAGGCCAGGCTTAAAACTTTCATTTTTGATAAAGCTTATAGTTAGAGTGGCTAAGGTCATCCTGAGCTATCTCTGTTGTTATGCTGCTTTATATCCTGACTGCTGGAGGACAGATTGACCACTTTTCTTCACTCCACTACTTTTCTCTTCTACTACTCTCCAATTGTATTTCTTGCTGTTATTTCATTGTTAACTTTGTATTTTCTCAGTGTGTTTCTCTTCATAGAACCTACACCTGGTCTGATATCCTGCTTACCTGCAATGCCCTTTTTGGATGGGGGACATCGACTGGGATGATGCTCTGAGTAACTGAACATCCTCCATGTCCTGTAATCTACTTTTTACCTTCCTTAACATAGAAAGTACTCTTACATCAGTTCTTTTTGTTCTTTCTGTAGCTCTGCTCTATCTTTTCGAACCCTCAGACGATCGTGGCAGATGACCGCTCGTACAGCGGTCATCTGCGGTCATCAAGCCAGCCCAATATTTACTCTGGTCTTTGCTCTCTCTCTATCACGTTCTCTTTTTCTTTTTCTAGCTTCTTCTGATATGGGATTTCTCGGTCTCTTTGGTGGATCAGCCATCTCTACAGTCTCTAAACAGTGAGGCCGTATGACGTTGCCGTAAAGCAGAACTCAGTCGGTACTTCCGGCAGCGGAGCGCTGCTCAAAAGTTCTATAGTGCAGAAAAAAGCCAAGGAACCCTGTAAGGTGGTGATAACTCTAAAAGTGAACATAATAGATGATGAAATTCCACCATAACTTTTGAAAAAAACATTATATTAATGTGTAAAAGTTGCGGAATGCTGCTTTGAAAAGACTTTTCTTGTAAAGTTCCCCTCAAATGACATCTGTTGTGAATCAGCGCTATATAAATAAAATGAATTGAAATTGAATTGAATAGAATATATATAGAAAAAATGTAGCTTCATGAACCATCCTTCATATCTTCAACTAGTAAGCACGCTGTCGTTTGGTGTTTGTTTCCTAATGTTTGCTAATAAACCTCTAAACACCAGACAGAACAGCTGCATTTATACAAATATTAAAATACACACAACTGGACCCTACAACCTAATTATTTCCCATGTGAAGGCATTTGGTTCCACTGGATTTTTTTATAGTGGTTCAGAGTAAGCAGGGTTGAAAACAAATGCATTACATTTTTTTCTGATTTGGTGTTTTGGTTTCTCTTCTTGACTTGTTGACCTTTGCGACCAAATCTCAGAAAAGCAGAAAACAATAAACTGGATGATCGTTGTTTTGAGTGTTCCCCATGTGCAACTGTAGGAATTGAATCATCACTAAGAAGATGTTTTGAAGACAAAATCACTGTTAAGCTATAGGAAAACCCTTTTATTTTTCTTCTATCCAAGAAATAATTTCCTATGAAAAGGAGTCATAGTTATGTATTTGGAGACATACACTTGGCTATGTCGAAATTCTGCTCTCTGTACTAATCTGTACTAACCTTTTTCCTGCTCTAAATATTGAACATTTTTCAGCATTTCCAGCATTAAAAAATCTATCTGTTTTTTGTACCTCAAGTGACTTGTCATTTCTGATTAGGCTTACAGATCTGCTTTTTGAGGACATTGCACAGGAAACCATTGAGGTAGGATAAGAAAGGTTAGCAAAAAAGAGCAAAAAAGAAAGGCCCAGCTGGGTAAATAGACAGAAACGATGTTTCAATGCCAATGCCACCCTTCTTATTTTTGGCATTATATTTTTTGAAATGTTAGGAATGTTTACGGTTTTGTTTAGAATTAACTGGTCTCAAACCTTTCAAATAAATATTAAACTTTTTTACAGTACCCTTTTTTTAAATATACCTGTACTAAATTAATAATAAGCACCTGACAAAATCTGAAAGGTCACAGACTCTCAGGGCTTTGGGTGGGTCAGCTCACCAGTTTAATGTAATAAAAACCCATTTAATATTGAATGTTGCCTCTGCACAGTGCTGAAATCTTATTACAACACAATTTGCTGAGCGTGTGGGAGCCAATTTGCATCAAAAACCTGGTTTATGACAACAAAGGAAGTGTTCTTAAGATTGCTGCAACAGGTTTATTGATAACTGGACAATAGATCTACAGCACAGTAAAATTTGAACTTGCTGCCACATCTTTGAAAGGACTACTTAAGGCATTCCTTTTTACCGACTATGAAGGGGAAATCCATTTTTTTAAGCCGTATTGTTTTGAAAGACAATAAAACACAGTCTGGAATTATTAGAATTGCAATGTTCAAAATGTACACTTATCTTAAACATGAAACTATTAAAAATTCAAGTCACAAAATGGAACCTAATGACAAGGCCATCTTAGAGCAGTTTGGCTGTTATTTAACAATAATGTTACAAATGAATCCATGCAGTAATGGCAGACCTTTTTGCTCTTGAGTGCTCTGCTGACAGTAATACATGATGCAAACATGAGTCCAAAGCGAGCTTTAGGAATTAACAGCTTTGCAGATATGTCAGTGTCACATTTTCAGCGATGTCCATGTCTGCATAACCAGACCTATCATCTCTCTGGCAGCAATGCAGGAGCTCTACAGATTCCCGGGGGACGGGGATATTAATTCAACAGCCTCTGCACTGCCAGACTGTCATTAATCTCCGTGCAGGACCGACAATGTGGTATCAAACTTTCATCGCTTTTGCATGAAATTTGGAATCTCAAAGAAATTTGATCCTAAAGCTAGGGCTCAAGTAAAAAAAAAAGATTTTTTTTCGACTTATTTAGAGAGGTGCTGAAGCTGAGCACCTTGTTATTCAGCATATTAAATAGCTGGGAATTAGGTTAATGCTTTTTGTTGTTCTTTTGAGTATCAATAATTAGACTTGGTTTTTTGTCTATTTAAAAATAGTCTAGTCAGATTTACAATATAATTATCACCAGAAAGAATAATAATTATGTAATTTAGCGTAAGAATTAGAATATAAGAAGTCTGAATGGGAGCTCTAACTTTGGCTGGGACTTGGTATTGTTAGATCCTTCATGTTAAATGACTCCGATCGGTATTGGAAACAAATTATCTTGGTCAAGACATCCATAAGTATTGCTGTTGCTGACATTAATCCGACATGCACACTCACATAGAAAATATTTAATTTACCCCAACAAAGGTTCAAATGGAAGAAGATTATTTCAAATGTCAATCTTTTAAAAAAAATCAGTCTTTAAGGTAATTCTCATTAAATCCATTTACTTTGATTTGCCTCTATGAAGAAAATGTAAATAATGTACAAAAATGAAGAATGACTTTGGGTTTTCTTTTTACCTTGTCTGGAGCATAAATTGAATAATTTACATCCAGCATAAATGTTTGATGGTCTGCATCACATGTTTACCTTTGAAACTTTGCATTCATTCCAATCCTTGTGTCATTGTTTTCTAGTTCACAAACAGCTGTAATGTTTTTTCAAGGTATTTTAGATCTAAGGAAAATGAAGTTCCACTGCATCTTCACAGCCACTGCCTAAATCCTAAGCTTTCTTACCACACTTTGATAGTGGAGGTGAATACACTTGCAAAGGGCTGAAATGTGTACAAAACGGAGCAATAAGCAGGAAAAATTTACAGACCTTCATGTGAATACCATCACAAAGCCTGAAACGAATATCTGGCTTTGAAAATGCATCTCATTGCATGACAAGTAAACAACCAATGAAAATAGGAATTGAATAGTTTGATGAAAACCTTTTTATATACATTAAAGAGTATCAAAGTCCTTACCAGCCTTCTGCTGAAAATACACTCTTTGGATAGACTGAGTCCTACAGCATTTAAGGTGTTCTATGGGTTACATTCTTTGTCTGCCTGCCTCCATAAACTTGCCTGCTTTTGTATCCACTTCCACAGACATGCATTTTTTAGTAGTTGTAGTCATCCAAATGACTTTGTATTAATAATTTGCCATCATCAGCCCAACATATATGACATAATAAAATAAATTTGTAAAAACATCAATAAACTGATAGGGTATTTATTTACAGATTGTTTAGCAAAACTTTTCTTTTGATTAAATAATGTTTGATCCAGCACAACATCTAGTTGTTGTCTTTTAGTCATGAATCAGGATTGATCTACTTTGGCTAAATAAAGACACCTTTTGTGGGTTCAAATAAATATAGTATAAATAAGGTTGTATTCTTTGGCATTTTAACCAGTAAAAAAATTTGATCAAATACAATTAATGGCTTTGTTTTGCAAAAGTAAACTATGCTGTTGTTTCTCCTGGTAGGACATTTCTATTCTGATTACGTTTCAGGACCAACTATTCAGGATGTAGATAGCAAAGCTATAATAGAATAATGTCAAAACTCAAAGGCACAGGTTATTTTTTATTACACATTAGATAATCTTTAAAAATATCATGACACATTTTTTTGCCCATATAACAACCTCATTTATTGTAAAGAACCCTTATTGATCCTTTTCTTTTCATGATAATTGTCTTACTTTTAGATATTGTCTGCTATTAAAAATGAAATTGTTTTAAATCGGAACAATAAATTCCATGTTTTTATTTTGTATCTTCCAATAATTAGGTGAAATTCCAGCATTATGTACCCTAATATATGATTTGGATTATATTATCTGCATTTCATTTGTGTAAAACTGTGAAATTTCCCCAGCACTGAAATCATTTAGCATCATTAGAATTTGTAATCAGGACATGACAGCAATTTTATCTTTTGCTCCATTCATTAGTCTTTTCATCAAAATGTGATAATGAAGGAAGTGGAGAAGGGAGAAGGCAAGGTTGCTGCAAGTCAAAAAGATAATTTAGTGAACCTCCTCACAGCTTTAACCTGAGTTGTGTGAAGCACACGTTGAAAACAAAAGTTTAAGCAAACTGACATGTAATTGTTAAACAGTTTTCTACTTGTATGACTGGCACAGCAGGATGTTTTTGTATTCCAAATACATGTTTATAGTTACAAAGGAAGAAATAGGTTTACAATTAAATAGTTTTTTGTTTTATGATGCCTGGGTTAGGATATACACTCAACAAAAATATAAACGCGACACCTTTGTTTCTGCTCCCATTTTTCATGAGATGGACTTAAAGATCTAAAATTAATTCCAGATACACAATATTACCATTTCTCTCAAACATTGTTCACAAATCAGTCTAAATGTGTGATAGTGAGCACTTCTGCTTTGCTGAGATATTCCATCCCACCTCACAGGTGTGCCACATCAAGATGCTGATCTGACATCATGATTAGTGCACAGGTGTACCTTATACTGCCCACAATAAAAGGCCACCCTGGAATGTGCAGTTTTTTGCTTTATTGGGGGTCTGGGGACTCAGAACCGGTCAGTATCTGGTGTGACCACCATTTGCCTCATGCAGTGCAACACATCTTCTTCGCATAGAGTTAATCAGATTGTCAATTGTGGCCTGTGGAATGTTGGTCCACTCCTCTTCAATGGCTGTGCGAAGTTGTTGGATATTAGTGGGAACTGGTACACGCTGTCGTATACGCCGGTCAAGCACATCCCAAACATGCTCAATGGGTGACATGTCCGGTGAGTATGCTGGCCATGCAAGAACTGGGACATTTTCAGCTTCCAAGAATTGTGTACAGATCCTTGCAACATGGGGCCGTGCATTATCTTGCTGAAACATGAGGTGATGTTCATGGATGTATGGCACAACAATGGGCCTCAGGATCTCATCACGGTATCTCTGTGCATTCAAAAAGCCATCAATAAAATGCACCTGTGTTCTTCGTCCATAACAGATGCCTGCCCATACCATGACCCCACCACCACCATGGGCCACTCGATCCACAACATTGACATCAGCAAAGCGCTAACCCACACAACGCCACACACGCTGTCTGCCATCTGCCCTGAACAATGTAAACCGAGATTCATCCGTGAAGAGAACACCTCTCCAACGTGCCAGACGCTATCGAATGTGAGCATTTGCCCACTCAAGTCTGTTACGGCGACGAGCTGGAGTCAGGTCAAGACCTCGATGAGGACGACGAGCATGCAGTTGAGCTTCCCTGAGATGGTTTCTGACAGTTTGTGCAGAAATTGTTTGGTTATACAAACCAATTGTTTCAGCAGCTGTCTGAGTGGCTGGTCTCAGACGATCTTGGAGGTGAACCTGCTGGATGTGGAGGTCCTGGGCTGGTGTGGTTACACGTGGTCTGCGGTTGTGAGGCCGGTTGGATGTACTGCCATATTCTCTGAAACGCTTTTGGAGACGGCTTATGGTGGAGAAATGAACACTCAATGCACGAACAACAGATCTGGTTGACATTCCTGCTGTCAGGATGCCAATTGCACGCTCCCTCAATGCTTGTGGCATCTGTGGCATTTTGCTGTGAGACAAAACTGCACATTCCAGGGTGGCCTTTTATTGTGGGCAGTATAAGGTACACCTGTGTACTAATCATGATGTCAGATCAGCATTTTGATGTGGCACACCTGTGAGGTGGGATGGATTATCTCAGCAAAGCAGAAGTGCTCACTATCACACATTTAGACTGATTTGTGAACAATGTTTGAGATAAATGGTAATATTGTGTATCTGGAATGAATTTTAGATCTTTAAGTCCATCTCATGAAAAATGGGAGCAGAAACAAAGGTGTCACGTTTATATTTTTGTTGAGTGTATCTGGAAAGAAGGAAGTGATTTGATAATCCCTTTAATATTCATCAACATTGATAATTTAAATTTAAACTTCAGTGTTACATAAATCTCCTAAGAAGCTCATAAATTATGTCATAGTATTTTCCCTTAAGGGATCCATCTGGATTTCCCCCCTTTCCTTAAGTAAAGCACCAGCATGTATATAATAATAATTCATGAATCTAGAAGATGTGACTTATTAAATTATCATTCAGAGCTAATAATTCAGGAAACCAGTAAGACGTAGAATTTCATTCATCCTACAACTGTTTGAGTATAATGTATACATGGGTTTCTTTTCCATGATCAGAATACAAAATATTGCAATGCAAAGGTCTTAGGAGTAATCACAGCAGGGTTGTGGAGTTCCAGATGATGGTATTTCTAATAAGGGCTGTATGAAGTCAACTCCTCACTTAGTGCAGAGATGTTGCATGATAAGATAAAGTGGCTTTTACACAAGATAAACAAGGGGATTTTCTTTGACAGACCTTTTTAATTCTACATGACTCAAATCAGAACTGATGACACTGACCCACAAGGATCTTAATATATTTGAAGACATTCAATAGATAAGGTGATGATGCAAGATTGGCACAACGAAATGCATCGTAAATATGACAGACACCAACCACTTTGGCTGTGAAATGAATTTAGACTCAGAATTCAACAACCAAGGTGATATGCTGCAAAGCTGTTTAGTTTTTTAAAGCATGCATGTAGACCGGTGAGTTGCACAGGGCTTGGTAGCTTTTCATTTAGGTACAGCCTTTTTCTTGTTTCCTTCAGGTTGCTGTAATGATAATAATTTATTGATCTGTAAAATTTTGACTTGCTTGGCTTGTTTCATAATAGTGATGTTCCCTACAGCTTTTCACAATTTGGCATATTACAACCACAAACATCAAGCTATTTTGGGGGGATTTTTTTAATGGTCAACCAACACAAAGTAGTGCAGGATTGTGGTGAAAGGCAAATAATAATGTTTTCAATTTTTTTCAGAGCAATTCCTATTCCTATAGCAATTCAAATAATTGCTGTGCATGTGTACTCAGTCCATCTGAGTCAATGCTTTGTAGAATTACATTTTGCTGCAATTAATAGCAGCACCTGGGGTATATTTATTCCAAACTTGCAGATCTAAAGACAACATTTTTTTACCCCTTCTTCTTTGCAAAATAGCTCAAATTAAATAAGGTTGGATATGTAGCATCTGTGAACAGCAATTAGCAAATCTTCCCAAAGATTATGAATTTGATTTAAATCTAAACGATGATTGGACCATGCTAACTTATGCAAGCCAGCCAAGTCTTAAATCTTTTCAAATCATTACCAGGTTTTATTCCAAGATGTCCCTGTATTGTTCTCCATCCATCTCTCCGAAACAACACTGAACATCTTCCCTGTGGCTGCTGATGAAAAGCATGCCTGCAACGGGTTGGTGCCACCATAATTATTCACATTTTGGATATTGTGTTTATGGTAAAGTGCAGTGTTAGTTTTTCACTACCTATAATGCTTTGTATAAGATGTTTATGGTTTTAATGTGAGATTAAAAGATTTAGGCCATAGGTGAGAACCCTTTTGCGAGACACTATAACTGGTTACAGTTTTCAATCAGAAACTCAGTAACTAGATATTGTGTTTGACATGCATATTATGATAAATCAGCTGTGTTTCAAAATGCAAAACTCAGGAAATATGCACCCCGCCGAATAGAGATGCGGAAGAACGCGTCCCTCAGCAATGATTCCAGTTTTATCAAAGTGGAATAAAATTGTTTTGTGAACATTCAAGAAAATGCCACTTCTATACCAAGATGCAGTGTGAGGTATGGAGTTGTTTACTGAATGCATACATATCATGGCTCCAAACGCCTGCTGTCAGACTGAGAACAGCCATTATTTCCTTCAACAGATCCTTATGACCTGAAAGTGCACAACCTGATGATGCTACCACTCAGGCAGTTTTCAGTGTTGTTGCATTTTGATCAGCCCCTCTGAATTTCAAATAGCCCTGAAATCCTAGAGTATTTTGATGAAGATGGGGTCATTATTAAAATAGAATCCTACCAGATTATTGCTAACACAACTCTTAAAGTAAAAATATGAAGTCAACAGCTTGTCAGGTGAAATACTTTATCCACTGCTTTGACTTGAAATGGAGTCTGTCCCACCTTACATTAGTACATCACAGAGTTAATGGAGAGAGATAGACACACTCACACTTTTGCTACAGTCAGTTCTGGAATCAGTAATTGATCAAATCACCTATTACTCAGACATACATGCATTTTGGATTTTGAGAAGAAGCCCTATTACCCAAAAAGAACACGAATAAACACATGAAGAACACACAAACAGCTCACAAAGGTATAGTTAACGAGCAGATTTGTATTTGCTGGTTTCAAAGGGCTACCTGTCATCCCTTTACACCATAAATTGAAATACATAAATAGAACCTCAAAAACCAAACTTTGTAAGGAAAAAACAAGGTCTTGATAAGTAATCCCCTAAAAATAAAATTTTCAGTTGAGTAGCTGTTACAAGTATTTAAATGTATTGATTAAATAAAAAATATGTGTAGATGTTGAAACTGTGATCCACTCACAATTGTAGGTAACTTATTTGGAGAGTCTTTGTTTAGAATACTATTTAACATATTCAGGACCAGAGGATAGACAGTACCGATCAAAACTTTAAGATCATTTGAAAAATGGGAAAAAATATATATTTTGCATGGTTAGATCTTAACAAGATTACAAGTAGTGCTTCAATATGCAACAAGAAGAAATGGGAGTGAGAGATGAAACATTTTTTGAGCATGCAATTTATTGAAAACAGTGGTTAAACTGAAACAGGCTGTTTTAAAGCTGATCAAAGGTTTAAGACCAAATGCCTTTACAAGGCCAAATCTGTGCTAAAGTATGGATTCATTGTCATTTTCTGTCAGGGATTCTTATTTATATCTGGACTGTATATGGCGAAAAGGAAAACAGATATCAGCCAAAGAGTTTCATTTGATGTATGTGTTTTTTTCCCTTTATTGTTTAGTAACTTTTGCTCTGGTGACTCATCAGGAGATGACAAACAAGAACTCAAAGAATACTCAAATTATTTATAAAAACAGATGTAAACAGTCGCTAGAGAATCAAATTCAAAAAGAAAACTTGACAAGTAGAAAGTGGCTGTTAGTAAGTAGAAAAGGCATATTCAGTAATAGAGAAAAGAATTATCTGACTACAAGAAAGAAGAACTGATAAAGAATAAAAAATGCATAGTACAGTTAGATACATGATTCCAAAATACTTCAGGAAAATAATGTAACAGAAGGGTGACTAGATAAAGCAAAAGGGGTTCTCATAAATGGAATATGGAACGACAAACCTCTGCAAAATGCACAATAGATAAAGTTGTTGCAAACAGGTCTGGTGAATATTATCTTAAAACAAAACTAAAATAAACAGCTCATAGCCCTTAGTTCTTGTTTATTTAGGATTAGTCAAAAACTTGAGTTTCAGTTTACGTTGTAGCTTGCAGTGTTACCGCAACACAGCAAAATATTGCTTGAATTTAATGTATTTTTCAACTTTTTCAAGTATTTGCAATGTTGTCTTTTCTTCAAAAAAATTTTTACATTTCAAACTGAGAGAATGATTTTTATCATTTAATAAAATATAGCTGTTAAGCTTTTCATATTGTTCCTATATGTTATATTACAGGAGACATACATTCCACTGACTTGTCCGGTAACATAATTAGGAGTTGGGAACTGGAATAAAGGAAGCATTGTGCACCATTCATAGCTGGGAACTCCTGCTGACAGAATTGTAGGGCTGTGATTCTCATCTATTCATTTCCTGGGACAGATTCAGAGTCAATCATTGACCCTTTCAAACAGAAACACAGAACTGAATGATGCAGGATTAGTGTAAACTGGCATTGCCTTGTTTACTGCATGTATCTGGGAACAAAAAAACAAAACAGACAAAAAACACTGAATAAATTGCATAAAGCCATTAATAGCAGCATACAATTTTGTCCACTACTGTAGCTCCCAGTGATGTAATGACTTTCATTTCCTGTTCAGTCTCTTGACAAAAATCCAATCAACCACAGATTATAATTTATTCACACAATGTAAGAGAAACCACTCCAAGTATGTGAAGATGTCTCATTATTTCAGCACAATCAAAGCTTACTTTATTTTCTTGGCACTTTCTTGACTGACAGGAGAAGCCTGTCAACAAGCAGATAGTTATTAGTTTTCTACAATTAGAAAAAGAATGGTTGTCCTTTTGTTTGTCATTCAACAAAAAGACAATCAGCGTTTTACTAACTGGTAGCTGGTCAGTGAAGATGATGCTCATGCTGAGCAAAGCAAATTGGGAAATAATGAGCACATGTTAAGAAACTCATTACAGATTCTTCACACTGGAATTTATTTCCAAAACTAAGTTTTAGGTGGACTGGGATTTACAGTTGTTAATGCATGTTCGTTCTCCACTTGTTCATTTAGCTTTTTTCTAGTAAAATTAAAAAAAACTAATCAAAACTTTTGGTTAGTAGTGCTTTTCCTCAACAATAAGAAATTGCATAATTATATATTTAAACACATGCTGAGCATGACTTTACTGTGTTTACCTTTGTTATTTAAAACCAGTTGTGAAGTGATCCAATCATATGTGATCAGGCAAACTCAACTAAAAATGTAAAGAGGTTGAGTGCAACACTGGATTATTCTTGTTCCAATGTCAAAAGAAAAAAATGCTGGAGAAATGCAACTCTTAACAGCAAACTTTGGTGTACACATGTGCCTGTTGGGATCTATGTCAAAAAAGGTGTAAAATAGTGAGATTGGTAATGAGTAGCTAGACAGAAACAGGCAGGTAAAGTGAAACAAAGGAAAAAATAAAACCTTTTTTTTAAACTTCAGAATCAGAAAACTCAACCGGAACCACAATACAGCATGTTTGCTAGTAAGACAATTTAGAGAAAAGGGCAAGGCAAGGCAACTTTATTTGTATAACACACTTTCAACGACAAGGCAATTCAAGGTGCTTTACATCATTAGGGGATAAATTAAAAATAAAAGCAGCAATAAAAGCATGAAACACAATCTTAGAGACACATAACATATGACATAATAGGACATATAACATTCCAGCTATTATTAATCCCTTACTCAAAGGCAGCTCTAAACAGATGGGTTTTAGGCTTTGATTTGAAGGAACTCAGTGTTTCACCAACTTTGCAGGGGTCTGGAAGATAAAGTTAGCATAGAAACGGAAGAATCTGCTGCTTCTCCATGTTTGGTTCTAATTCTAGGGATGATTATTAGACTAGAGTTGGAAGACCTGAGTGGTCTGGGGGGGTTGATATAGTTAATACAGTGGCAACACGTCTTCCTACGATGGTGCTAAGCCATTCAATGATTTATAAACTAGTAAAAGTATTTTGAAGTCTATTCTCTGAGCTACAGGGAGCCAGTGTAAGGACTTTAGAACCGGGGTGATGTGCTCTACTTTCCAGGTTCTAGTGGGGACACGAGTAGCAGCCTTCTGGATCAGCTGCAGCTGTCTGATTGACGTACCCAGAGGGAAAATTTAATTATTGTTAGTAAGTAGCATAAATTCACCATCCACTCCAGAAACCGCAGATATTTCTGTGCATGCCTTCTCCTATGTCATGTTGTCTTTGTAAAAACTAGCACTGGCATCATATGAACTGGGTGATTCTCCACTTCCAAGGATTAAATTCTACAGATCAACTGACTTCGACCCTGGTGTCACAGGTAGTGATGTTTTGTTTCTTTCATAGTTAAGCAATCGGAAATCTACACGTGTCTTTTATTTTGAAAATTTCTGGATTATTTACACTGCTTCCGTGTTTGATTTCCTGTCTGGCCCGATCTAAACTACTGAGCTTGATATGTTTTAGTAGAGTAGAACGTAAAAAATAGACCTGAGTCGTAATTTTAGGAAGGGGGCCGCGACACAACTCTCCTGAGACGAATCCGATTCCTGCTGCTTCGTGTCCGGTGGAAACGGTCCCATTGATTATAACAGCAGCTATCAGCTGCGTTTTATGCCTCGCAGACATAACATGCTGCTTATGCGTCCAGCTGAAGGTAGGGGTAATGCTCTCTTCACACTAGAGTAAGTCCACAACATGCCATTGAAATCCAGCCAAAACATGAATAGTGTATGCAGGGTCTTGGAGAGGTCTTGTTGTGACACTCTACCCATACAGTGTAAGGTTACCATATATTTTGAGAATGCACAGAACATCTGCCATAAGATAGTGGTAGTTCACAAAATAGCAAAACAGCAGTTCGCAGTGTCATTATATAATTTTACAATAATCATTTCAGTTTTAGATCAAACAGTCACATAAAAAAATAGAATATACATTGTGATGACGCTCATTTGTTAAATTAAAAGTACCTATTGAGAATAGCAACCTTTATCAGGTATTAAACATACTTTCATTAAAACCCACATTTCCGTATTAGAAACAACTTTTTTTGGTCTTTAATGTTCTGATCTTGAATATTGGGTTTCAATTCCTGTAAGGAGAAAATCATCATAACAAGAACATTTCAGGATATTTAAACGGGGCCTGCCACGTGGTGCGTAATCAGTCACAGACCCCCAATAAGTAATTACTACGAAAAGTTAAGAAAATTTAAAAAAATAGCTTTAATGCTAACATTAGCCAGCATGCTAATGCTAACTAGCATGCTAATGCTAGCTAACATGTAATAATTAGCCTCGAAGGCATGAGTAGAAAAAGTTAAGCAAAATTGAAAAATTAGCTAAAATGCTAACATGAGCTAGCATGCTAATGCTAACTAGCATGCTAATGTTAGCTAACATGTAATCATTAGCTGCAATGTAATCACTACAAAAAGTTAAGAAAATTTGAAAAATTAGCTAAAATGCTAACATGAGCTAGCATGCTAATGCTAACTAGCATGCCAATGCTAGCAAACATGTTATCATTAGCATTTGAGGAATCAGTCCAAAAATTTAGTCAAAAGCCAAAATGTTGCTAAAATGTTAGAAAGAGCTAGCATGCTAATGCTAACTAGCTTAATAATGTATTAACAAAGTAGCTTAATATTATGTAAGGGGTGTGAATACTTTTCTATGTGGTAGAATACTCTCCTAAGTAATATAGAAGTCTGTTATAAAAGCACAGGCAGCAATGTGCTTAGAAATGAATAGACAATGTAATTGCTGAAGTCTTATGGGAAATGGAGTTGTGGCCAGAATAAAGAATGTGCCTATTAAGTAAACTAATTTATAGACAGAAAGAGAGAGAGAGACAGGGAGACAGAGAAAGGGACAGAAAGTCCTTTAGGACTGCTCAATTTGCAGCTCGACAGTCGCTGACAGAGACAGAGACAGGCAGAAAAATTCTTGGCAAGGCAAGGGAAGGCAAGGCAATTTTATTTGTATAGCACACTTTCAACAGCAGGGCAATTCAAGGTGCTTTACATGATTTGGTGATTTAAAAGAAACACATAAAAGAAACACACATTATACATGATACACAATAAAGCAAGAGAAAAATAAAAAAAAGCAAGAGAGCATGAACACATTTCATACATATGACATCAAGCATTTACTCAAAGGCAATTCTAAACAGATGGGTTTTTAGTCTCGATTTAAAGCAGTTCAGAGTATCAGCAGCTCTACACTCGTCAGGAAGTCTGTTCCAGATAAGGGGAGCATAGAAACTCAAAGCTGCTTCTCTATGTTTAGTTCTGAGTCTAGGGATGTTTAGTAGGCTAGAGTTGGAGGACCTGAGTGGTCTTGGTGGTTGGTACCATGACAACAGGTCTTCAACATATTTTGGTGCTAAGCCATGTAATGATTTATAAACTAGTAAAAGTATTTTAAAGTCTATTCTCTGAGCTACAGGGAGCCAGTGTAAGGACTTTAGAACTGGGGTGATGTGCTCTACTTTCCTGGTTCTAGTGAGGACGCGAGCGGCAGCGTTCTGGATCAGCTGCAGCTGTCTGATTGACTTTTTAGGCAGACCTGTCAAGATGCTGTTGCAGTAATCAATCCGACTAAAGATAAACGCATGGATGAGTTTTTCTAGGTCGTGTTGCAAAATCAGTCCTTTAATCCTAGAAATGTTCTTCAAGTGATAGAACGCTGACCTTGTTATTGCCTTTATGTGACCCTGGAGGTTCAGGTCTGAGTCCATTACTACACCTAGGTTACGAACCTGATCAGTAGTTTCTAGCTGTATTAATTGAAGCTGTGTGCTGACTCTTGATCGTTCCTCCTTGGGTCCAAAAATAATCACTTCAGTTTTGTTTCTATTCAGCTGGAGAAAGTTATGGCACATCCATCCATTTATTTGGTCAATGCATTGATTTAGGGTTTGAATGGGTTCAGAGTCACCTGGTGACATTGTAATGTAGAGCTGAGTGTCATCCGCATAGTTATGGTAGCTAATGTTATTGGTCGCTATAATCTTGCCTAGTGGGAGCATGCAGATATTAAATAAGAGGGGCCCCAGGATGGAGCCCTGGGGCACCCCACATGTGATTTCTGTTCGTTCTGATGAAAAGTTTCCTATTGAAACATAGAAGTCCCTGTTCTTTAGGTAAGACTCGAACCAGCCAAGTACTGTACCAGAGAGTCCGACCCAGCTCTCCAGTCGTTCCAATAAAATATCATGATCAACAGTGTCAAATGCTGCACTGAGGTCCAACAGAACCAGCACTGTGGTTCTTCCACAGTCTGTATTTATGCGGATGTCATTAAATACTTTGACGAGGACAGTCTCGGTGCTGTGTTGAGCGCGGAAACCAGACTGAAAAGCATCAAAACGGTTTGTCGTTGTTATGAAGCCATTTAACTGCTGAAACACAGCTTTTTCAATAATCTTACTGATGAATGGGAGATTAGAGATTGGCCTGTAGTTCTGCATTAACGTGTTGTCCAGATTTTTCTTCTTTAGCAGTGGTTTAATAACTGCTGTTTTTAAAGCCTGAGGGAAGACACCTGATAGCAGTGATGAGTTCACTATTTCAACAAGATCAGAACCAATAACAGGAAGAACTTTCTTTAGAAAAGCTGTGGGTAGGATATCAAGACAGCAGGAGGAGGAGCTTAATTGGATAATGATTTTTTTCTCTACATTGTTGTTGATTGGGGATGGCACTGGTTGTGTGTTCGATATTGAGGTACAGATTGACCGTCTAATTGTTAGAATCTTTTCAGTGAAAAAGCTGGCAAATTCATTGCAGGCCCTGGTAGAGTTTAGTTCTGGGGCTACTGTCACTAAAGGATTAGTTAGTCTTTCCACTGTTGCAAATAGAGTCCGTGCGTTATTAATGTTTCTGTTGATGATTTCAGAAAAGAACGATTCCCTAGCATCTTTTATAGTTAGCTGATATCTATTCAGTCTCTCTATGTAGATCTCATAGTGAACCTGGAGTCGAGTTTTCCGCCATTTTCTCTCGGCTCGTCGACACTCTCTTTTTTCACTACGTACCAGTGGATTACTTGTCCACGGAGACTTCTTTCTACCTGAGACTACTTTCACTTTAGTTGGAGCAATGGAATCCATGATGTCTGAGATTTTCGCAAGGAAATTATCTACCAACTTATTTACTGAGTTTGAGTTGGGAGATGAGGGGGATGTGGTGGAAGGATAAATACGTTTAAAGGTTTCTACTGAACTGTCCCCTAGAAAACGCTTTTTTATAGTGGTCTTACTGTGGCTGGATAATTTAGCAGAGATGGTACTTTGAAAGAAAACACAGAAATGGTCAGATAATGCAATATTAATTACAGAGATGTCAGAAATATTTAAACCTTTGCTGATAATTAAGTCCAGAGTGTGTCCTTTATTGTGTGTTGGTTGTTTGACATGCTGGATCAGTCCGAAGTTGTGGAGAGTATCATCTAATGTTTTTGCTTGTCTATCTTGGGGGTTGTCGGTATAGATGTTAAAGTCCCCCACGATGATTAGTTGGTCATAGTCGATACATATTACAGAAAGAAGGTCATTGAAATTATTAAAGAAGTTAGAGTTAAGTTTCGGTGGTTTATATAAACTTAGAAATAACGCTTTGTTAGGCTCATTTATCTGGGTGGCTAGGTATTCAAAAGATTCAAACGCGCCCAGAGTTACCTTTTTAAAGTTCATTGAGTTGTGAAAGATGGTGGCTACACCTCCGCCTCGTTTGTGTTTTCTGTTCTCGCTTAAGAAATTATAATTTGGAGGACTGGATTCTATTAATGAAGTTGTTTCGTTATTTTCATCTAGCCAAGTTTCTGATAAAAAAAGGGCGTGTAAATTATGCTCAGTGATGAAGTCATTGATAAGAAAAGACTTTCCGGATAGAGATCTAATGTTTAATAAAGCTAACTTAAGTATTGTGATGACGGGCAGCTGACCCTTCCGACAGGTTATCAATTTGAGATTTTGTTTAATATGAGAGCGAGTGGTTAACGGTTTATGTTTCCTGCGGCTGATAATCAGTGATATAGCCTCAGGGGTGCCGGGGGAATTCTGGGAGACGGTAGGGGTGGATTTATTGCCCGGTTCCCTCAAATATCAGATATCTGTAATAATCAGTGGGGGGAAGCTCCCAGGCTTATGGACACTAGTCCCAGGCGTTTGGTGTAGTCTAAGTTTAGGTGTTAATTGTGTCCCAAGTTTGATTTGCTCATTCAGTCTGTCTGTAAAGTTTCTAAATGGAGACTCATTTGATGTGGCTGAGTCACAGGAAGATGAAGACTTAATCTCTGATGGTTGTTTATCTGTTCGGTCCTGTGGTGTCATCATGACTTGCTGTTTTTGTTCTCTGATATCCATGGGCGCCTCAAGGTCAGCTTTTGGGAGCAAGTGTTTTGCTTTCTGATGTTGATAAGAAAAAATGTTTGCTGCCAACAGCCTTACTCCGGACCTGTTCAAATAGCACATTCCTGCTTTAAACAGATGATTAGCACTTCCAAATACTTTGAAATTATTAATAAATGTGAACGACTTCTCAGCTGATTGTTTCTTCAACCATTTATGGAGCATGCGGAGTCTGCTAAATCTTTCATCATTCCCTTCAGGGACTGGTCGGCTGATGAGGATGTTTACGTTAAGTCCATCAAGTCTCTGTAGGAGATCAGAAAAGTCTCTCTTCAGAATCTCTGATTGTCTCATCGCGATATCTGCTAATCCAGCGTGAATGACGAAGTTTTCCAAAGCAGGATGTTGGTCCAAGATTTTAGGGATTTTTTCTGATATTTCTCTCACTGTATTTTTGTAGCAGCTATAAACTTTGGTATTCTTGCTACAAAAAGCCTCAATTCCATTAATTGATCCGTCTTGTATGATAACAGTCTTTGCTGGGGGCGCTCTTACTTTATGTGTCCGTTTGATGCGGCTGGGTTTCTCCTGGTGGCTTTGACTGGGGGATGCGTCATCTTTCTGGGAACTCAGGGTTGCGAATCTGTTTTTCAGCGGGATTCCAGGTGGAGAAATATCTCTTGTTTTTGGCTGAAACCTCTTTTGTTTACTTTTAGCAGAAGCGGCAGTTCTGGGTTCAGAGGTTTCTCTGTGTCGGAGTTTCTTTTGTTTTTTCTTCCTCGGAGAACAGGCTGGGGTTGATTTCATGCGTTTTAAAGCTGGCCAGTTTTCATTATAGTGCGGAGTTCTGCCGCTCAGACGCCTGTAGGGAGTCTCTGTGACACGATATAACACCGGGCTGATAGGCTGTTCCCTGTTCAACGGTAAAGTTGTTTCATTTTGTCCATAATCAGCGTGGAGATCAAAATTAATTTCCAGACGACGTAGCTTCGTTTCAATGCCCTCAATTCTGTGGAGCAGTTTTTCAAAATCCTCAGCTGAGCAAAAAGCCATGTTGATAAGTCCATAGAAAAGTAATCCAAGAAGAGATCTGGTCCAATACAGTAACTCCAGGGGCTGGGAAAATAAAGTAACTAAGAAAAGGTTAAGAAAGAAAACAAGAAAAGCAAACAGAAAAGAAAATAAAAGAAAATAAGTGAACGGATCTGGAGAGAGACAGAGAGCAGCTGCTCCTCCTTCAGCAGACAGACGGAACAGTTTACAGAACCTTGGAGAGCGCTGCTCTCGCAGTGCACCTGCCACTGACTGTACGTCCCACAGACAGTTGATGTCTCAGTTCTTTCATACCGCTGCTTCCGTAGCGGACCTTCCGCTGAAAGACAGACATGGAGACAGAGTCCTTTAGGCGTCGCTGACAGACATACAGAAAGAACCCCTATGTAAGAGTAGTGTAATAGTAGTAATAAATATCTAATAGTAGTGTAAAACAAGTGTGCTGTGATATTGTATTGAAAATCTGAGGGCTTTTATTTTGAAAAGATTGTTTGAGTCTTATATTGAAACTCCAGCACGGATGTCAGTTAAGGTTGGCTGAGACAGGAAGAGAGACAGAGAGACAGACTGACAAAAAGAACCTCCATTCACTTCAATAGTAGAGTAACATACAAAGCCACTATGATCTTCTATTGAAAATCCGAGGGCTTTTATTTTGAACAGCTTGTTTGAGTCTTATTTTGAAAGTGCATCATGGAAGTCAGTTAAGGCTGAGTGACTATCATCTGTTTAAGAAAATTATCCGAATGGTAATCCAATAATCTATCAGGCCGTAACTCCATGTTCAAATAGAGTTATAATGACCTTAAACCCCGCCGCACACGAGAGCTATCTGCTGAGCAAAAAGTCATTTTTGAATCATGTGAGCGGAGACCGCGTTTTGATTGGTCGCTTGAATATTTGCCCTCAGCACTCAGCTCAAGTAGAGCGCACACGGTGAGTTTTTCGCCTCGCGAGGCGAAAAATATAAAACCTGTTTGATTTTACCTCAATGCCTCAAGAGGCAGAAAACTCACCGAAAATTAGCCGCACACAGCAAACTATCTGCTGAGCAAACGGGCTCAAATGACTTTTTGCTCAGCAGATAGCTCTCGTGTGCAGTGGGCTTTAGTGACCTTTTGTTCTCCTCAGAAGCCAGCTGTGCTGTTGCTAAGTAACAGCAAAGCTGACAGGTGCATGTGTGTGTGACACAATCAGCTGTTGTCTCCCTTTGATGAAGCCAAATCCTGACTCCAAAAAGGGGTCCGAACAAATTGCTACTGTTCAAAAACCGTACATGGTATCGGAAAAATTCTCGAAGCGTCAGTGAGAGTTATTTTTCGTCTTTGATCATGGAAATGTAAAACTCTGTACGTTGTTCACAGTCCGAGAAAGAACGAGAGAGAGATGAGTTACAGGAAGGCTCTGCTTAAAAAAAAATCACAAAATTCTCCATGTTAAAGTATGGGAGAAAATGCTTGGAATTCTTCGCCATCTGAGCGCTCTGGAGTGTGTAGAAAGTAAACGGTGAGACATAGGGAAATTCTGAAAAGTTCATGTGAATGTCAAAATCAGTGCCTTTCACATACCCGGAAATCATTTCGATTGAATGAAATATGTGACCGTGACGGCGAGTTAAAAAAATCATTTGGATTCCAGCTCGGACAAAATCTTGCACTCTGACTTAAAGGCAGTTACACTGTAAAAAAGTTGAAAAATTGAAATTTGGGTCAAACTTTGGGTCGCTCAGAGGCAAATTGTGAAAAACCGTAACAGATATCAACATCCTGTCTTCACTTCTGAACAGAGCTTGGATTTTCCTACAAACTGAAAGTTTAATGGTTTTTCTAAGTAAACGTATGATGACACAATAAATCCTCAAAGAAGTGGATTTTTATGATCGGTCCAACACCTGACTCATTTCATTTCTATGGGATTTTTGGGCATGGTTTTTGGCTAATTATGTCGCCATGGTAACTCCAGTCGCCAATGAAAGTAATAGCACACCTCCCGGGATCGAGCTGCACGTTTTGATATATACAGTGGCTTGCAAAAGTATTCGGCCCCCTTGAACTTTTCCACATTTTGTCACATTACAGCCACAAACATGAATCAATTTTATTGGAATTCCATGTGAAAGACCAATACAAAGTGGTGTACACGTGAGAAGTGGAATGAAAATCATACATGATTCCAAACATTTTTTACAAATAAATAACTGAAAAGTGGGGTGTGCGTAATTATTCAGCCCCCTGAGTCAATACTTTGTAGAACCACCTTTTGCTGCAATTACAGCTGCCAGTCTTTTAGGGTATGTCTCTACCAGCTTTGCACATCTACAAACTGAAATTCTTGCCCATTCTTCGTTGCAAAACAGCTCCAGCTCAGTCAGATTAGATGGACAGCGTTTGTGAACAGCAGTTTTCAGATCTTGCCACAGATTCTCGATTGGATTTAGATCTGGACTTTGACTGGGCAATTCTAACACATGGATATGTTTTGTTTTAAACCATTCCATTGTTGCCCTGGCTTTATGTTTAGGGTCGTTGTCCTGCTGGAAGGTGAACCTCCGCCCCAGTCTCAAGTCTTTTGCAGACTCCAAGAGGTTTTCTTCCAAGATTGCCCTGTATTTGGCTCCATCCATCTTCCCATCAACTCTGACCAGCTTCCCTGTCCCTGCTGAAGAGAAGCACCCCCAGAGCATGATGCTGGCACCACCATATTTGACAGTGGGGATGGTGTGTTCAGAGTGATATGCAGTGTTTGTTTTCCGCCACACATAGCGTTTAGCATTTTGGCCAAAAAGTTCCATTTTGGTCTCATATGACCAGTGCACCTTCTTCCACACGTTTGCTGTGTCCCCCACATGGCTTGTGGCAAACTGTAAACGGGACTTCTTATGGTTTTCTTTTAACAATGGCTTTCTTCTTGCCACTCTTCCATAAAGGCAAACTTTGTGCAGTGCACCACTAATAGTTGTCCTATAGACAGATTCCCCCACCTGAGCTGTAGATCTCTGCAGCTCATCCAGAGTCACCATGGGCCTCTTGGCTGCATTTCTGATCAGTGCTCTCCTTGTTCGGCCTGTGAGTTTAGGTAGACGGCCTTGTCTTGGTAGGTTTACAGTTGTGCCATACTCCTTCCATTTCTGAATGATCGCTTGAACAGTGCTCTGTGGGATGTTCAAGGCTGGGGAAATCTTTTTGTAGCCTAGCCTGCTTTAAATTTCTCAATAACTTTATCCCTGACCTGTCTGGTGTGTTCTTTGGACTTCATGGTGTTGTTGCTCCCAACATTCTCTTAGACAACCTCTGAGGCCGTCACAGGGCAGCTGTAATTGTACTGACATTAGATTACACACACGTGCACTCTATTTAGTCATTAGCACTCATCAGGCAATGTCTATGGGCAACTGACTGCACTCAGACCAAAGGGGGCTGAATAATTACGCACACCCCACTTTTCAGTTATTTATTTGTAAAAAATGTTTGGAATCATGTATGATTTTCGTTCCACTTCTCACGTGTACACCACTTTGCATTGGTCTTTCACATGGAATTCCAATAAAATTGATTCATGTTTGTGGCTGTAATGTGACAAAATGTGGAAAAGTTCAAGGGGGCCGAATACTTTTGCAAGCCACTGTATACTGTGGGAGTACATACTACGGTACGACCCGCATTAACGGAGAAAGTTTGAGCATCCAGTTTCGAGGTGAAGAATAATAGGTGCTTGCCATGCAATTGCATGGGAGGCAGTGCAATGCATTGCTTTACAATGCATTGCACTGCTTCTCCCTGCATTGCAATGGCAGGCCCCAATTAATTGAAATAAAGACTTGAAAACATCAGTCTGTGTTTTTAATCTACACAATGCGTTTCAGTTGGTGAATTGAGTTGCTAAAATAATTGAATATTCTAATTTATAGAATATGACCGTCCATGTTTACTTTCTTTCTTCAGTGCACTGTTCCTTTGTTTTCCCACTGTAAAGGATTTACTTGAGTTTACTTGTAATAGAACCAAAAATCATGTGTTCAGGCCAACTAGAGCTTAGTTGGCACTAGAGTTCAGGTGAGCTTACTCACCTGCTGAAATGAAACAGACTATCGGTAGAAATCTCTATCTTTGGTCCATTTAAACAGTTTTGGAATTGAAAGCATCCAAAGAGTTGAATGAAAAAAACACTTAGGTCCCTTAAAAACAGGCGTTTGTCAAAACCTAAAAGCTATAATGGTAAAAAAAACTTTTGCTGAAATTGAAAATAAAATTCATGTCATCATGTTAGCAAATTTAAAACTCTTTTCTTTTTTGACAAAACACATCCTTAACAAAACCTACAAAAGAAAAAGAAAAATCACTGTACATAATTTCAATATAAGCTAAGGAAGTTATTTGCTTCTTTTCCTTTCATCTCTCTCTCTCTCTCTCCCTCTAGAACCCGAGTTGCTCATCGGAATGAGTAATGACGTGTATGTGTTTGATAAGTGCGCTCACCGCACCTCTGGAATTAAAAAATCAACTGAAGCATGAAATAAACAAAAGAGAGACTGTGATATGGCTTCTCTTTTCCAGCAATTACAAGGCGATGAAATGTAACATTTAAAATCACATAGATGCTAACACACATCACAAACCACCCGTGTCTTCAACTCCCCAACAACTTGTCAGGAATAAAAAGTTCAGCAGAGAAATGTAACGCCCTGAGACACGTTAGCACACAGATGAAGTATCTCAGATTAGTGCTTGTGTTTTTCTCTTTAGGTGAAAAAAAGAAAACAGTCGTATCTCTTTTTACATGTTTTTGAATTTATTCCCCTCTAAATTACAATAAAACAAAGCAGGAGAAATACATTTTGAATATGGTAATATTTTTCTCAGTAATTAATTTATGGAGGTTACTAACATGGAACTCCCATCAGATGTCATTTACAACATAGGTTGTCACACATGTACAAATCAAAAGAAATTAGTCCAAAAATCAGGTTATTAAGTGTGTGTAATACAATGGAATGACAGGAAATATGTATCGATGATGCTTTATGCATTGTTTTCAATACTTAGTAGCAAACCTTTCTGGTAATGACAACTTCAATATAGCTTCTTTTCAGAGAATCTAGACCCATACATTGCCCAAATGTGATTTTGACCCATTCTTCCACACAAACTGTCATGAAGGCTGTGGGGGGCCTCGTCTATAGACTTTGATCTTCAGAGGGTACTTATAAGAACATTCAGAATGTAAAAAATACAACAATAAAGTTACAAAAGTCTTGAGAGAGCTCCTTGCTCTTACCTGCCTTGACATACTTTTTTTGCACAATACCTTAGAAATTCGAACCTCTTCATAGGCTATAATTTAGAACTGATAAAACCGGATAGCTTTTGGAATAATGCCACTTCCGTTGATTTCCTGGCTTTTATTCATTCTTGCACACCATTCTGTTCTTGTGGTTAACACTTATTTTTGTGCCATTTTAGTTTTATTACACCTGATTTGATGGGTCAATGTCAATTTGCATGTGTGGATTACAAGAGTGGTTATTGACATCTGGTGTAAAATTAATGTCAGTAGCTACATTTAAAATATATTTACTCAGGACAATGTTGACATGTTTAGTTGTTGTCTTTTGCACTGTATACAATATATAAAGATCCTAAGCAGTAATGCACCAGAATTGATTCTTGTAAATCTGACAGTTTAGTATTTAATTTAGTTCAGTGTGATTCAGTTCATCTGGAAATTAACACTTCTCCAATTGCATCTTGACATTCAAAAATGTCTCTGCTGTCAAACAGAATACAGTAAGTCTTATTGCGCTATCAACAAGTACATAGTGAAATATGTGGCAATACCTCTACAATCAAATTGTGTCGTTCCTTTGAGCTATGACACAGACAGAAAGGAAACTGAAAACACTTTAGGCTCATACCTCTATTGATTTATCCTTTATTGCTTGAGGTTTATGAATCATTGTGAATCTGATGCTGTCTCTCATAATGCTGCCATAGGCTTTTTAAATCAAGTTGACAGGCTTATTATTGAGCTTTGGCAGAGAAGTCAGTGTAGCATGGAGGAATGTACCATCCCTGATCTTGGAGGAGAAAATATTACCCAACATTGTTGGTAATAAGTTGCTGCATCAGAACTGCTGCATGTTCTCATCTCTCATATCAATAAATTAGGTATTGGTCAAACAGTAATGACATCTTTAGCCACTCAGCATGCATTAGTTTAACTTATTTAAAAGATATATAGTAATAAATATTATAGGAACGCTACCATACTTTTTACTAAAACAAGTATTTCTAGAAATGTGCTCATAAGGATTACGGCAATGCATCAATAATAAATGCAACTATATGGGAAACAAAGTGACAAGTGTGAAGTTGCGGTCACCCTACTGGAGTAGGAATATAATTTAAAGTTTTGCTAAAAGGCTTTTGCAAAAGAGAAAAATAAGTCTTGATATCATAACAGTGATAAGGACAGAAAGATTCAGTGGTTCATAAAATATGTTTAAAACCCAAATATAACCAAAGTCAGAACAGGAAATAGAGCAACAACAAGGTAATTCAAGGTGCTTTACATGATTAAGGGGTAAAATAAAAATAGCAGTAAAACACAGACAAAGCATATAAACTAATACCAGCAATAAAGCAAGAAGCATACATAGATACATCAAAGTATTAACAAACCATATGTAAAAACAGCAGTAAAGCAAGATGTATACATAAAACATGATACATCAAAGCATTACTCAAAGGCAGTGACTTATAAGAATTCAGTGTTTCAGGAGCTTTGCAGTTTTCTGGAAGTTTGTTCCAGATTAAAGGAGCATAGAAACTCAAAGCTGCTTTTCCATGTTTGGTTCTAATTCTAGGGATGTTGAATAGACTGGAATTAGAGGATCTGAGTGTTCTGGTGGGTTGGTATAGTAACAGTAGATCTTCAACATACTTTGGTGCTAAGCCATTCAATGATTTATAAATTAGCAAAAGTATTTTGAAGTATATTCTCTGAGCTACAGGGAGCCAGTGAAAGGACTTGAGAACCGGGGTGATGTGCTCTACTTTCCTGGTTCTTGTGACGAAACGAGCAGCAACGTTCTGGGTCAGCTGCAGCTGTCTAATCGTTGGGGTTCATCATAATTCAAATTCACTGTGCGCCACACACCTTAGAATTAAAACTTGGTATTTTACTACATTCAGAGTTATATTAAGTATTTTTTTAAACTGCCATAATATTAAAGAAGAAAGAAGGAACATGTTTTTTTTAATTCTAGCCAATCCAGTTTCTTAGACATCACAAAATTACCATTTATTTGCATGCTTGTCAGCTGTCACTCAGTTTTTATCAGAACAATACCCTGCCATAATGTTGCTTTTCAGCTTGGTTTGAAATGGCTTTGTGATGATTGTCCTGGGCAAAACTTTAACTCTGGTTGTTCTACAGAAAAAGATACAAACAATTCAACGATTTACTGTGTGTTTCATTTTTGACTGATGCAGATAGTAGTTTCGTTGGTCTTTGATGAGAATATTTCTAGTTAAGGGTATCACTGTTTCTCTGAGGTCATTGATATTTCAACAACATGTGGGACCACAAATTGGTCAAGTTAAGGAACAATTTACTGTGACTGATGAAACAGTTTTCAATGTGAATTAATAAAATTAATACAAGAATAGAGAGAAAGAAGCATATAGATACATACACTAACCAGACAATTTATTTGGTACATCCTGCTAGTGCAAGGTCAAACCCATTTTTACCTTCAGAATTGGCTTAATTATTCATAGTATTAATTATTCATAGTATTAATTCAACATCCCCCAGGGAACTTGGAATTTATTTACTATTATGATTGTGTCATCCAGTGCTGCAGATTTGTTGACATACATGATGCAAATCTAACCCCACCCCAAAGATGATTTGTTCAGTTGAGGTCTCTCGACTGTGGAAGCCAATGGAGTACATAGAACTCACTGACATATTCAAAATTTAAGCAAAAAAAGAGATACGTTGTGCTTTGTAACATCTCGTGTTTGAAGTAGCCATCAGACATTTGAACATGTTTATCAAGTAAACTCACGGCTGTGCTGTTTTAAAGATGCTGAATTTTTACAAAGGGGGCTAAAGTGTTCCAAGAAAGTATCCCCTACATAAACACACCACCACTAACAGCCTGAAACATTGATCCAAAGTAGGATGGATCCATGCTTTCATGTTCGGACCATACCATCAAAGCAGCTACACAGACCAGGCACCATTTCCCAGTCTGTTATTGTCCAATTATGGTGAGCTTCTGTCAATAGTTGCCCCAGGTTTCCTACTGTTAGCTCATAGGAGTGGCACCCAGTTTGGTCTACTTCTACTCTTCCTAATGTTTTTTAAGACTCTTAAGAAATGCACTGCTGTTAAGGGATGGCTTAATTCTATTTGGTAAAACTGCTGCAACGTAGTTTACACACTTGGGTAGAAAAAAATATCTAAAGAATAACTATCTGAAGTGTCAAAGTGAAATCTTTGAAGGTGGGCATAATTCCCTACAGATCATAACTTTAACACAAGATGAGCAGTGTTATTTGCTCTACTTCTCAGTGGTCCTGATCAAAGAATAAACCCATTTACTGGAAGGCCATCTTTGCCCATCAATAGCCTTTTTTTTCCTTCGGTCAGTAAATTTGTGTGTGTGTGTCAGATACAGTGCTGGGGATAGAACACCTACATGCTGATGGTACGAAGCAGTGGCTGCAATCCCATTTGAGCAGTCAACGCTACTTTGCCTTAAATGCTTTTCAATCTGCTGGAGATTGCATTAGTTGCCTGCTTCTTATCGACTCATCTAAAGAGTTTATGTCTTCATCTAATTAAGGGCAGTGCTTCCTTAATAGCTCTATGCTTAGGCTGAGTTATTTCATAAGTGGATATCTTGGCTCCTGGTCCACTATCTTTTACTTCACTGTCAGTTTCAGGTCTTATTTTAATGCTTATTCTGGTTTGTCTTTTATCATAATGATAACCATGGTTGTTGTTGTTGCAGCTAACTGTTAGAGTGACGTGCTTCTCGATATAATCAACATTATTAAGACACTAGTCCTACATTATTTTTAATCATTGTAAAATAATGTAGAAAACACATTTAATGCTGTATACTCTTTATTTAATGCACTGTATATTTGAATTATTGAACGCCAGCCTCTTGATATATTTCATCCCCTACCTGGGAGGCTTAGCGAAGTTGACAGGAGCAGAGTTCAGGCATATATTAGATGGATCCAAGGTGTCCACTGCCAAGCCCTGCCAGCTCAGCCTGTTCCCATGCTGCTCTGTGTGTCACGAGGCCAAGCATCCTATTTAGACAAGGGAATGAAAGATGGGCCAGGGATGTATTATGCATGTAAATGCATCAGAGAGGCAGGCAGCTGCTCTAACAAGCTAAGTCACTTTCACAGTCCTGACTTCCCTTCACGAATATAGACTGAACCTCTGAAGCTAATAGAGTCCCCTCGAAACTCTGCAGAGAACCTTTCCTAATTCATTTGGTATGGAATGGTTTTCTAAATTTTTAACATGCTCATAAACTTTTATTAGCCAGAAATAAATATGACAATGAATTCCACTTTACCAGAACAGCAGTTCACAATAGGTCATAGTGTGTTTTTGCCAAGCAGGATTTGTCTTTATAGGGTGATATATTTAACACTGGGAAGCTGTACTGCATTGGATAATTTTCTTTTTTATATTATTTTTATTATTTTCCCATTGCTTCCATATTCCATGGGATGTCAACTACTTTTTGTTTTAAATGGGAATGTGCATGTTGAAGAATAATCAAGTAATAACAAAATAAATGTTCTCCATCTGAGCGTGCTCATAGAATGACTGCCTTCATTGAACAATTTGAGTGATCCTTCTACACTGACACTTTTAAAAGGTGTAAAATCAAACCAAATTTCCATCCACTGAATTAAATGACTCAGTGTCCTTGTTGTGACTATCCATCAGGACTTGCCTGGTCATGGCAGGTGTATAACTAATAGACCCTCAGTTGAACTCAATTTAGGGGAAGACATGTCCTAACAGAGGCTGTTAAGATTATGAAGAAATAACAAACCAATCAGTTTCTCATGAGGAGATGGTTCAGGAAGAAAAAAAGAGAAAATCTTGGTGCATCTTTCTGCGTTAATAAGTTTGGGGCTTTTATTATGCTGTGAACTTAATTAGTCCAGTGCAGATTAACCTCTGAAAAATAACATTTGTTTGGGTTTGATCTTATTTCCACCTGTAACAAAGGAATTATAGGAAAGCTTTTTTGCTCAAGATGGCACACTGGGGGATCGGGCTTCTATTTATTTTGTGATTATTCAAATCATTCGACTGAAAGTAGAAAAGACAAAAGGATAATACAATGCCTGGGGAATAAAAGTGTTCACTCTCTCGAATGTTTGACCCTTTTCATTACTTTTACAAATCAATCGTAATCAATACAATTTATTTTTTTGACAAAAAAGCCTGCAATGTGAAAGTGAAAACTGATTTTTCACAAATTAATGACAATAAAAATATTCAACATAAAATAAGTGATTGCATAAATATTCACCCCCTTCAAGTCAGTATTTAGTAGATGCTTCGACTTTGGCTGCAATCACAGCCAGATATCAGGCTTGCATATCCCAACAGTACAATGTTACTCCATTCTTCCTTGCAAAACTGTTTAAGCTCTGTCAGGCTGCATCAGTTTCGGCTGTGAAAAGGCCTTTTCAAGTCCTGCCACAAAATCTCTATCAGATTGAGGTCTGGGCTTTGACTAGGCCACTCCAGAAAAACCCACCTTATTGCCCTCAAACCATTTCTGTGTAGCTTTAGCTGGATGATTCGGGCCATTGTTTTGATAAAACATAAATGTTCTCCATAGTCTTACTTCTTGTGCAGATGGAGATAAATTGTTCTCCAAAAGCTCCCTATATTTTGTTGCACATGTTTTGCCTTTTACCTTTACAAGCCTTCCAGGGTCTACTGCAAAGAAACATCCACACAGCATGATGCTGCTGCCACCATGCTTCACAGTAGGGATGGTGTGTTTGTGGTGACACATCACGTCTTGTCTGATGGCCAAAGAGCTCAACTTTGGTCTCATCAGACCATTTTCCATTTGACCATGGACTCTCCCACATGGCAAACTGAAGTCTAGCCTTGATCTGCGTTTTCTTCAACAGTGGCTTTCTTATTGCCACTCTCCCATGAAGCTTTGACTGGTGAAGAATTGAGGCAACAGTTATTATATCCTGAGTCTCTCCAGTATCAGCTGCTGATGATTGACTCATGCAGCATAGTCATTGGTGGCCTTTCTCACTATTCTCACTAGTCTATAAAAATGCTATATTATGCATAACTGTAATATAAAACTATATTTGATGTTATGTTTAATATACTGTGTGCTATAGCATTCATCCATCTATCCATTTATCCATCCGTGAATGATCTGGTTGCAGGGGTATAGGTCGAGCAGGGAACTTATTTTTTGCCAAAAATAAAACTACAAATGCTTCTTTTCCTAAAAAAAAAACTATTAACATATATTGTACCAAATTTGAAACTGTTTAATTATAGCATCTTAAAAAAAGCATGTTGTTTATTCTCTTCCCCCCTTTTCACATCACTTTTTGTTAGAATAATAAAACATGTTTATTTAGGTTATGTAAACGAATCAAACCATGGTACATGGTAAACTACACAGGCATATGCTAAAGCTAATAACTGTTTTCAATGAATTACTATACAGAACATGTAAAATAACTATTATCCATCAATCCATCCATCCATTTTCTTCCGCTTAGCCAAAGTCGGGTGGTGGGGGCAGCAGCTTAAGCAGAGAGACGCAGACTTCATTCTTCCAGGCCACTTGGACCAGCTCCTCAGGGGGAATCCCAAGGTGTTCCCAGGCCAGCCTAGAAACCTAGTCCCTCCAGCGTGTCCTGGGTCTTCCTCTGGGTGTCCTCTTGGTGGGATGTGCCCGGAACACCTCACCAGGGAGGCGTCCAGGAGGCATCCTAACCAGATGCCAAAGCCACCTCAAATGACTATGTCTTTTACGAAGAAGTTTCTGGTAAGGTAGTGATAAAGAAGAAAAAATGTCCCTTCAAAAGCTGTAACTATGGTTTTATAAGTTGGACATTAGTATACAGAAGAAGTTAATTTGTGGTGTTAAATTAGTTTCAGTGAAATGCTATGCTGTGTTACTACATTAGCATTGCAAAGTTTTGGGCATTCAATCTTTCCACACAAAAAATAAATGCTAATTTACTGCAATTCACTTGGTAACTTAGATATTTTTTTTATAGTTTTGTTCCAATTTGTTATTGTAGTATGAAAGTGCTTGTTGTAATGAGAGCTCAAAATGAAGAGAAGAATAAATAAGTTATGTTTAATTATGCAGGATTCATTTCTTTCCATCACTCCCATAATGAAGGAGCACTGAACATATTTTTTTTATCTATAGGATAATAACACTGTTAATAGTTAAGCAGCTTGTCTCTTGTTTTATAATGTCGATACTCATGTCAACCAAATTCAAAACAGACTGGCCCTGTTCACAAGCAGACTTCATGTTAGCATGTTTTAATGATCCTGCACTCATCTATTCAGAACAAACAAGAGCAGTGGAATGCAAAAATAGGAATTAAGAATTAATTTGAGAGATAATGGGTATGAAAATAAGGGCAGATGTCTACCCCTAAATTAAATGCAATTTTGTTACTCTTGTGACCTTGCAGCATAAAGAGCAGAAAGAAACAACTGTACTGTTTCTTTAGTCAAAGATGTTTTGACATAATTGTATCGCAGGGGACAGATATTACAAGACTTTATCTTCTTTCTGCTCCCTTTTGCACACGGGAATTTAAATTATCTAAAGAGGAAAATGAAATTTTTTGTGTTTTTACCATGGAGCAATAAACAAATTTGATGATTGATGATGATGATGACATCTATTTTGATATATATTTTAGAGATAGATGGATGGCACTCTTCTGTTTGTTTTAGTCAATCATTATTATTCTTCAGAAGATACCTTACCAACGTAAATATTTAATCATTACTTTTTTAATACTTAGATCTGGGAGAAACAATAAATTGTTTTAATAGACGAAGTTGAGATAGATTTACACCATGCAAAATCACTTGCAGAGAAAGGGCTCTTGAATATGCAACATATGTAAGAAGGCACATTAAATGCTGTATTACAAAGAAGTTAGCACTAAGGTAAAAGTGTTTTCACTCAGGTCTAAGAAATTCAAAGAAAAGTTTGGCAGTTTTTATGATTCAAGTGGTCAAACATAGCTATAAGTAAATTGTCAAAGGGTCCTCTTAATTATTAAATCCCAAATGTATCTTTGGTCCCTTTGTTATTGCCGATTCAAGAATTTTAAAAAAAACTTCAAGTACGATGCCTTGCATAAGTGCTCATGTCCTTAAAGATTCCATGTATTTAATGTTACAACTGCAAATATTAATGGATTTCATTGGGATGTTATGTTATAGATCAACACAAAGTAGTTACTGAGAAGTGGAAGAAAAAGGAGGGCTTTCAATGTATATATATAAAAAAAGTCCAGCATGGTTTTGTATTCAGCCCTATTATTCTGATGCCACTAAGTAAAACCACGCAGCGCAACCATCTTTTGAGTATAAATTTCTTTGTTAGTAAATAAAGTTAATATGTGTGTAATTTAATCACAGTATAAATACAGCTGCTCTGGTTCAGCTTCAGAGGTTTGTTAAAGAACATACAGTAAGTAAACAAACAGCATTGTGAAAACAGAAGCACACCAAACCGGCCAGGGATACAATATCCCAACCTTTGAACATCTCACAGTACACTGATCAAATCTGGTATCCTGAAAACAAAGAGTGTGGGACACTTCAAACTTACCAAGACAAGGCTAGCCACCGAAATTATCAGGTTGATCAGGGAAAGCATTAATCAGAAAAGTAAACAAGAGGCATGTGGCAATTCTAGAGGAGCTGCAGAAATCCACAGAACAAGTGGGAGAATCTGTGGACAAGAAAGCTCCTATTTGTGTACTTTACAAAGCCTGGAAGAGTTGAATCAAAGAAAATGTATGTTAGAATTCACAGTCAAAGTCAAGAACCACATTCATCTAAAAAAAGTGGGAAGACTCTCTCCAGTCTGTTTCAGTTTTAGCTATTGGGCAAACATTTCAGTCTCTATATTTACAAATCTGGTAAAGACCTACCCTTAAAGATATAGGCTAAAGCTGAAAATCCATCAAAATGTGGTTCAAATGATCATTAATTTATTGGGGTTCTTTCAGATTTTTATTTGGGAAAAATCTTGTTAACCCTGAATCCTTCTCTCTCCACTTTACAATTGCATTCTACTTTGTGTTGGTCTATCACATACAATACTATTAAAATACCTTCATATTTGTGGTTTTATCATATTAATATGTTAAGAAGTTCAAAAGGCCTAGGTTTGCAAGATATTTTAGAACATATTTTAAAATTTGTTTTGGATTTTTCTACTTGATATTTTACAAGTACGCCCATGTAAATTAATGCCCAAATTAACTAAACCTAAGCCTTCAAATTGTAGATTCTGCGATACAATTATATAAACAACAAATATACCAACATCTGTATACCTTTAAGATGGTGTCTTATTTGCAATGAGATCATATGCCCAACTTGTGCTTTCTGTCTCATCCAAGGGTAAATGCATGTTGAATGATTATGTACTGCTCTTCATTTTAGTAGCAAATGTCAAGGGGTTAGTGACTCATTTAATCACTGAATAAATCATCATGATACACTGTAATACTCCCTTAAAGTCTTTGCAGAGGCCTTAACTGTTAATCACAATCAACTTAAAAACCCCAAAAGGAAAATAAAATTGACAGATTGAGAGTATTAGAACACAATCTACGTTGTAGTTTTCCCCAAGAAACTGATGCTTTTAATGGCCATAAAGGTGACTATGTGCTTTATCAGCAGACACCTAATTAAATCTTGTAATATAACCTCCATTAAGACCTGCATCTTTGATCTGACAGTAAAAAAAACAAAAAAACTTCAGAATACTGTCCACTGAGCTGCACTTCTCTGAAAGTTCTGTTGAACAATAAAAATGCTCATTCAAAGTACATCTGTCAGGTGTGTGTGTGTAGAGTGGCATGGACCCAAAAGCCGACGATAGCAAGTGCATGGTTGTTGTGATGATGACGATGATGAAGACGGTACAGGACACCAGACTGACGGGAATGAGTAGGAGGGAGAACAGCAGGGTGAGACAGCATGGAGACGTCAGTGATCCGACCGGGAGTAAGAGGCAGTGAGGATCAAGTGTGACAGATTGGAGACAGGTGCAGACAATGCTTAAACAGGAGTGAGCAGGACTGAGTGCTGATGGCTCTGACAGGACCCTGCCCTTTAAGGATGGATTCTAGACGGCCTGGAGAAGGAAAAAAAAGGAAAAGAAAAGAAGCCATCATCCAAGGCTGGGTGGATGGCGGGGGCCCACAGAAGGAGGGCCCGAGTCCCAGAAGGGACCCCCCTGGAGGTTGTGCAAACGGCCAGAAGGGCGTTCCCTGACAGGGCGGCGATCTGGCCGATGGCCGGTTGGATGTCCCCAGACTGGACGGCAGTTAGGGTGACGACCGAGAGGGCGTCCCCTGATGGGCTGGTAACAGAGGAACCAGGCTGAAGGAGCAGGCCAGCAGCGAAGGAGACTGACCGAGAGAGCTAGGTGTGCAGGCAGAGGTGGGTCAGCCTTGATCTCCTCTTGGACACAGGGAGGCGGAAAGTAAGATGATGTTAATGAAATAAAAACTAACAACAAAATTATTTTTGAATGTTTCTTATGGTTATTTGACATATAAGAGGCAAAACCTTGCTTTCTTTTGTACTGTTTGCCCTTTAGTGAAGGGGTATATCTGAAAAAAGCCTTCAAACCGGAGATGCCTTTTCTTTAGATTTATCTCCTTGGCTGATTTTCATGTAAATTTCATGTTTTATTCACAAAAAATAACATCAAAAACTCACAAGTGATTATAGTAACTGAAATACCAGAATTGAAAAGAGACTATGGGTGTTTCTCAATGTCAAGGCGCCTCGCCTACCAAGGCAATGCCTCGGTAGGCGAGGCACCTTGCTTAAGAGGACACTGTCCTTCCTTGGTCAAAGAAAACAGTTGAAACAGACTTACATCACGTGACCGCGGCTGACCAGGGCCCGCCTTTTGCTTACGCACTCATTTTACGTCCTGCCCATTATTAAATTTTATACGTATAAGTTTCAATATAGATGTATAACGAGAGTTTTACTTTTTTAATTGTGTATATATTGGTTAAATCAAATGTGAAAGCGAGTTAGTACCTGCTAGCAACCGAAGCTGCAACTTCGAAAATACCGCGATGTATTCTGGGAAGGCATCAAGGAACCTCCCATGCATCCTCGGTCAGTTAGCTAAACGGCAGACAAACGGAGGACAGACGCCTCGGTAGCACATGAACATTGGAACACGCCTTGGCGGTCCCTGATGACCTGTCTCCTAGACAACCGGGGCAGGACCAATGTATCAAGGCGAGGTTCCTTGGCATTGAGAAACACCCTATATGTGGCAAATATTCTATGAAAAGCAACTCTATTAAGCATTACATGATTATGCAAACCTTGTAGTAATCATTAAGAATTTGTTATAATACAATTACCTTTATTGTTCTGAGAATATAGTTTGACATTCAGGGGAAATATTTATTTGTCACAGCATTTGGGTTCTTGTTCTTACCAACCAATTTATCAGCAAGTAAAACTGTCTGAATGTTTGTCTTTAGAAAGCTTTGAAGGGCATGAATATTAAAAGCACTCCAGGTCTTAGTCCTGATTCACCTTTCACATACTTAGGTAAATGGGTTCGCATTTTATCGACAATTCTTTTATAAAGGGAAACACCTGGTCTTATTAGTGTGGTGCACCAATCAACGTTCTTCCATCTGTATCATTGATCCCAGCCCCTCTGTGGGTTACTATTCCCACTACGACATCTCTTGAAATCAGTGATGTTAGATGGAAGAAAGAAAGCTGATGACAAAGTACATGATGAAAATGAGAGGGAGAGGTGTAGGAAATACCCTGTGGTGAGATCCCTTGAAAATCTTGAGAAGTCTGTGAGCACCAGAAAGCAGGAGGACAGAGAGGGACAATCCACAGTAAGTCTTTACTTTGGCTAATTTTCTTAAACCACCTGTCTGCATCTGCCACAAAGTGTAGGACTCATGTTACATGTGTCATCTCACATGTTTTCTAGCATGGAGGTGTTTTTTGTCTATGTTTTGCTGTGTTTTTAAACATGAACATGTTAAATGTGGATGCTATTAATTCTGCTGCAAAAAAAATCTACTTATGGTTGCAAAGGGACCTCAAACCTTTTGTTTTTTCTATTTACTTTTGGCAGTGTGATGCTCAGAATTGGTGTCTGAGGACCAAGTAGATGCCCGACCGATTTATTAACACAAGTGGAGCATTACACCAACACCCACAAATAGATATATAAATACAATAAAAGCGTCACTGAAAACCTCATGGTACAGATTATTACAAGATTTAGTAATGGTAACCTAAGCCCATCAATGTATCTGTAAACACCAGAATCCCCACAACTGTGTGTGTTTATGAGCATGCTGGTGCACAGAAGGTTTCTCCATACGAGTGTTCAATACTTGTGAGGAGCCATTGATCTGCCTCCCAGGAATCGACTGAGACATGAGGGAGATCAGAGCCATAGACATCCACAGGATCCCCAGAGCACAGGAGCCTCAGGCAGACCAATGCAGGGCTGACCACACCCCAAAGAGAGAAGCATTGTCTCTGCGGGAACATCCCGCAGCTACAATACAGCTGCAATCCACAGCCTCCGCCAGTAACCAGCTACGCCAAGGCGGACCCAGCCATGGGCCCGGAGGCCCAGGGCTCAAAGGGGCCCCACCCCCCAGGAGGGACCCAACCAGGGACCGGCCAATGGGGGCCCCCAGCCACCAGGCCGCGGGGGCCACGGCCAGCCAATGGCCGACATGTGGCCCTACCGCCCCATACTAGGGCACCACACCAATAGTCCCAGCAGACAGACGGCATCTCCAGGCCAAGACAAGCCAGCACCTGGACACCAAGCTCAACCAGCTCCCAAATATCACTCCCGCACACCGCAGAGCACCAAGACCAAGCATCCAACCAAGGTCAACCAAACCCACCAATGAACTGACCAAGCACGAAACATACAGAACAGGGGATCAAGTGGAGACGTCAGACCCTCGCGGAGCCAGCTGAAAGCTACCACCAAACAATGCCCAAACTGGCCCCTCCCAAAGAGGCGCCCTGGCACAGCGGCTGACCGATACCCCAGTCCACTCGGGCCCTGCTAGGCAGGCACCAGGGATGAACTGGCATGCCCCCCAAGCACCAATCCCTTGACACTGAGAGCCACCAATGCACTGGCGGGCCGAGGCATCAGTCACCGGCAGTGAGTGAGGGGAAATAGACCCCTCATTTGGTGGGGGACCTGAGATGCGCCAGGCCAGAAGGCAGCCCAAGACCCAACCTGACGGATACACAGGAACAAAAGACACAGTCATACGTTCCTTCCCTTTTACACACATACACTCTCACCTGCACACCAAGACACACAAGAAAGGATGCTGAACCTCAAACCTATTAACCTTAAGATGCTGTAACATGATAAACTGAGCTACGGTGGAGGGCCATGAATACAAGTAGCAAAGAGGGAGACAAAATATGAGTACTATTTTTAATACCATACCATACCATTTTATTTCTATAGCACATTTAAACAATGGTGCAAGGGCCAAACAAAGAGCTTAACAGGGAGAAAAAACAATTCACATAGAACAAATGCAGGTAAATATGCATTTCTCTAACAAAACATGTTAGAGAAACGGAAAAAGTAAACAAAACAATGAAAAAAAGGAAAATATGCTAAAAAGAATTGAAAGCCAAGAAATAAAAAAAGGTTAGTCGCAAGGGATGGGGATAACCTAATTTGAAGTGGTAACTGATTCCAGAATACTGATGCACATACTGAGAAAGCACGACCACCATGGGACTTGTAACAGAAACGTTGGGCAGTGAGTAGATGCTGGTCCACAGACCTGAGGGACTGTGAGGGGACATAAGGGGAAACCAAATAAACAAATAGGCTGGTGCAAGGGATTTAAAAACAAACAACAACATCTTAAATTGAATTTGAAGGCGAACAGGGATAAAATATAACTTTGTCAGTACGGGGGTTATGTGCTAGCGACATTTCCGGTAAGAAATCGGGCTGCAGCATTCTGGACCAGCTGGAGACGTGTAAGTGTAATGAAATTTATACCATAAAATACAGAGTTACAGTGGTCAAGGCGAGAAGTAACAAATGCATGCAGAATTGTTTCTAAGTGACGCCTCTTTAAAATTGGCTTAAATTTAGAAAGCCATTGCAGTTGAAAGAAGCATGATTTTACAGTCTGATTTACATGCAGATCCATTTTTAGGGAGAAGTCCATCAGGACACCAAGATTACAGACCGAAGTTTTCTGAAGAGGACAGTTCAAAAGGCGACACTTCAAGCTGGTAAAAACGTCTGGGATGGTGATCAGTTTACAGTCAATAGTCGATTTAAAAATAGTCAGAAGACCACCGCCGTGGCCAGATCGTCTAGGTGAATTAAAATAAGTACAGCCCGAAGGTAGAAGTTCAGCAATAGTCGACAAATCACAATTAAGCCGGTCCAGGCAACCGCCATGCTCACCAAGTCTCTTGTTGATTATGGAAAAATTCCTGAGGGGGATTTATTGATGGGCGAAGTTACAGAAAAGTAAGGCGATCGTAAGATCGAATTGCATTCTCAGCATACACCAAGCAGAAAGAACAGAAGACAAACAGAGACAACAGGCCGAACACGCTGGCGCCATCTTGGAAAGCAGTACTACGGAGCCCCTAAGGGGACATGAGCAAAAAAAAAAAAAAGTTGGTTTCTTGTGCGCACCACTTACTAACTCGTGCACACCACTTACTAACTGGTGCGCACAACTTACTAACTCGTGTGCACCACTTAATAACTCATGCTCACCAGTTACTTTCTTGAGCACATCACTTAGTAACTTGTGCACACCAGTTATTTTCTTGTGCGCACTACTTAGTAACTCGTGCGCACCACTTACTAACTTGTGCGCACCAGATACTTTCTTGAGCGAAAACAAGGGCATCAGTTTATTTTTTATAATTGCAAGGGACAATAACCATAAACTTGAGTGTGGTTTGAAGAATGCTGAGGACGATTATTATTACTTGTTCATATATAAATGCTGTATTCATCCGTTTGACGTTTCACCTTTATTCAATCAATAAAAGTTGTAAGCCAGACTGTTGTTTCAAACGGCACTAAAAGCCTGCAGGCTGTTGGCTAAGAACAATCATCCCGATGCTCGGAGGAGACCAGACTGCTAACACTGTAGGATATGGAAGTTCACGGCAGATCGTAATCTTGTATTTGGAACTACAAAGACAAAGAAAATCTCTGAAATGAGGAGACGCTCGCCCGAGAAGAATAATGCGTAACAAAAACCAACGTGTTTCCTGGGCAACGCTGGCCGTTCTGTGCAGAGAATCTCTAGCTACACTACAGTTATTGGCATATTTACTTTTACTGCAGGTGTTTTGTATTTACAACATATGTGAGAGAGATGAATAAACCCATGCAATGAGAAATTTTTTGGGAAACAATGTTTCTTTTTATGCTGCTTTGAAGGCATCTGAAGTCTATAAAGTCCAGTATGTCCTTTTTACTGATACAACTACTTTCAAGCAAGAAACATTTAATTATAATAATTTTACATTGCTTGGGGCCTGTGCCATTTGTGCATGCCTGCATGCATGGAGCAAGTGTTGTTTAGAACACCTTCAATTAAAGAGATACCAGTTAATCAGTCACCTGTAGATACCGCACTCCCTTTTGAGTGTGTCATTTTAGCCGGGGACATGTCACCAGCTATAATGTCGCCTATACATAAAAATAGAACATCGGGTGCAATTTAACTTCACTGTTTATCCGAGTGGAAACTTGTAGAATTAACTGGACATCTCTTTTCCTGACGCATATACCATTCTGAGTGCACTTTGTGTGCATCCACCAATAACCATAGAGATAGGAAGTTGTTTGTAACCATGCCTCTAAAAAAGTAACAAACTGATCAAAGCTGGTGTATAATGTGCATCGGAGCAAGTTCCATTATTTCAAAATCCATTTGAAATGTCATTGAGAGAAAACATGGCGGTGACGCCTGGCAAGCAAAGCTGCAATGTCTTTATAGGCTAGGGTGACCATATTTTGATTTCCAAAAAAGAGGACACCTGGGACAGTACTAAAACAAGACTTTTGATTTTAACATATTTAAAGCGTGCATTCTCAATGTGGTTAGAAAAGATTAGTTAAATAACAAACTTAAAAAAGGCTTTTACAAGTAGAAAAATGATTTTATAATCTCTGGAAATAAATCATAATAGACATAATTACTCTTCAGAATTAAAAAAGTTACCAGTAACAATAATAATTTACTTTTTAAATTGCACTGGACAAAAACCGGAAAAAAATCTGAAATAATCTTCTGAGAAAACAAGTATTAATTTATTTTCACTGTAATGAAAGTAAAGAGCTGCAGACTCAAAAACACAATAAAAAAGTGCTTACTCTGTTTAGTTTGCATCTTCATCCTTCACAGTCAGTTTATAGATGAACTCTCACTTTGCACAGGCTTTTTGTAGTTAAAAACCTATGTAAATTCCTTTCTCGCGTGTTTTTCTCCGAATGTTTACTACCAGTTAGCATGCTCTTAAGAGCGAGCGAGCAAGCTTCTTCTTTTCTTCTTCTTCTTCTTCTTCTTCTTCTTCTTCTTCTTCTTCTTCTTCTTCTTCTTCTTCTTCTTCTTCTTCTTCTTCTTCTTCTTCTTCTTCTTCTTCTTCTTCTTCTTCTTCTTCTTCTTCTTCTTCTTCTTCTTCTTCTTCTTCTTCTTCTTCTCTTCTTCTTCTTCTTCTTCTTCTTCTTCTTCTTTTCTTCTTCTTTCTTTTCTTCTTCTTCTTCTTCTTCTTCTTCATAATTATTCACGGCTGGCAAACAATGATTGGTGCGTTACTGCCACCAACTGGTAAGAAGTGTGGATCAGAATGTTATTTTAGGCTCATGTCCATTCTGCATCCTTCTAAGGACCTGTGCCTCCCTGATCTACGTAGGACAGGTCCTTCCTCGACCGGGTAGACCAGATTTTAGTGGCTGTGAATTTGGAAGAGCTAGCCTTCAGAATACCATCCCTTCCTCTGCAAATGTCCTGTCGCCTAGCAAAACACAAGCTGGTAAAAATGGAGCTAGAAACCTTCCTGAGTTTTTTTATGATTTTGTTTTTACTCTAGAGAAGCTACAGCAGTTTTACCATCAACGGCAAGCTTTATATCTCCGGCTGAGAGATAAACATATTTTATTTACTTCTACAGAATTAAAAGTGTCTTCTTTTACCGCATCCAAAACACCCGATTAGTAACCTATCGCACCCTCTGTTGGTTGTCTTGGGCCAATACATTTGCATGAGGCGGGCCTGGCGTGCGTTTGAATAGGCCAAAGCTGCAAAAAGTACATATTTATTCCCTAAGAATATCTCCTTGCATGGGTTTATGAATACAGCACTTATATATGAATAAGTAATAACAATTGTCCTCAGCATTCTTCAAACCACACTCAAGTTTATGATTATTGTACCGTGCATAATATATATATATATATATATATATATATATATATATATATATATATATATATATATATATATATATATATATATAAACAGTTTATAAAAAAAAGTATCTGGTGAGTTAGTAAGTGGTGAGCACGAGTTACTAAGTGGTGTGCACAAGAAATCAACTTTTCCTTTTTTGCTCATGTCCCCTTAGGGGCTCCATACAGTTCTGATGTTTTTCCGAACTCAAGGAATCAAGCATAAAACATAAAACACAATAAAACAACCACTGAAAAACAAACCCTAAATAGACCAAGGTTACTCAACTAACCTGAGAGTCCAACAGATCCTGATGCTATGAGTTCAGTTTTAAATCTGCCAAATGACAAAAAGCAGTTCCTATCTTACAAGTAAGTTAAGCTTTGTGTAAAAATGTTAATATAATATAAGTTCAGATTAGATGATTAATACAGTTAAATGAGAATAATCTACTAGTGATTTTAAGTTTATATTTGATATGTAGTGCACAAATGCATAAACATATCTCATACTTATTTACCCATAATGCATCACCTCTTTCAGCCATAGAAAAGTACACAGTACAAACCAGTGCAACATAACCTAACCTAACAACCTAAGTTCAGAATAAAAGAAGGGTCAAAAATGAAAACATGAAAAAATATGATAAGAATTCAGTTCATGCAACAGTGTTAAAACTCCCTGCAGCAACACAGTGGTCTTAGCCTTTGATCACTGCACAGGTTAGAAACAAACTTGTATTATTAGTGGAAACAAAGGTTGAGCAGGAGCCAGAAGACATGCACCAACTCATACAATAGTACTAATTAGAGTCCCACGACCTTCCTCTTTAAATGATGCAAGAAACAATAGTTACACAATGGTTCTACACTACAATCAAGGTCTTAAAAACAGGTGGGTAGCTATTTCAGGGTGTGCACAACCATATAATTAGGACGTTTCTATGACAACTTGAAAACCCCAGCATAATGGATGACATAAAGGACCCAGCATAATGTCAGGCTCTACAGACACTTTGGCACAGTTTTTAATTGGTGTATTAGTTTCAACCCTGAAGCACTAATGTTTTTGGCTCTTCTACTGGGATATGATATCTCTGCAACACAACTAGGGAGCGGCAACGTTGTTTGTGGGCATAAAAATGTTGATAGTCTAGAGCCAAAACCATTACAGTAAGTTTCCATTAAGAAGACTAGGGCTGGGTGATATGGCCTCAAATCTATATTGCGATATAATCTAAAGCGTCTTTGTCAAAATGACTTTTCATGAACATTCTCACTTTCCAGGTGCGTTGCAGCAGAAAAACTTTAAAAAAAAAAGCATAGAATGCCATTCAAAAATCATTCATTGTACAAATTGTACAATATTAAAACATTTTTTAAAAATGCAACAAAAAGATTCTGACAACATAAAGATGAAGATATTTTAAATAAATTAAAAGCTAAATGTTATGAAAACACAAAGTTCAAATTTGCCTGCTTTCCTGGTTATTTGTTGTTGTGATATAAATGTAATATCGCACAAAAATAAGCTTGCACATATTTGAATTAAAAATGCAGCAAACCGTGGTAGGCCGGTATGGTCAACATCTCTACCTTTGGCTAAATTTATATAATTTCTACCCTATACCTTTTATATTGCTCACAACCACATAAAACTATTATCTCCAAACAATCAAAATTAACTAGTACAAGAAATGTTGGGAGGAGTATGATGAATACATTGGAACAAGGTTTTAGTGCCAGGTCAATTGTGACACAGAATAGGAATTTCTTTTGGCAACTGGTGCAAAAAATAAGCAAACATATTAAACAACATTTTGCAAACATGTTTAACAGTGTGTTAACATATAAGCATTTAGGCATTAATACAATTATTTGTACAAAACGTGTGATCAAAAACAGTGTGCAAAACATCAACATTGTGCAAGGGGACCAGGTCTGTCTAGTGAAGTTGTCATTGTATTATTTTAAAGGGGGAGGTCGAAATTACTTGTATGGTATTTGAAGACACCCTTGTTTAGCATTAATGGCATAGTCCCAACTGTAACATATTATTCCTTTTTGTGAACCCAAAAGGCAGAGTAGCCAGAAAAACTACAGCGAGGGTGGGCAAAAGAAGCGGAAGGAAAATTCTTCAAAAGGGAAAAACTGAAGAGAAAACAGTCATACAGGAGGCAAAAGAAGACACGACAAGTGCCTAAACCAGCAGGACATGGGGAAGAGAGGGGTATAGATAACAAAGCCAAAACATTACAGCAATCACAGATGGAAGTACAGGACAAACATGAAGGAAAACAAAACAAGGTCCCCAAGAAACTAACAAAAAAAAAACATCCATCCATCCATCCATCCATCCATCCATTTTCTTCCGCTTATCCGGGGTCGGGTCGCGGGGCAGCAGCTTAAGCAAGGACACCCAGACTTCCCTCTCCCCAGCCACTTGTTACAGCTCCTCGGGAGGAATCCCAAGGCGCTCCCAGGCCAGCCGAGAAACATAGTCCCTCCAGCGTGTCCTGGGCCTTCCCCTGGGCCTCCTCCCGGTGGGACATGCCCGAAACACCTCACCAGGGAGGCGTCCAGGAGGCATCCTGACCAGATGCCCGAGCCACCTCAACTGACTCCTCTCGATGTGGAGGAGCAGCGGCTCTACTCTGAGCCCCCTTCAGATGACTGAGCTTCTCACCCTATCTCTAAGGGAGAGCCCAGACACTCTACGGAGGAAACTAATTTCAGTCGCTTGTTTCCGTGATCTCGTCCTTTCGGTCACCACCCAAAGTTCATGACCATAGATGAGGGTAGGAACGTAGATCGACCGGTAAATTGAGAGTTTCCCCTTCCGACTCAGCTCTCTCTTCACCACGACAGACCAGTACAGCGCCCACATAACTGCAGATGCCCTACCAATCCGTCTATCAATCTCCCGCTCCATTTTTCCCTCATTTGTGAAGAAGACGCCCATATACTTAAACTCCACCACTTGGGGAGGGATCTCATCCCCGACCTGGAGGAGGCACCCCACCCTTTTCCGGCTCAAGACCATGGCCTCGAATTTGGAGGTGCTGATTCTCATCCCAGCCGCTTCACACTCGGCTGCGAACCGCTCCAGCGAAAGCCGTAGATCACGTTCCGATGAAGCCAGCAGGACCACGTCATCTGCAAAAAGCAGAGACCCGATCCTGAGACCACCAAAACGGATCCCCTCAACACCTTGGCTGCGCCTAGAAATCCTGTCCATAAAAGTCATGAACAGGATCAGTGACAAAGGGCAATCTTGGCGGAGTCCAACTCTCACAAGCCCGACTTACTGCCGGCAATGCGAACCAAACTCTGGCACTGGTCGTACAGGGACCTAACAGCCCATATCAAGGGGCCCGGTACCCCATACTCCCGGAGCACCCCCCACAGGGCCCCCCGAGGGACATGGTCAAACGCCTTCTCCAAGTCCACAAAACACATGTAGACCGGTTGGGCGAACTCTGACAGGAGACTCTGCCAGACGTTCCCAGCAGACCCTCACAACACGTTTTGACCTTCCAGGTCCGTCCAGCGCAGACTCATCACCAGGTAGTGGTCAGTGGACAGCTCAGCCCCTCTCTTCACCCGAGTGTCCAAAACATGTTGCCGCTGATCAGATGAGATGACAACCAAGTCGATCATCGAGCTGCGGCCTAGGGTGTCCTGGTGCCAAGTGCACATATGGACACCTTTATGCTTGAACATGGTGTTTGTTATGGACAATCCATGACGAGCACAGAAGTCCAATAACAACACACCACTCGAGTTCAGATCGGGGGGGGGGGGGGGCATTCCTACCAACCACACCCCTCCAGGTCTCACTGTCATTGCCCACGTGAGCATTGAAGTCCCCCAGCAGAACAAGGGAGTCCCCGGGAGGACCACTCTCCAGCACCCCCTCCAAAGACTCCAAAAAGGGTGGGTAATCTGATCTGCCGTTTGGCGCGTAAGCACAAACAACAGTCAGGACCCTTCCCCCCACCCGTAGGCGGAGGGAGGCTACCCTCTAATTCACTTGGGTAAACCCCAACGTACAGGCGCCGAGATGGGGGGCATCAAGTATGCCCACCCCAGCTCGGCGCCTCTCAGTGGGGGCAACTCCAGAGTGGAAGAGAGTCCAACCCCTCTGGAGAAGACAGGTTCCAGAGCCAGAGCCGTGCGTCGAGGTGAGTCCGACGATGTCCAGTCAAAACCTCTCAACCTTGCACACCAGCTCCGGCTCCTGCCCCACCAGAGAGGTGACGTTCCACGTCCCGAGAGCCAGCTTCTGCATCCGAGGATCGGACCGCCAAGGTCCGCGCCTTCGGCCGCCGCCCATCCTGCACAGTACCCGACCCCTATGGCCCCTCCCACAGGTGGTGAGCTCATGGGAAGGGGGACCCATGTAACCTCTTCGGGCTAAGTCCGACCGGGCCCTATGGGTAAAGGCCTGGCCACCAGGCACTCGCCAACATGCTCCGCCTTCAGGCCTGGCTCCAGAGTGGGGCCCCAGTGACCCGCGTCCGGGCGAGGGAACACTGGATCCAATAATCTTGTTCATCATAGGGGTCTTTTGGGCTGCACTTTGTATGATCCCTCACCTAGAACCAAATTGCCATGGGTGACCCTACCAGGAGCAAAAAGCCCCCGACAACATAGCTCCTAGGATCAATGGGACACTCAAACAAAAAAAAATAAATCAACAGAAAGTAGAGGGAAGCAAAAAACGTATGTTAAAGATGTAGCTTTTGTAAATGACAATTTCAATACTCTTTCTAATCTTAACATACCTACATATTTGAAGGTCAACATCTAGCTCATCAACTTCCATTTATCATAACATCACCTGGATTTGCATTGCTTGACATTACATGGCTTTGTCTTATAGTGGTTTACTTAATTTTGGTATAAGCTGCATGTTGTTCATTTTTATCCACATACTGTTGATATTGAATTTTATGGAAGATTACTATTAATACTACTAAACTGAAGGTAATTAAAAACATATTGGTCTTGTTATACTTAGGCTTGATTTAAAAGTGATGCCCTGAATTGGAATCTTTTTTTTAATTTATTTTAGACTCTTTTTAGACTCGTTTGTGAAAATAAGAATCAAAATGATTATGCGAAGCTCATCATTCAGTGGCTCACATTCCTAGTTTATGGTAAATGAAGATGATCAGATGTGACTAATTTACCCTCATGACTGACACTCTTTGAATGAATTGGCAAACAGGATAACTGAGGAATACAGAAATCATCATGCATCGACCTATGCCTCTTTAAAAAACTTATAGAAACAGAGGAAGCTGGTATTGTGTCGAACTATGTTGTCAATCAAAGACTGACTCAAAGCACAATTACGTGATACCTGCACAGAGCACTTACTGTAATACCAGTAGGGAGGAACTAGGGCTGGGTGATATCGCCTCAAATTTATATTACGATATAATCTTATTTTACGATATAATATTATCTTATCGTGTGCGGTAATTGTGATATATTCTTTTCTCTTTTTTTTATGAAAATTCTCACTGTCCAGATACATTGCAGCAGAACAACTTCAAAAAAGTATAGAATGTCATTTAAAGAACATGTATTGTGCAAAATGCATTTAAAAAATATTGAAATATTTTTCCAAAAAATGCAACACATAAATTCTCACAACATAAAGATGAAGATATTCTAAATCAATTAAAAGTTAAATGTTATAAAAGAAACAAAGTTCAAGTTGTCCACTTTCCTGGTTAACTATTTATAAATTTTATATGTCACAAAAATAAACGTGCACATATTTGAAATAAAAATCCTTCAAGTTCAACAGGTTTTTTTCAGCTAAATGGAAAACAACACATTTCAAACTTGCAATATGTATTGTAAAGACGAACACTGAACATTAATATTTATTCTCCTTGATGACAGCTTGATGAATTCATACAAAGGCGCTATCGCAGTAGGCAGGAATAGTCAAAATCTACCTTTGGCCAAATTTATATCGCCCACCACTAGGAGGAACCCGTCTTGTTTGGTAAGCAACAGAACCAAATCTACACCCAGTTAACTGGTTATCTAATTTGAATAAAATGGATAAAGGTGTGCACAGTTCTTTTGTTATATGTCTGATACAGTTGTAATATGTATATTGACTATATTAATCAAAGATTAGTAAATACAGACATCTGGCATCTATTATAATTTTGGAAAATAATTTTCAAAGATAGATATGCCATCACCTAAATTAAATCATATAAAGATATTCTGATATTTTCTGTCAAAGCCCTAACTTTGCTTGACTTCCTGCGAAAGGTCACCTTCTTCAACATATGGAATTCCGGAATTGCGCCGCTCAAGGTGGCAGCATGTTGGAGTAGCTCTGTTACTTTGGTTCAGATTTTTTTTCTTTTTTTAAACATTTTAATTCTTCCATTTCTGGTAGAAACATTGTTTTTGTGGACAACTGTTCTCTCTGGTTTTGAATGCTGTGCAGCTGGAAGGATTTTTGCTGATACTTTTTATTTTTGGACATTTGTGATGATGCATAACCATGGCAACAAGGTGGTTTACAACTGGCAGCAGCTGATTAACATCACAAAAGCTCAAAGGAAAATACCTCAACTACAGCCACAAAACCCTGATGAGTTGAAAAGAAGACGCCATAGATCCAGAGCATCCTCTACATCAGACTGTCATACAACTACAGAGCGTCTTCAGTCAGAGGCTTCTTCAGATCTGCAAAGCACTACAAGAGATCATCCCTACCCACAGCCATCAGCATCTACAACAAATCTTTGAAGGAACTTGCATAATGAGTTACAACAACATTTAATTTCCCTTTGGGATTAATAAAGTAATTTTGAATTGAATTGAATTTGAACAGAGTAGTTCAGATGTTTTACCAGTCATTTGTTGAAAGCCCTAACAAAAAATGGAATGATGTTGAAACACATTATTTTGAGAAACATAATTTTTTATATCTGTCTATATATATATATATATATATCAAAACCCGCTTATTCTTTAACGGTTGTGGTATCATTGGGTGTACCGTGGACAGATCGCCAGTCCATTGTGGGAGTTTCTAAATACAGTGCTTTTAAAACAATAAATCATAACATTTGTTGCACTAGATTCCAAAAACAAATAACATTTATTATGTTATTTTGTTTTATTTTATTTTGATATTTACTTTTTTTTTTTTGCTTTTCTCAATGGAAAAAAAATTACCTTCTTTCTTTGGATACAGAGTGTTTTTCAACAAACCCTTCTCAACCTACTGCATAGTTACACTGAACAGACAAAAACATAATATTTTTGTATTTGTGCAGTGTTTTTACTGGCATACCAGTGTGCCATTTTCTTCTAGTAGAAAGCATGCCTCACATGCTTACAGCGTATGAATGAGTTTGGCCTCTGAAGACCTCTTGCACACAGCTGTTAGTTCTTCCAAAGTGCAGAACTAAAATCTTTGGTGAAGCAGCTCTTAGCTTTTGTGCCCTGGGCTACTAAAACAGTCCAACAGACCTGAGAGCAGCTGAAAATACTGAAAAACCTTAAACACATAGCTAGAGTCAACAATACTATCTTCAGCAGGTCTTTGATTTAGGATTTAAAGATTTTTTTCACCTAATTTAAATTTATGTCATTGTTTTACTGTTGTAGAATACACACACACACACATACATACACAAATATATATATATATATATATATACATACATACATACATATATACATACATACATATATATATACATATATATACATACATATATACATACATACATATATACATATATACATACATACATATATATATACATACATATATATATACATACATATATATACATACATATATATATACATACATATATATACATACATATATATACATACATATATATATACATACATATATATACATACATATATATACATACATATATATACATACATATATATACATACATACATATATATATACATATATATATATATATATATACATATATATACATATATATATATATATATATATATATATATACATATATATACATATACATATATATACATATATATATATGTACACATTCAGCTACAGTTGTGATTTTTGTAGATAGTCTATTCAGCATTAAACCATCTTTAGAAATGTTAAAGCCTTTTAAGAATGGAAGCAAATCAGTATCATAATTTAAATTAAAATGCATTAGCTGAAGTGCTTTTTCATTTCCAAAATGCAACTGCCAATTTTCATTCATTAAGGAAATGAATAAGAAATCATTCAAACTGCTTTTTCCTTTTCCCCTTCAAGACTGGTCAATCTGCAACTAAATAAAAATAATAAAGAAAAATACATTTAAAATGTAATTTTCAAATAACAATACAACTGCCTTTTTACCTTAAAAATAAAATAAAGAAATCCACCAAACTGCTTTTTCTTCTTCAAAATTGGTAATTCTGCAACTAAAGGAAAACAATAAAGGAAGGGACATTGCTTTTTTGTGTTGTTTTTTGTACGTTTTAGTAAAAATATTATTGACAGTGTTGCGCCCTCTTCAGGCTAAAACTTTACACGGCAGTTGAATTTGAATCAGCATTGCCACTGGCTCAGTCACTATGACTAATGTTAGCCAGCCATCCTGCCACTGTGGAGTATAAAACAAGCTCAGTCTTGACCACACTACCATAGTGAGTTGGAGTTGGATTAGCAAGGAAATGTTGACACCACCAAGCCCTCCTTCCCGCGCTTGCCTCGGTCCTCCAGGCAACGCCTCCTTTGCCGCATTTTTCAATCCAGAAATGTAGTTGGAGTGAGACTCTGGTAGGGGGGTGAGTTGTTCTTTCAAATATTGTTTGCAAGAGGTACTACCAACAGTGGCATATTGAAATCCCAACGATATCTGACTAGGTTAACTAGAACGCTGTTTACTCAGGCGTGAGATCCAACCAAGCTCCGACTTCCAACTTCCAAGGTAAATGGAACGCTGGGGCTGCAGCATGAGGACTGGCTGTTTGCTGTGAGCGCTCTGGGATGGGAGAGGAGCCCACAGCAGCACCGCTGCTGGTTGAAAAGAGTAAGGATACGTGCTTCACATCAGAGTCTCAAAAAGTCTCCAATAACACCAAAAAAATAGTCTCTAGATTTGTCTCAAGTCCTTTTGTCGGAAAAAAAAGAGTCACTAAAGGGGTCTAAAGAGTCACTTAATATAGGGACAGCGTCGCCAGTTTGGCCACATTGACGTCTCTCGTTGGTAACAGCAACACCACTTCACACAAAAACATGCCAGCCAACCCCAAGAAGAGTGAGCACTGACATCACTCTTCTGCGCCGCTTGGGATTGCCAACTCCATTTGAATTATGGTACACCTTTTATGGGGCGGGCATGAAAACGAAAAAGCAATGTCCTTTTTTATCATGTTCATTCAGTCACAGAATGAGCAAATTTGGAAGAAGACCATGAAAAAGCAGTTTGTAGGCTTCCTTATTTGTTTTATTTATGAATCAAAACTGGCAATTGCATTGTGAAAATGAAAAAGCATTTCAGCTAATGTTTTAATTTGAATTATGACACAGATTTGCTTAAGTGGTGTTTAGACATAAATTAAAAATTATTTCAAATACTTTTAAAAGTAGATCTTTTAAAAAACTGTAAAAAAAATAATGCAACTGTTAATAAAATGACTTAATGATATTTACTGTTTGTTTTAATCAATTTATTCATAACAACCATCAAACAACTAAATAACCAATGTGACAAAACAGAAAACATTCTATCCATCCTGTTCCTCCTCTCCTCACCTCAGCCTCTCTTTGATGCTTCATGCCCTAAACAAGAAGTCAAAAAGCATAGTTTACAAAAAGATCAGCACAAAAACTTTTAGAAATAATATATTTACTAATGTAATTAGTCATAAATTATGTATTTATTCCACTGTTCCACATGTACATACAGTACTTTTTAATTTCTTTTTTAAAATAATCTAATTTGTTTTTGACCAGCAATGGGGGACATTCCCATGCAGCCCCATCTTCTCCAGAAATGTCCTCATAAAATAGACAGAAAATAAGTGAAAAGGAGGAACATGGCAATTGTGTTAATTTGTGAATGCAAAACTATAGTTTTTACAGCAGAACACAGAAGATCACATGCTGAGATCACAGTTTCTGTAGTATTTGAGGTGTTATTAAGACTCAACTAAGCATAAGGTGTGTAACTGGATTTATTCTTCTACCTCCATACAACCGTGTTCCAATTTTGCCCTGGTGAAGAGGCAATAATTTCTCCTAAAAGGAGTTGTCTTTATGCTTTATTTGCAAAAAGCAAAATTTCCTATTTATAAGCGCGGCAGTACACAGAAAACTAATAAACCACCACACAAGCTCATTTACAAGTAATGGTTAACAGAATAATATTTAAATACATGTCTATGCTAACAACAAAGGCCAAACAACACAACTGTTTTAAGTTTTTTATTTTTGTGCTGCCAGATTTTAATATACTTACATTTTAAACTGTACTCCCTTCCCTCTTCACCTGCTGCTTCGTCCACTATTGTTGCTGGAACAAACATTTCTCGTTTGGGCCGCAATTAATTTTGGGATATGGATAGTATTGAAGTATACATTGGACCCATCCTTCAAATCAGAGAAAAGAAAGGACGGATTTGTGGGCCGCATATGAAGGAGTCCACGAATCTGGACAGCCTTCATCGCAGCGATGTGACGTATCTGTCCTTGAAGGTGGGGTATTATGCAAAATTGACTTTCTGAAGCTTAATATCCTGAGAACCTGTCTTTCCCTCATTAAAAACATGGCTGAAGTGTTGCTCTGACCCATTCCCTCATGTTAGAGTAATCTTTGAGTCTCTGCTAGTAGGTCTCGGGGTTGCTGAAATGCGTGCTTCCACCTGTCCCCGCCTTTCCCCCCCCATCTCCTCCTCCGACCTTACGTACTCAGCCGAGAGCCTCCCCCCTGCAGAGCTCCCCTACCCCTCCCTGCCCCTCCCCAACTCACACAACTCCGGCTGAGTCCCAGATGCAGTAATTATAACACACCAGCTGCAGCTGTGCATCTTTTGTGGGATCTATTTTTTGTTGCTCTTTTGGTCCGCATTTTTTCAAGGAAAAGATGTCAAAGTGGCGTAAATGCTTATTTAGGTGCCAAGGAATTTCCACAGGATGACACGGTTCGTAAGATGTGCTATCTCTGCTCAAATCAACTTGAACAACTTATGTAAACAACGTAAGAGTCTGACTCCATGCACGATGATGCACGGTATGTGACGAACTGAAGGGGGAGTGTCAGAAAGAGTAGGAGGGTCTTGGAGAGGCACAGGCGAAAATCAAGGCGTCCAATATGGAAGTTAATTTATTTAAGGTGGATTTGGATATATGACAGACTTTTAAAATACTTAAGGTGACAATTTTATTGGAGTGTGCTATAGAAGGGTAATATGTGCCTGGAAGAAGCATAATACCCCCCCTTTAAAATCCAGCCTTCGAAGGATGCAGCCCCTGAATTTGGACACAGCTATTAACACAGCACACTTCTTTTTCTTTTTTGTGTTTGTTGGTGGCTGGCAAACAACAATATACAGATACTTAATGTGGATATTTCCAAACCTTTCAGAATTAAACACAGCAGTGAGAGGTACTAATCAGCTGCAGGTGCAGCAGCAATACTAGAGCGTACAAAGATCGTCTATAAAGGAAGATGCCTCATTCACGTACACAAGCAGACACACGGCAGGATCATGACAGTTGCTTCACCACGGCTGCATTTGGAGTACAAAAACAAATATGCTGGTCACCTGTGTAAAACAGACCGGCCATTCAGGAAAACTCCTCAATCTCCCCATGGCCAGCCCACCCCTGGTGTTTCAACAATGATCTTGAGATGTGTGAAATATATACTAAGAATATGTAAAGTATTTTTAGTCAGAGTCAATGTTTGAAATAAAAGTAAAGTGGTATAAAAAGCAAAAGTATTATAGCAGCTTATATTAACCTTATTTTATTTAATAATTTACTTTTACTAGACATGCTTTATGTGTTATTCTGAGTGCATGTTTCACACAGGATGATCAATAGTGGTGCAGCACCTTCAATTATCATCAGCATCCCTCTAGATAACCACCCAAAGAGGCAACCATTTAAAGCTTCATAAATCAGCATTTGAATAAACTATGACGTTTTTGGTAAAGTTTAATTATTATTTTATTTTTTTATCTTGGACCCATTCCAACTTCATGTTTGCTTAAGTCTGACTAATGTGGATTAAAGCTAAAGGAAGACACCAAGAGAGTTACTCACTGCAAATATAATATCAACTGCTTCTGACAAAACCCCACTTTGAAAATTCTGGACTATCCCTTTATGAGCAATGAAAATGAGATGGAGGTCAGCCCTTGTAGGTTGATGCAATAATTATGTAATGATATCATTCATGAGGGTTGGTTTGGGGGGAGGGGGGTATAACTGTGATTATGTTTTTAATTTTGTGGGAGAGGGATGGGAATGTGGTTTTATGTGGGGTAGTTTTAATCTGTAAGCATTTTGAGATGCAATTTTGTACGAAAAGTGCTTTATAAATAAAGATTGATTGATTGATTGATTGATTGATTTCTTCATTCATTCATTCATTCATTCATTCATGATGAGCACGTCTTTTGTTGGCATTAAATTATTTCATTCATTCATTCATTCTCGTAAATCAGTCCCTTATTAAATCCTCAAAATGTGGGATACTGCATTTTATCCACATACAGCAGTGTCCCTTTAGGCTCTTTCTCCACTTCAGTGCTATTTGCATGTCTAAACCAGCAGAGTCATTAAAAGGCAACCAACCACAGCGCCAGAGTCTCCATGCTGAGTGCCTTCCTGAAGCTGCTGAAGCATCGTCAGCCTGGAGAGAAAGAGAATCAGAGAGCTTCTACAGGTCCCCTCTGGGAAGAGAAAAGAGCTCTTATTCTAACTCGGTGGAAAATGCCAGCACCCACAGGGGCACTGTTACACACAGCTGGGATAATAAGCATCACAGGGAGACCCACAATCCACCAGCAAACCGAAACCAGCACACGCCTTTTCTCCCCAATCCACCATTGCCACAGAGCTCTCTCATCCCCAAAAGCCAATGAATCTCCTCGCCCTTGCCATAGCAGGACTATTTTAGTGTCTGAATCAGTGTGGTGTGTAATATAGGATGTGGTTTATAAGACTGGGGGGTAAAGGGGATGCAGTGAGACACTGAGGGACAAGATGCACTCTCAGATTCAACCTGAAAGTCTTGTACCATACAATTCACACCGCAGAAAGTATTCAAGCAACTGGCACCTTGAATTTAATTACATTTTTAAACATTCCTGAACTACCTAAGACAGAACATAATTCAGCTGCAATTTCCTATTCAAATTTCATTACTAGCTATTTAATAATAGTATCGTTAAGCATACGAATAATCTTTAGGTGTATGAGAGAGGTGGGGAATGTTCACATAGAATCAAGCTGATATGTGAGCTAATATTTTCATGATAATAAGGGGACTACACGAATGTAGAGCTCAAGCTCAGTAGGACATTATTTGAACTAACACATGGATCAAAGACAGTGACATTTCAATCAGCTGGGGATTGCAGGAGCTCTATCCATGGATTACATTTTTAACAGTCCAACTGTACCACTATCATTGGTCTTGAGCCATTAAACAGAATACTTGGGGAATTATTACATGTTAAATTTACTACATTTCAAGCATTATATTTCCAAGACATTATCAAAAGTCTCAACATTCTAATGCACACCTCTTATTTCTATGCAAAGGAGAAAATGTTGATGCTTCCCAGGCGCCACAGCCTTGATTCATCTTAGGTTTTCTCCCCTACTGTTAGTTCCTACTTGTGTGCTTTTTGCTCTCACTTTCTCGCTCAGCTTCCTCCCTCCCATGTATTCAGCTTAATAAGTTTGCATGAATGGCCACATCCAAATATAATGCCTGGGACCTGCTGGCGGGCTTTAAATGTAGCCCTAATGGCCAAACCATTATACTGGTCGGTATACTCAGAGTCGACTGAATGCGTTGCTTTGGGAGAACTGAGATGGTGGCAGGCGGGAGGTGGCAAAGAGGGGTGGCGGGGAGAGTAAAGAGCTGCCTTTCCATTAGCTGATTGAATTGAAACCTATTCTAGTTTGCTGGCACTTGTTTGCTTCACATTAAATAAGCCCAAGATGTAAACAACTCTGTTACGCCGCTCAAGAAAATCTCACAGGAAAGCCATGTCACACTAGCAAGACTTTTGCCTCTTCAGCCAGCAGTAGGACACAGTTTGTGTGCTGGTGGAACTGGCTGCCTTAGTACATTTCTCGGTTCTGCTGATGCTTTGTATTAGCCACTCCATGTTCTGCGTGAGCCAGAGTGAAGGCCTAATGGACCATGGCGTGCTGAAGTGGCTGGCCGGCTGTCACACAACACATCACACATTAGGATCCAACATTTACCCTAGTGCAATGTCCGATTTAATAAATGATATATATATATATATACACTTGTAGTGGCTCTATTGCAAAAGGGTGGTGAAAGGAGTGGGGGGGGGGGGGGGGGGAGGATGACAGGCTTCAAACACCATAAGTGTTCTTTTTTGGAACCAGGTCAACACACAACATTTTTCAATATAGAGAATGCAGGAGGGAAGAAGGATTAATCTGCATAGTTAAGGACTTGCACATTGCATGCTGGATAGTGTGATGTTATATCCTGGATTATATTCATAATAATGGATTATTCAAGAACAAGAATCAATAATTTGGTGTTGCTTGCATTGTTATATTTAGGTCCCGAACACTTCTGTCATCAAATGGTGTGTAATTTAGCAGGGACGAAGTCAGTCAGTCCGTCCGTCCGTCCGTCCATCCGTCCGTCCAGCCATCCATCCATCCATCGTCTTCTGGTCATTCAAAGTACTGGATTATAGGAGGGACCTGTCCGGGAGGGAATCACAGAATTCCCTCTCCCCTGCTTGTTTTCGAGGATCCCATGGTGTCCCCAGGCTAAAAGTGATAGAAAAAACGTCCTCGAGTGAGATCCTCACAAAGAGACATGCCTGGTGAACCTCCAAAAGGATCAAGTGTCCAAAATACTTCATCTGACTTATTTAGATACAAAGGAGCAGAGGTTCTGCTCTCCTTATATGATTGAGCTCCTCTGTTTGAGATCCTTTTTGGCTTAGCTTTTTTGCTACCAAAACAGACCCATACAGTTTCACCAGGACTCCAGATGAGGCTCCAAAGCTATTCATCTTCCACTCCAAGAAGACTGAATTAGAAAAAAAAAAAAAGAGTATAGTATAGTTGGGTGTATACTGCCCACACACATTTAATGAAGTGAAATGCTGATTGATAAAAATAAAAAAAATCATGAGACAGAATCAAAACACCGTATTTTACATTGCCTTCCCGATTTCCACATTTGGAATTAGGGAAAAATTAACTGTGCCCCACAATTGGCCATCATGTGTTTTCCTGTTAAATGGTTCTGCTGTCACAGTTCTTATCCACTTTGCCCATGTTACCTTGAGTTTGACAAGTTCCCACCTGCCACAGGTTTTTTTGTGATCGCAGCTTTGCTGTTATCTGCATTTCAAAGACCTGCCAACATTTTAGCGATAACTAACCTTGCACAATCCCTGTCAATGGCTCTACCCACACCGTCTCACAGCCTGAGTGACTGAGTGCAGCGCTTAGAGCTGTTACTTGATCTAATCATTCCCATCATAGAGTGTATACATTATGAATCATTTTTAAGCCTTTTGCTCCTCCATCATCAGAAAATATTTTGGAGAGCTGCACTGATGGGAGTTAGCTATCGTGTACCTCTTTAGAAAGAGTTTTATTTGGATGTTGTGTATTGTAAAGCTTGAGACTAAAGGTGCATTTACTTAAGTAATGTTAACAGGAGGTGGAGTTGCTTTCTGCAGCTCAGACTCATATACAGATGAGAAGAAAGTTACTTATACACAAGCACAGACACTTTATAGTGTATATTTAAGGCATCCCATGTATATTCCCATGTTATTGCTATCAAAACTAGAATTACATTTTTCCTATTGTTTTAATATCTTCTTTCTGTTCACTTTGACTTTTGAACTTTTTTTTAACTTTCAAATGTAAGTTTTAAAAATTTGTGCCTTTTTAAATTAAATGTGATGCCTTGCAGCAGCATTCATTGTTCATTGATCACATTTAGTCATGTTACAAACACACTTCAATGTATTTAATTGGAATTTAATGTGGTAGAACAAGGCAAGGCAATTTTATTTGTATAGCACACTTTCAACAACAAGGTAATTAAATGTGCTTTACATGATTAGGGGATAAAGTAAAAACAGAAATGAATTTAGGATAAAGTAAAAACAGGAATAAAGCATGAAGTACACACAAAACATATGATACATGAACCATTACTCAAAGGCAGCTCTAAACAGATGTGTTTTTAGCCGTGACTTATAAGAACTCAGTGTTTCAGTAGCTTTGCAGTTGTCTGGAAGTTTGTTTCAGATTAGAGGAGCATAGAAACTGAAAGCTGCTTCTCCATGTTTAATTCTAATTCTAGGGATGTTGAGTAGACTGGAATTAGAGGACCTGAGTGTTCTGGTGGGTTGGTATAGTGACAGATCTTCAAGATACTTTGGTGCTACGCCATTCAATGATTTATAAACTATTAAAATGATTTTTGAAGTCTATTCTGAGCTACAGGGAGCCAGTGTAAGGACTTTAAAACTGGGGTGATGTGCTCTATTTTTCTGGTTCTAGTGAGGACACAAGCAGCAGCATTCTGGATCAGCTGCAGCAGTCTGATTGACATTTTAGCAAGACCTATGAAGACACTGTTGCAGTAATCAATCCGATTAAAGATAAATGCATGGATGAGTTTTCCAAGGTCCTGTTGTGACATCAGTCCTTTAATCCTTAAAAAGTTCTTCAGGTGATAGAAGGCTGACCTTGTCATTGCCTTTATGTGACCTTGGATGTTCTGAGTCCATTACTACACCTAGATTTCAGGCCTGATCAGTAGTTTCTAGCAGTATTAACTGAAGCTGTTTGCTTATTCTTGATCGTTGAACAACACAAAAAAGTAAGCACAAATCAAGATCTAAAAACTGCAATGAGCATTTAGATTGAACCAACATATGTGCCGTTTCTGCCAGTATAGTCTTTTAGGGTACATCTCTATCAGCTTTGCACACCCACAAACTTAATTGTTTGCCCAGTCTTCTTTGCAAAATTGGTCAGTTTCAATTATATATTTCATTCTATTTTGTTATGTGAGCATCAGTTTTCAAATCACTGATTCCTGGTTAGGTTTTGGTCTGAACTTTCATCAGGTCATTTAAACCCATGAATGGGCTTTGTGTTAAACCATTCCATTGTAGCTCTAGCTGTATCTGTAGGTTTGATGTCCGGCTGAAAGGTCAACTTATTACCTATTCTCAAATGTTTGAAAGCCTCTATCTGCTTTTCCCCCCCCAGGATTTCCCAATACTTTGCTCCATCAACTTTCCCAACAACTCTTACAAGATTATCTATCCCTGTTGAAAAGAGTATGCCCACAGTGATGCTGTCACCACTATGTTTTTTTATGTTGTGCTCAGAGTGATGTGCTGTGTTAGCACTCTGTGACACATTGTGTTTTGCAATCAGAAAGTTTATTTTTGGTTAGAGTATGTTCGCTGCCATGTTTGTTGAGTCTCCAACATGGCTTGTGGTGAGCCTTATGTTGAACTTCTCATGTCTTTTGAGCTTCTCGTGCCTTTTTTCTTGCTGGTCTTTCATAAAAGTCCAGTTTTAGAAATGCATAATTAATTGTTGTCCTGTTAACAGATGTTCTCCATTTAGCTTTTTGGATTTTTCTCTGATAATTGCTCTCATAGAAATTTCTGTGTATCTCTAAATAAATTACTCTTAGGCAATTCGGTCAATTGAATTTTATTTGGCAGTATTAGAGTAAGAGGGTTAACATATGCGTACAGCACCTTTTTCAGATATTTTGTAAAGAAAATGTTTACATCTAATTGTATTTCTTCTTCACAGTTATATACTACATTGTACTGATCTAATAGAATCCCAGTTAAATACACTGAAGTTTGTGGTAGTAACATTAGAATGGAAAAGTTCAAGTTCAGAGGGTGTGAAAACTTTTGTCAGGGATTGTATGGGATCAGAATATTTTGCTGTGTATGTCCCCCCCTTCTAGGAGACATTTAGCACTTTGAGCCACATGGTTGGAGTAGTTAAATATTCATGAATTCTCATAGGAATATTTAATTAAGTGATGCTCCTCTGGGTTTTCTCTCAGTCATGTGCTTGGACTGAATGTAGTTAGGCAGTGGCCCCTATGGGCTAGCTTCTGTAAAACAAAGCCCACATTGCCGCAGAATCTTACTGTACTTTTTTTTTCTCTTTTGCTGTGGGGGCAGAGAAGTCTGACTCCCCTCTGTGTGAGGCACGGCAGAATACAAATAGGTCGCCGTAAAATGTGCTGCAAATTATGGGTGACTCAGGGGAACATGCCGCAGGTCATGTGTAAAGACAGGAACAGAGATGCACACAAGTGCATATGTATATTTAGTGTCACATAATAGCACAAGCATGCACCAAGGCGCACCAGTTCACAGAAGCAATTGTGAAGTAACACGCATACATAAACTGTAGCCTACCTGTTCAGTATACCAGTTGGCATCTGACCTTTTATTATTATCTAACTTTATTTTAGCAAGACGAACCCCAGAAAGGTAGAGGTAGTTTTGCCGTGGTTGTGGGATGTAAGTGTTTTGACTGTGTGTGACACAGGAGGTGGACGGAGCGGAGCTGGGGGGCGCTCTGTTCTGCTCAGAGCCGTCGCTCTCCAAGGTTCTGAAATTCGGGAGCGCTCTCTCTTCAGTCTCGCCTTACTGGCGATTAATGCAAACCTCACTTGCAAAATCCTCTAACGACTGCCTCCATTCAGATATACTCTCATTTTTTACATAATCTTTCGTCTTTGACATATTGGATTTTTGTTTTACAATGCAACCGCTGGATGTACGCTCACATATGTGCAACAAGACCGACAGCCGCTATCTAACCTGCATTATTTGGATATACTGACTTGACTCTGGATGCTCAAGGAACGCGATACAGAGGATTTTTCTCTTTCCTTTTTTTAGTGCTGTCTGTCTGTGTCGCATGCTGTTGGACGTAAACTGCGATATTGTCTCAGAAAGGTGAATCGGATGAGGATAATGACGAAACAGACCTACTTTTTCGTGGATGTCACCGTTTTGGCATTGGAAAGAGCTAAGAAAAAACGGCTGGTCAGTAATTGCTTTTAAGCCCATAATCCACGAGGAAGGAGGGGAACAAAAGTGCTTCCTGGAGCCTTGTGAATCTACTGCGTGGATAAGAGTGAAGTTTCCAATAGGCAGGGTGATTATCTGAAATCTGTTCCAGCCATCCGTTCTTTGGATATTCCTGGGTTCACACTAAGAGGATATCAAGCATTTGTTTTACCACGGTGAGTTTGCCTTAACGCTTAAAGTGCGCCACTGTTGTCCCTGAAATTCATCTGGCACGAACCCCCCCCCCCCCCGGAAAAAAAACAGGGATAGTTTTCAGCCTATACTCAGCTGTTTAACCCCTTTTCTATAACAATAAGGTGGTGGATTTTGGAATGTATGACTGCACGTTTAATCATGCTTATTTAGGTTATTATTAAATCAAACGCGAGCAAATACATTTTAAATTCGACAACAACTGAAGCTATTTGTTTTTGGTCCTTTATAAAGTTTTAATTTTCACCTCAAATGGGTCGGCCTTTTACAGTAGCCTATATGGAAAATAAAACAGTCCACCCACTTAATGAATCTCAAAACGCTTTTCTCTGTTGTGTCGTTGTGCTCTTGGACCTGCTGCTGCTGCTGTATTAAATAAAAAAAACCTGTTGAGCTGTATAGCTACCAGACTTCCTGAACGAAACTGCTTTTCTTCCTATAAAATATTTCTTTTGATAAAACTTGTTGCTGGTAAAAGTACATTGCAAGGTCAGAATGGGTTGTGAGAATGCGCAAAACAGCAACCGCGGAATCACCACCCATGGCATGGTTATTATCTATGTATTTATTTATTTAATTTCTTTGTTATTCCACTGCAGAACATCTCTTTCGGATACACGATGACAGCAGAGATAACGATGAAAGCAATAATAAAGACCTGGTCGGATCCGGAGAGAATACCCGGAGCTTAGAGATGACATCCACGCAGTCGTGTTGAATGTGGATGTTAACGCCGCGGGGAAGGATGGGCCCTCTCCTCTCGGCCGCCTCCGTCCTCCTCCTCTTTCTCCTCCTGGCCCTGAGCGTCGCGTCGCCGGCCACGGTTGGCAACCCCGAGGATTACGTCGCCGACGAGGCAGAGCGGACAGCCGCGGATAACATCGTCTTTGACGACTACCGGGGAAAGGGGTGCGTGGATGACAGTGGGTTCGTGTACAAGCTGGGCGAGCGCTTCTACCCAGGACACTCAAACTGCCCGTGCGTGTGCACGGAGGATGGGCCCGTGTGCGACCAGCCCGAGTGCCCGAAACTGCACCCCAAGTGCACGAAAGTGGAGCACAATGGATGCTGCCCAGAGTGCAAGGAAGTTAAAAACTTTTGCGAGTACCGAGGGAAAACCTATAAAATACTGGAAGAATTCAAGGTAAGCCAGTACTTTGAGTCAGTCCGTCACTACATACATTGACAAGATAAACTGTTGCAATGTTAACAACAAAATAGGTGTAACAATTTTGATACATTTTGTTTGAGTAAATAAAGATTTAGAATAAATTATGCAAGATACTTAGATACACAGATAAGGTATAACATTATGTCCACCTTAGAGCTCTGAATCATTGAGGCATGAACTCTACTGACCCCTTGAAGGTTTGCTATGATATGTGCCACTAAGATATTACCAGCAGATGTTTTAAGTCTTACATGTTGCAAGGTGAAGCCTTTGTGGAATGGTTTTGTTTGTTCAGGACATCCTACAGATGCTCAATTGGATTAAGGTCTTGGTAATCTGAAAGCCATACATTTTTGCCTTTGTGCTAAAAGAGGTCACAATCATTAGAGAACACTGTTCCAATAAAAGGTATATGTGGTCTGCTACAAAAGTGGCAGATCATGGAAAAATGTAGGGATTTTCAACCTTTCCAAACCAAAAGTAAGATGACTCTTTAAAAAAATGATAACTTATCAATTTGTATAAAAATTTACTTTAGAACATTTTGTTTCTGTTTTTTGTTTTTAAAACAACATAAACATCAATGATACAAAAAGAGGATGAATATATTTTTTCTATGGTATATTGTTGGTGACCTGGTGACAAAGAATGATGTGCAAATATTCCTTGTAATATTAGTCTCATTCTGTTGAAGAAATTCTTTCCAAATATTTCATGAAAACCCATAGAAAAACCTGCTAAAACCAGCATTTTTATTACTTCTCTCTCTGAAAACATTGCTTAGCTCTTAGTCATTGTGTGCTGTCTTGCTCCAACAAAGAGAATTCCCCTGCTTTTTCTAAGTTTAAATATTCATTAACAATACAACTCATATAAACATATCACCTTTATCCTCTGGATATCACACATGATGAATGACGGAAACCTGACCCAACATATTCAGTTAACTTTTTACCAAAATGCTTAAGTAGGATTTATTACCAAAATAATTTACCAATGCTGTTACAATGTTTACCATTACTGAATATTATATTTACAAACTCAATATGCCAATTTAAAATATAAATAATTTTAATGCTCAATATTTATATCCTCAAGAATTCAATTTCTTATCATTGTGTTTGTCCCATTAAAAGTAAATAGTGATTCTGTCTTCAAACACCCAAAGGGATAAGGACACCGAGTCAAATTGTTTTCTGAATATGTGCTCCAGTGTTTTAGGTCACTGATTTATACAGCATTAGATTATAGATTGACTCATTCAAAGGGCTAAACTTAAAATGAACTATCTGTAAGGCTAGTCATTGATTCAATTATTCAGATTTGATCATTTTCACAGAAAAGAAAATATGAACAACCCTAGCTAAACCAGCATGTCCATGATAAACTGATATATCTATATTTAACACAAATAGGTAATACTTGTCATATTAGTTACATCAACTGCCACTATGTTTTAAAGCTCCATGTGCTTGTGAAAGAGAATATTATTCATGTATATTAATTTTTAGAGTTTTAACTGAATTTTAACTGTTTTGGGTATTTATTGTTTGTTTTGCAACTTGTTCACAGCAACAAAGCATGTTACTTTGTAGGCATATAGTCCATTTCAATTGATGACACATCAGAGAAGATTAGCAGTTTGAATTAGGTGCATTCGCTATGGTCTATATTAGCAAAGCTTGTGGTTTAGATTAGCCTTTATATACTGTAGATGTATCATGAAACTTTTCTTTTGGCCAAAGCCACCAACAAGGCTGCCACCAAGTGTGATCCCTCCCCTCCATCAGCCAAACACTGAACCCTCATTGCCACACTGACAGATGCTAAAACAGTATTTTAATACGCTGTTGTATGGACACTGAGTCATTGCTCTTGCAGCGGCTCTCTACTCATCACACCCGTGTCTCTGTAGTTGTTATGGACCATGACAGCACTGTCTGATTATAAATGACACCAGGGGTATGACAACTACAGTATGTGTTTAAACTGTTGCTGCCCATGAGGAGACCTCCTAGTTTAGGCTCCCCACAAGTGGATCGAGGCTGAGTATGACTGAAATAAGATATGACACAACATGGCCCAAACAACAAGCTCCATAGCTAATCATGGATTTTAGTCATGTCTCTGCAAACAAATCAGTGCTCACAGATAAGATTAGTGCATGTATTCCAGTTCATTCACTTAACTACAGCAAGCAAACAATAAAAATAAAAAAAACTTTTTTATAACAATATTGTTGTAATCTGAATTTAAATCACTGTGTTAACTCTAAAAATTTTCGCCTAATTTTTCACACATCACTTTAAAATTACACAACTATAACTAGTACAACATAATGTACCACTTTAAATTATTGTTTTATTGGATAGAAATCAATAGACATACTTTAAACACATAATTGATTTTGGTTTAAAGTTTTTATACTGTCAGTCAGATTAGAAGAATGCTTTTCAACATCACATAGCTGGCTGTCAACTCAAACAATATGTACCCTTTGTTCCTTGTGTCTCAAGAGCTCAGGGAGTAAAGTAGGGAAACAGCTCCTGTTATCCTCTGAATGAAACTCTAGACCTAACGGAGTGCTTGTAGCTTGAATATATTATTGAAGGAAATCTAACAGCAAGTACTATTCGGGCCATGTGTTGTCTTGTTCTTGTAATATAGGGATGCACAAGTTTCAGCAATGTAGATTTGTGAATTTTTTGTGAATGTTTTAAACTCTTTATACACCTATGTTAATTAATAGTGTAGCTCTCTTCACAACATCACAGACACAGGTCGATCTTTGAAACGGGCGTTTATTCACGAGCCTGAAAAGAGGTTCTTAAGTCCTTTAAGATCATGGTGGTTCGGTTTTTTAGCTTTTAGCCTCTTTCAGCTTCACTTTTCTAGAATAAAATAATGCTGCATATCTCTGTGTTTACAGTCTGAGTGATTTCTGCTGCCTTTTCTAATCTTAAGAGATTTTCAATTTAGGCATGACTTCAGCACCAACTTCACGTGAGAGTTCAGTAATGAGCATTTTAAGGTTATTAAACGGATAAACTTATGTAATTTTGTACCAAATGAAATCTAAATGCATTTTCACCTAAATTACCAAACTATGAAATACAGTACAAAATATATTTATTCACAGAAGTTATTAAATTAACTAAAGCTCTCTAAGTACTTGCAAAATGTACAAATAGTTAATAATTATTCCTTTTCTCACTTTTGTAAATATAAATACCTTGTTGATCATTATATTGTCTGTTTTACCCAGGGTCAGTGCTAGCCATTTGGGTTTCCCTAAGCACAAATGTTTTTTGATGCCGCCTCAGCGCAAACAATTTCGAGCTACGTCTACCAAACAGGTAGATGAAGTGTCTCACACAGGACATTGTTGAAACGTGTAGGACAACATACTCGCATGCTGTAGATCTGTATATATTTATTAATGAGCATGTGCTAGTATGTATTGTCTTATATGTATAATTTGTTTCTTACTAAAAATGTAGGTCCTCGGTTTTTTGCTACTGACGTTTTTTCCAACTTTAACTTAAATTTTTTATTTTAATCCAGCTCTGCTTTCTGCAGCACCACTTTCTGTTCTGAATTTATTAAGATGCTACAGTATCACAAACTCCCTCAAACTAACATGACTCTTCAAATGTAAATTTGATGAGTTGAAAATCAAAAATCAGATTAGTCACCCCTACTAACCTCTCTTGAAGAGAAAGTCTTATGTGGATAACATTTTTTAATGAATAATAGAAGATAAAGGGTTTCTTTTAGTCATAATTGTTTGTGTTTTCTGTATTTGTTTATGTCAATCTTTGACCTTTATGTTGTGAGTCTAATATTTGTCACTCAGTTTATGCCCCTTTGTATTACAGCTCTGTGTCCAAGATCATCACTGGCCCCTATTTAGCCCGCTTTCAAAGCTTGCTAGATACACCCCTACCCAGCAGTCTTAATGAGGCATTTTTAAATGCATATAAACTTTAAAATTCAAGAATTTATACCTTTAAATACTTAGAATATGATACACTAAATTAGAACTTCCTCAAAAGTTAAAAAAACAGGTCTGAGCCAGATTAATAAATACCATTATTATTTCAAACTCTCAGCTTTGATGCGCTGCAGTCAAAGTGTGATGTGATGTGAAGTTTCTCAGCCCATAAAAATAAAGATACCTGTTGAGAAAAGCTGGACCATGGAAACAGATTTAAATTCTAAATGATTCTGCTCCCCTTTGTCAACTAAAGTCTCAGCTCTAAGACCAAGGCAACCGCTGCAGACTTTGGTCACAAACCTGCCAGACATGGGTGACATTGTGGGGCAGGCGACTGGCGGTTATAACATCACAAATTAATTTGTTTTTTTCATTGCAAATGCAACATATATCTATCCCACTGTGCAGCCAAGCTGGGTTTCAAGATTTGTATTGTGACAATGTACAACATTTGCAAGGTTAGAGGGGTGAACAGGTATGACCGTTTAAACTTTTTTCATCTGACAATATTAAAACATGTCTGTAATATCCGACTGTCCGACGTGTATTCACAAACACTGCACCATGTTTTCATAATGACAGTTCACTGTGGAAGGATTTTCTAAACCAATAAAAGTCAGATCTTGGTGATGCTACTTGCTTAAGAAAGCATTTTGCACACACAGAGCCTTGTAGACTCAGATTTGACAGGTATCTGCCTACTTGAAACTGAGGCATTATGGAACAGAGCACTGCGAGGGAGGGGGGGATGCACCATGGGGAGACTGAAAACGGGGTATTAATCTTTCTCTCAAGCTAAAATATTACTTTGTATTGAATCTATTAACATGCTTTGCATACCTTTATATTTATTATGTTGTTATTATTACAATAACCATGATGATTTTTTAATTAAGCTGATGTTTTGGTGCCCCCACGGCCGCGTGGTGTCAGGGATTAAAAACAGGACCCAGGTACAGAGAGATAAAATAATAATAATCAAAAACTTACAACTGGATGAAGAACACAGTGGAGAATGGGGAGAGTAGACATGGGGATGACAACGATGACAGGGAGGTGAGTAGACGAAGGACCCGACAAAGGACTGAGGGAAACTGGGGTTTAAAAGGGCTGGGACACCAATGGGAAGGCAATCAGGGAAAACATGAGACAGCTGATGACAACCAACAGACAAACACTAGGAGACAGCGAGTGACGCAGACGGGAAGGAAGTCACACCGTGACACGTGGATGGAGCGCCAGCATTGGTTTTACCTTCCAATAATAGTTTAATTAATTGAACAATCTGCAAATAAATAAGAGATGCGTCATCAAGTTTTGACTTCAGCCTGAAGACATTGTATTCTATCCTCGACATAAACTGAAGTAGAATGGTTTACTATAAGAAATTCCTCTCTTCAGGTCCTTTGAATTTTTGTTTTACCTAGACCTTTCCAAAACAATCTTCTTATTGCCTTTTTTTATTGAAACAAATTGCATTCAATATTTATTCTTGAGCATGATTAACTTTCTGTTGGAACTTATGGAAACATGTTATAACACTTACCATCAGTGGCGTCTCTGGCATAATAAGTTAGGTGGGGCACAGCAATTCAACACCTAATAGCAGCAAATAATTCTTCTGTGATGCATACCATCTGACTTTGATCAATAATTTTGATTGCTATTTTTTGTGATTAATTTAATATTATTAAATATTAAAAGAAAAATAGCACACATCTACACAATACAAACGCCATTTTATGTAAAGGTAATTGAAGAATGAAACCTTTTTTATAGCCTAAATGAAATTACAAATAAAGGGTCACTCACCAGTGTTGTTCTTCTTGAAAAAAAAGCAGATCTTTCATCTGGGCAAACCTTTCAATAACTGTATAATCTTTCAAATAATCACCTTTAAATCTATAATAATCTCTTGAAGTCCTTGAGTGATGTTAAAATCAACTGGCTTGTGACGTCCCAAATGTTTTATCTGAAATTTTTGTTCAAGAGGCAACGTGCTAAATTTAGACTTCTTCAAAAAATCTACTTCATTCTTTTATTTTTGTCTCAGTAGCTAGCAAGGATATTAGATGGCTTCACACTTCTATCCAACAGAACGTAAACGTGACGTGTTCTATTCCGATATTTTAATGAGTTATGCTGCACAACCAACTTTCACATTTTGCAAAACGGGGTGCATCACTTCCTGATGGCGCATTGCTGCCTTTCACGATCGAGAAAGGTAGCAGGGTCTCAGCTTGGGCCATGACATTTGTGCCCGTCAGCTGTCTACCGAGCGCACGTTGGGCATGCGCACTGCTATTTCAGATGTTCATTCCAATCGCTGCTTCAAGAGGATTTAGCCTACTGAGCTTGTCAGTATTCTTCCAAAGACTTAGATAGTTTTACACAAATGCATATAACAGAATCTTCATGGTAACAGAATCGGTCTTTATATAATATTACTCTGTAAGGAACGATCCTGTTCTACTGATTAATTTAAGCATGCCGTGCATAGAGCTCCACAGCGACATCTGGTGGGGCCAAGCCCCACAGGCCCCAAATGCAGAACATATAGTTTGCTGGTTGTAATTCATAATGGCTTAATAAAAAAAAGGATGTGAGGGGGGGGCAACCTCAGTCCATGGTACTGTCACCACAGTGGCTACTGTTCTGCAGTGTTTATGCAATGAGCAGTGATGTCACACCCAAACCGTTCTCATTTAAATAAGGATTGCTTTGTATTTTGGTGCAAAGTAACTAAGTATTTATTTATATTGCATATTTTAATTGACATATGTCACAAAGTAATTCACAAGAAGGGTAGTCCAAAAAAGACCTAGACTTTCTAACAGATCCTTCAGTCTGTTTTTCAGAATAGCATGATTACTTGTGTCAAAAACTGAGAAGAGAGAGAACAGAATGGAAATGGTCATAGATGGGGGGTTCCAACCAGGCTGTGAGATGGAAATCAACTGCCTTCTCAAAAAGCTTTAACAGAGCATTGCCTATGATTTTAATGTAATGTTGGATCCAAGCTGGGTTTTTAAGCTTTGGTTCCACAATGCATGTTTTAAAAAGCTGGGGAACACCCCAGTCAGAAGAGAAACATTAAAAAGCTTTACAACCCAAGGACCAATAGTATCAAAGCCTCTGATTAAAAAGCTTGACTTGGGGCCTTGCCTAGCAGAGTGGTTAAGACAGGCACCCCATGTTAAGAGGCCTCAGTCCTTGACGCAGTTGTCCCGGGGTTCAATTCCACCCTGTGGTCAAATGTCTTTTCCCACACCTCTCTCCCATTTCTACACACTATCCACTGTCAATAAAGGCAACTGTGGGAACAAAAACTTAAAAAGAAAGCTAGACTTAAAGATGGCTTCATTTTATCTAGAAGATCCTACATATCACTCACTATATGTCACAGGTTTAACAGTAGACCAGTACTATATAGGAGTTGCCTCATTAGCAGAGCATGATCGCTTTAGGGAGATTTTGGCATTAATTTATCTAATCTTATCAACAGAAAATTGAAGAAATTTGTTGTTATCTCCTTTAGAGTGCACATAAATGGATACAGCAACAGAAGACAACCAAACACTGATTTTGTCAAGCAAAACTTCAGGATTTCTCTTTCTTTTATATGGGTCTAGAAAAATATTCAGATCTGGCCTTTTTCACCATTTCATTTAGGGAGGTCAATAGATCTCGAAAATACAGCCTGCGTACTTCAATACACTGTTAATTAATGGCATACCTTTTTCTCTGAGATTTTCTCTGAGCACTTGTTTTAATAGGTGCCACTAGATTCAGAATAGATGAGCATTTTCTGTGGAAGCACTGGATAAGAGTGTTTACATCATTTCCATCGGAAAGCAGATAATTGTCAAACATGACAGAAAACCTTTCAGCAGAAGTCTTAGTTATCATGCGTGCTGGAGTTTTTAATTTCAAGAGCATTTGCTTAGAGCTATGGTTAGGCTCAACAAAGAGAAAATTATGATCACTCAATTGTACATCCTCCCCAGACACATTGGTAATGTTGAGGCCTTAACAAAAGGCAAGGTCCAAGCCATGCCCTTTTATGTGGGTTGGTCCAAAAACATGTTGGACAAAGTCTAAAGAATGGGGGATAGATATAAGTTCAGCTGCTGAGTTTGACGAGGCATCATAATTAAATGTTAAAGTATCCAAGAATTATAATTGAATTGAGTTCTCAACTCAATCATAGAAGATAAAAAGTCTATAAAATTCTTAAAAAATGCATCTGCAGGTCCAGGAGGGGGATAGATGAACTCACAATAAAACATGTTAGTAGAGTAAATTAATAGCAACAAGCTCTCCAATGCAGCAATCGAAAGGGGGATACCCAGATAAAAGTAGCCAGCAGAGGATGGTTTATATAGGTGAACAAACTCGCCATTCCTTTGCCATGTTTCCGTGAGGAACAGAAAATTCTGGATATTTCTTGTGAAAAGTTCATTAAGGGAGAATAATTTGTTGCCAGTGGAGTTCTTGAGAGTTTAAGTGAAGGCAACTGGACTTTTCTTAGTGTCTTGAATACGTTTTGTCTCGCATCCAAGAGGCTTCTTCAGTTATGAAAACTGGATTGAGAGTATCAGATTTATAAGTCTAAGGTTAAGGCTCAATAATGGGGCTATCGTTATACCTAACGAAGCTTATCCTGATAGCACTTTTACAACATGTAAAAGGTTTAGTTCGTTTGTCAAGAGTGCAATGTGAACACGAACCGCACCAGCTCAAAATTGCAACAATGTGTCAAAATTGGTCCCCAATCATACTGAGTCCAGCGGACTAACAGGTGTGAAAGCACCCTCATATTTGAGAAGTCCACAATTACTTTAATACAATCAAAAAGTCCAAAGTGAAGAAACTGACAAACAGACCAACTGATAAAGATACTGTATTTCAGTTTTTCAAATAGGTGATTTCATAGCACTTTACCCACATCATAATTGTTCAAATCTACTTTTTCTTATTCTTGTGATATTAAGTAATGATTATCATACAAACAACTCAGGACGTGAGTTTTATTTTCCAAACCTGAATGAGTATACAGGTCTCAGAGCTGCATGAATAAGGGGTGCCTTAGAAATGTAAAACACTTTTTTAATTGGCTAAAAACCTAAGCTTGGCAATACCAGCCCATTTAGAAGCACAGAAGAATGGGAAGTATTTTACAAAAACTGACATTCAATGTCAGAACACAAAGTCAAAGAAAACATCTTGCTATAAATGAGACTAGATGTAAAATGAACAGAAATACATGCAAATACATACAGAATATGAAAAGGGCAAAGAACAAGGATAACATTCATGATCATCTTTGCTCAATCTGTCACACAAACCTCGAGCAGAATGCTTCATAACGTCTAGTGCCTTAATTTCAGATTCACAATCAACATCAGACCAAAGCTAGAAACCCTCTGCAAGATGCTCAAACATTTTTCATTAATACAATTTTCTTTGCATTACTTGGTATTGCAACAAACTGAAGCAGGCATATGTGTACACCCAAAATTAGGCTAAATAGGTCAGTAGGAAAGCATCCTTATTTACTATGTTCCAACAATTTATCAGTGGATATGCAATTTTTTTTCTAGGCCAGAGTGTATTCTTTAGTTGTTTACTTGTTTGTTTTTTAGAACTCATGTTTTTTAGTTTTTTGTGTGTTTTTGCTAGTTCCCCCCCCCCCCCCCAGATTTTAATTGACAATTTTAAAGACAACTAACATATTTGGCCTAGCATTGTTCAATTTGGGTCCATTGTGCAAGTGCCAAACAATTAATTACTAAGAAGTAACAAAACATTTGAAATGGGTTTAATTTTTATAATTACTCAAGGACAAATGCAACATATTTTCAGTTCTAAGCACTTCAACTGATACTTTTTAGCATTTTAATTTTGGTTACTTTTTATCTTTGGTAACTGAACTAAACATTTTAGGACAGTCTGTGCTTGCTATTTTCACCAGGATGTTTCAATTTAATAATAAAAAAATGAATCAGTAATCCAAAAAATG
>OY747707.1:21984370-22034370 GCA_963556495.2 Valencia hispanica
AGTAAGAACAAATCTATAATTGCAATAATTCTGCCTACCTACACTTTTCAGAGTCATTTATAGGAGGCAAGGCCGAGACCCCCACCTCCACCCAAGTGCTACCTGGAGAGCACCCAGGCAGCCACAGCCAACCACTGCTCCCGAGGCAGACGGCTCCCATAGAGGAAACACTGGAAGAGTAGAAGATTAAAATAACAAGTTAAAAAATAAAAATAAACAGTAGATAAATATACGACTTATTAGTAAAACACTGATAAAATATAAGCAAGTAAAACATGCAGAGCAATTAAACAGACTATAATAAATAATAATCAGTTGAAAACTTGGCTAAAAAGGTGAGTCTTAAGACTCCTCTTAAAAACATGAAAGTTCTCTGCGCCCCTGAGGTCTTCACATGAATATGCTTGGATCAAATTCTCCCATTGTAGCTTTGACTGTATGTTTTGGGTTGTTTATCTTTTGTAAAGTCAACATCAGTCCCAGTCTTAAATATGTTACAGTATCTGGTTTTCTTCCAGTATTACACTGTATTTAGTACCATCTATTTTCCCTGATCCCCTATCCCTTTTGAACAAAAGCATCCCCACAGCACTATAGTGCCACCACTATAAAGCAGGGTGGGTGTGGGTGTGTGGGTGTGTGCGTGCGTGCGTGTGTGTGTGTGTGTGTGTATGTGTGAGTGTGTGCGTGTCCTTCACAGTACAGTTGAATTCATACTGGAATTAATGTTTTATTAGGGGCTTTTAGAGTAAAGGGGAATAAATACGTCCAATGACCGCTGGAGATATCCCCCTACCCACAACCCTGAAAGGATAGGCGGGTTTAGATAGTGGATGGATGAATATATTTAGAAAGGTCTTGATAAGAATAAAACTTACTTTGACTACTTTCAAGGCATGTGGATTCTATGACACATTCCCACAGGGGAGCCTATGTGTGGCTTTGTTACATTTAATCTCAATCTAACTGTGGACTGATGAAAACTGAAATCCTACAGATTAAACCCGTTAACAGTCATGTACTATCTGAGCTTTTAATGATAATTTGTCTTACAACTTTAAAGTAAATTTGTGAAAATGTAAAACAAGAAAACAAGATGTGTCACTATACAAAATGTGCCTTTAACCCTATTTGAATCTCAGTCGACTACCTAATAATCACTTAAGATAGTGAGCTTTGGAGATGCAGGTAGACCTTTTCTTTGACAAAACAAAGAGGTTCAGTCAGTATTACTCAGACCAAAGCAACGAGACTTAGAAATTATTAAACGTTTTCCATAAATAGCAGATTTTGACAGTAAACTGATGCAGTTTTACATAATGTATTACACACATACACGCACGCACATGCACATACACAGACAAGTTATATATGAAATTTTTACACCGTCTAATGTTGGCTCAGAGCAGTGTTTCCAACTGAGCACTCCAAGTGTTGTTACACCCTTGGTAGACTATTTACCAAGACAAGCAGAAATAAAATAAAATATGATGAGCAGCTGACCTTTTTTGATCTGAAAACAGTTTGTATTTTTTCCAGTCCATGTAATGGCATTACAGTACATTTTCCGGTCAAGTGACTTTAAAAACAGAATCAAGAAAATGACAAAAGTATAGTACTGATATACAATATGTTGCAATTCGTTTACATGTTGCTGATGTAGTAAGATAAGTTTCTGAAATATTTCCTGTGGTATGCTATAGCTGAAGGGAGTAAAATGAAATAAATATAAATAGTCCAGGCTCAGTTGTTTTGAGTAGTTTCAAATACAAGGGCCCTAAACTGTTGGGGTTGTAAACATGATTATGGCCCTTGGGTTTCACTCACTTTTCTTAACTGGAGATATGAATATACACTACATACTATGTATTTATACCCCTAAACATGTTTACATTTAGTAACTTTACAGTCACAATACTGAATGTGTTCTATGCAATAGAAAAGCAAACACACACTAGCAGGTACTAGTGATGTGGAAGGATATTTTTTTATTTTCTTCGGGTGTTTAAACATGAAAAAGTGTGATGTGCATATGTATTTAGCCATCTTTACTCTCATACCCCAGAATATAACGTAGTGCAACCAATTGTTTTCAGATGTCCCCTAATTGTTTTCCAGATGTCAGTTAATTTATTCTACTTCATAATTACACACTATATGGGGTGACAGTGGCTCAGGAGGTAGGGTAGGAACTTGTCCTGTAACCGCAGGATTGATGGTTCGAGCCTCCCGCTCTGTCCCTCTCGGGCAAGACACTTCACCCACCTTGGCAACTGGTGGTGGTCAGAGGGCCCAGTGGTGCCAGTGTTCTGCAGCCTCGCTTCTGTCAGTGTGCCCCAGGGCAAATGTGGCTACATTATAGCTCACCATCACCAGTGTGTGACTGAATGTAGCGTAAAGCACTTTGGGGTTCTCAGGACTAGATAAAGTGCTATACAAGTACAGGCCATTTACTTCGTATTTATTTAATTACCAATGAGTAATTTATTAGTTTAAATAGTTTAAATTCAGCTGTTCTGGGAAGGTTTATTCAAGAACATTTATGAACAAAAGGCATCATGAAGACCAGTGGTATCAGTCAGTCAGTCCTCAAGGGCGGTTGTGTTACAGGGTTCTGGTTTGCGCCCCTGAACCAAATGAATAGTTAATTAAAAGAGCTTAAGCAGAACTTCAAGACATGCTGAAAAAAGGTAAAACAGCCATTTCAATTAAATCAGCTGCACAAGGACGCATCTAAAACATGCAGGGCACTGGGATGAAAACACCACAGAGGTCATGGACAAAGTGAAACATTTAAAAATAGTTCAGCTTTTATACAATATCTCAACTGTTCATTGGCACAACTCCAAATACATGTCCATAGTAACGCTGGAGGAGTTCAGACCCACAGCTCAGATAAGACAGCCTGTCATCAGGACTATTTCTTCCCTATGTCTCTTGCACTCCAAAAGTCTGGCCTTGATGAAAAGGTGGCGATTGTTGAAAGAAAACTATAAGAAGTTCCTTTTTGCAATCTTCCACACAACATGTAGGAAAAACAGCACGTGCGTTAAAATAAGGTTATGTGTGGAGATGAGAGCTGAGCTGAACTTTTTCCTACCTAGAAAAGAAAGTGTGGTGGAAATCTAACATTGCAAATTACCCTGAAAGCAACATTCCTAAAATGAAAACTGGTGGTGTCACCATCATGCTATGAAAATGGTGTAAGCATTCACTAAAGAATTGTACGTGTACTTCATGCAAAAGGTTGTTTTACAAGACATTGAATATTAAATAAATAAATACTTAACATTATGTAGTTGTATGGCAAATAGTCAAATGTCATTTCAGAGTATTGCTTCACTCTGTTTTGAATTTGGTCTGAGTATTTTCTTTTTTTTTTTATCATTTGCCTTTCTGCATGCCTTTTTTATTTTAGCACACACTCATGCATGCACAAACACAATAAGGTAAAATCAAATGAATCATCTGACCCAGATTTCTTCTCTCCATCTCTGCCCACAGCCGTCGCCCTGTGAATGGTGCCGCTGCGAACCAAATAACGAGGTACACTGTGTGGTGTCCGACTGTGCTGTCCCGGAGTGTGTTAACCCTGTTTATGAGCCAGAGCAGTGCTGCCCCATCTGTAAAAATGGTAAACATTCATCTTGACATTCTCTGGAAATCTGCACACTTTAGATTCCTGTAAAGTTATTAGGTTTTCATTAAACCACTGAGAGCAAGTTTATCTGCAGTGTCACCATTTGATGGTTTATGCTCTTAGAAGATGAGGTCATTACTGATGTTTTATGTATTAAAATTTTACCTTTGGCCCGCTAGACACTAATGAGCAGTACTAGTTTTAATTATAAATGACACACTAAGCAGAGTAAACATTAGCCAATTGATTAAAGGCATGGTACGAAGGACTAATGGGTCCTTGGAGGGCTTTTTATCACCAAGCACCCAGGCGCCCTTGTCACATACAGCCAATCTCTAAATTAGAATTATAGGATTTCAATGGTTCATTGACTTTTTGCAAGACGAGGTGGGTGGCGTCCCTTTGCAAGTTTCAATTCATGAGGGACAGATGGAGCTTTATGACTTAAGTCAAGCTGTTGGAATCATCACAAGCAAAGGGCAGTTTGGGTATTATCAAAATCATAGCCTGAACACAATGCAGCATTCCTAAAGAGAATACATTTGGAACTAAAATATGAACCAGGTGACATAAAACTTTTCTGTAATAGCTGACCTATATTTCATCAAGACAGTGCACATTTCCCTTTACAGCAAGTCTTTATGTCCATCGTATATCTAGTGATAATCCAACACATCTTTTGTCACCCAAAAACACCTACAGTAACAAGGCTACCGAAGCTGCTTGAGGAGATCTAATCCAGCCTGACAGGACACAATGACACCCTTGGCATTTCAGGGAGGGCCTGCTGTTTGCAGGTGCCCCAAGGGTGTTTGGTCAGTCTCTGGGATACAGATAAATCTCAATACAAGTGGAAGGCTAGGGGATGTGAGGAGAGGACAAAGAGGGGGTGATGTTTAGCTCTCACTTCTGGGCAGAGGACAAACAAGTGGAAAAGAAGACATGCTTCAGTCAAACAACCTATCAGAATGAAACATACATTTTTCTAAATAATTACTCTTCTGGTCAAAGGAGCTCCGTGAACACTTTTGTTTATTTATTAATTTATTCGCTAGAGTGGAAAAATATCTTCTTTCTATATTTTCTTTTGTTGTGGTTCTGAGCAATAGTTATGCATCTTTACTTTTGAGGCTCCCCCCCGTCTAATTTCAGGCCCATGGTTTTACCTTATGCCCATTTTAAAAGTATTTTTAGTTAATTTTAATATTTGCTTGTTAGAATGTTGCTTTTGAATAGGCAAGGACCGGTATAGGATTCTCATAGTACGATAACCTTACATAAACATGCATAGTTTCACAATATACTGTGACCATACATGGACAAAAAGAAAATGAAAACAAAAATGTGTAAGGTTATCTGATTACTTTATATAATAGGAAAAAAGTAACACTAGGTGAGATTGATGTGCAGCGGTCCTTTAGTTTCCACACCATGACGCCCCATATTTCTTTGCAATGGTAGATATTTCCAAACATGTAAATGTGTCTTTCTTTTAAGCAAGGGGAATGTGTTGTAGCCTTTTTTTAGCCACCTGACCAGTAGTGCACAAGTGAGAAAAGGAGAAGTGTGCCCCAACTGTGCTTCAAATAACCATAGGAAACAGGTCATTTTTGTGCTGTTTTCTGGAATGTAATTAAAAGGACTTTAAATAATAGGAAGGGTATGACAGAAAAACAGCATATTTAAAAAAAAATTATATTAAAATCAGACATCAGTATAATACTGGAAAAGAATGTTGAAATCTCCATGATGCAGTATGGCCAGATAATGAGCAGTTTTAGAACTGACTATTATATCAACAGCCTTGGGAGAACATTTTTTATGGATATTTTTGTTAATGGGGCAGTATTTGGCCGACTCACAGAAATCACTTTCATATTTTTATATTGTACTGATGTGAATAAACTCCTCTTTAAATGGTTGAAACTGACACTGGGATGTTGGCATTGCTTCATGGTTGTGGGGTGCAGCCACCACAGAAAAGCTCTTGTGAGGTAACGGAGAGGAATGCTCAAAAACCAACCTTGACACCAGAGATGACAACATTGATCAAGGATAACAATCTGTAAAAAAAAAAATCTTAATTTGGTACCAAAACAAAGCACACAATGAAAATTTCGAAAAAGTATAAAATAACCTGTAAAAACTGGGACTTAATATACCCTCGGGGAGTAAAGGACAGATCCAGGGCAGGTGTGACAATTATCAAACTGGAACAAATTAGGTGTGAAGGGGGAACAGAAAGCAAGAGCAACATACAAAAACAAGGAGTATGCAATAGAAATGAAGGGCAGTGATGCAGAAAGTTAAAAAAAAGTGATTACACCAAAGCAGAACTTGAGAAAACACAATTAAATCAACACATTTACAAGCATGCAAAACAAAGACAGACCTTCCATTTGAAAAGAAGAATTCAGATGTCGACATTAGTGAAGATTTGCATAGGAAGAGGAAGATTACCCTGTTTGGACTGCTGTAATCCACCTTGATCTTTAATTTATAAATCATTGGACCAATGTTTTGTATATTAAGATTGCTTTAGCACATCTTTTTTGTTTGTTTTCTTCTTTAAAAATTATAACTCATCATTGTTGATGATATATAATATGTATTCATATAACTCTTTTGATCATCAGTAGTAGTGTGGGAATGGACATTCACTGTATATGAATTATACAGAACGATCTCACTTAGCAAACAGGTCAGGTGAATATGCAATTATTCTGCTGTTACAAATTGCCAACAATTGATCACCACTTTAGACCAGTGATCACACATACTTTGTGTCGGAAAACAGGAAACAAAAACTGTGTCCTTGTGTCCCTAAACCTGTCTAGCTGTAAAACGTTAACATTTGGCAGCAGCAATGGTCACACTCATCCCACATCAACCTCAACTGAATTTGTCCTGTAACCTGTGCCAGCTGTCTAGAGGTAGATCAATGGGAGTTAGGACTTGGCAAGCACTTTCAGTGTCTCCTCTAAGCTTAGATCAAAGAGACCTTTACCGGGTCAACATCCCCCACCCCACCTCCGAATAAAATTGAAATTATCTATGCTAATGAAAAGGATGAGGATTCCTGGTAGACATTGTGTTCTGTTTGGTTATTTCTCAGGGATATTTACTTCCTTTGCATCTAATTATTTTTCAAATATTACTGTGGTTTGAGGGAAAATGCAGGACTGTTAGACTACAAAAGTCTTGGTTGAATAGTGAGATTGTCAATTCTGTGCTTTCCCTATATCAGCTCATAGAATCAAATTTAACCTAAATGATTATCTGCTTCTAACTGTACCCGAGAACCTTGGATTTAAATCCCCCCCTCCGTCAATTTGACCATTTACAAGGACTAAAAGCCTTGAAGTTGATTTCATAAACTGCTGATCTACAAGGTTGTTTGTGCACAGCAATCTCTCGGTTTACTGAAAATGATCCACTAAATAGAGAATACCCAGTGAGCTGTGGTTGTGTCCTACTGATTTTAGATGTGAGAGGAAAGTAAACATATTGGTTCCAGATGATAGGAAGGTAAAAACTGCTCAAAGAACCACTCCTTACAGCTTAGGTCTGTAGATCACCATCTCTAAACACAAAATGTGTCTGCTTTAAAGCAGATGGGCTGCAGCAGCAGAAGATAACACCAGGCGCCTTCCTATTTGCTAAGTTGAGGAAAATAAGGCTCCAATTCACACAACCTCAGCAAAATTGAACCAAAACAGGTAAAAAAAAAAGGGTTGCCCAGTTCAGTTATTCTTCATTTTAGCTGCACAATGCAGATGGCAGGCTCAGATTTTGACCAAAAACATTCTGCCTTGTATCAACAATGTGATGGTGGTGGTAGTGTAATGGTGTGAGGGATATTTTCTTGGCACACTGTGGGCCCCTTTATACTAATTGAGAATCTTAATCCGAAAAAATACTTTCCTCAGATGACACTCTCAGATGAATGTTTCTGACACCAAGTTGAATCTAAACCACAACGAATTAAGGCACTTCTAAAGGTAAAGAGGGTCCAACATGGTACTAGCAAGATTTACCTAATAAAGTAGCTGGTGAGTAAAAAAAATAATAATTGTTTTTCAAATTTTTCCCTTCCAATTTCCAGACATATTGCAAGTACAGATAGGAACCATGTAACTTTTCCAGCTGACAGCCATTTACGCTCTCACATTAGATTATCTCGCACTAAATCAGTTTTATCGGGGCACTAAAATGTGTATGACTACTAGCCCTGAAAGCAGCTCTGTCTTCAAGAGTTATGACACTTTTTTATTTTTATTTATAGGAAGTTGTAGAGTAGTTCAGTTGGGCAGGTTGTACTGAGCTGAATACTGAGTGCAATCTCAAGTGATTGTCACACCAATTTATTACTTTGTTTAAATAAGTGAAACTAGGGGAAATCTGCTCACCTTCTACTTATTTTGTCCCAAGAGGTTTCGAGAAAGATGTATACATTCAGATCTGTGTTAAGAATAGAAAAATAAATCAAATAAAACACTATTGCTTGGATTTGAACAATAATAGCATGAAAATAGCAGCAACTTCAGCCTACAGGTAAATATTGTAATCTTTACACAGTATCTGCCTCTCCACCAGCTCAGATTACCAAATATATGGGAATGATGTGTGTTCCAGGAGTACACAAAAACATTTCAAAAGGAATCCTATCAACAAGATGGAATCCACAAAGGTAAATCCTACTGGGCTTTGAGGATAAATCAGATGTCAAAATTAATCTGAGTACTTTATTGCCTTGGAAGTCTGTGCTTGTGTTTCTGGGAAAAAAGAAAACTATAAGGAGTTCTGTGGCCCTTTCATATAGAAGTGAAGTGATTAACACCAACCCTCCCTCTGCCCTCTCAAAGCAGCTTTCTCTCTCTTCCTCTGCCTCTCTTTGTGCACTCCAGCCTCTCTGCGCTGCCAAGCCAGCGCCTGGCAGGCTCCTCTGCTTGTGGCGCATTAGGATGCAAAGCGCTCCATGTCGAGGGAGAAGGGGAGACTAACAAAAGCGCTTTAGTGTTGCAAAAACAAGCCCATCGGTGCGTGCCTGTGAAAAGATCTGTGCGTCTGCTCTGACTCCCCTAACTCCCCCCAGTTCTCTGCATCACTCCACCACCCCTCCTGCAAAGAGAAAGCTCTCAGGGGAGATGCATCCATTTCTTGTCGTTCTCACTCCTCGTTTCCTGTGTTTCTACCCCCTTTTCCCTTTCCCCTATTCTTCCTCATGCGGCAGGTCCAAATTGCTTTGCCGGAACAACGATCATCCCAGCCGGAATTGAAGTAAAGGTGGACGACTGCACCATCTGCCGCTGCCACAACGGAGACTGGTGGAAGCCGGCGCAGTGCTTGCGGCGGGAATGTCTCAACGGCCAGTCGTTGTCATAAATAGAGACTCCACAGCGGATGGTGGATAAACTCAGGCAAAGCTCTGCCTACTGCGCCATTTTATATGATTGATGGGGCATAAGCAGAATTCCTAAAGAAAAAAGAAACAAAAAGAGTAAAAAATAAAAGCAGAGATGGCGTAGAATTCAAGAGATGCTCTCACAAGCTTCACACAAATACAACACTTTTGCCAGTGAGAAGATGATGGAACTTGTCTCACGGCTTTTACAGCCCCGCAGTTCTACTCGGCCTATATATTTTCAAAAGTTGGCTCTGCCGCTTTCTCTCAGAAAGTTTCAAGCCTTCTTTTACTCTTTCCTAACCACCAACGATGTTGAACTGCTCATGTCAAGTTTCTGTATGTATGTCATGAGCTTGTTGTTACTACATGTTCTTCATGGCCACGCTGGTGTTGTAAAGTTCTAACAGCAGGAGAAAAAAAAGAGAAAAAATTTAAAGCACACTTTACTGAGCTTTTTTTATGTTCTCCTGGTTATACCAGGAATACCACTGCAGATAAACTTGAGTTCCCCAATTTCCCTCCAAGAGCTTGTTTACAAAAGGCACATTAACGTTTGTCTTCATAAGACTTTTTAAATCGATATGGCTGTTGCTCATCTCTACCCTACATGTGTCATATTTTATAAACTGCAATGAATCCTACCAAACTGTTTTCTTTTCTTTTTCAGTATGTCATTGTTTTGTGTTATGTCTCTGTTTAACAGCAGCACAAACTGAGCAGGTTAGTATTACTATGTTTAGCTGAGGAGGAAGCAAGATGGCAGCCACTGCAACCCTTTTGATGACCAGGAACTACAGGAACAACTGCCCTTCCTGACCAACTGGTTTCATTTTTTTTTTTTTCCTCCCAGATCCAGATCCTCCAACTAACTAACTGCTTGAACTTGTTATCAAAGCACTTAGCGAGCCAAGAGCAGCCCGCTTTAATTTTCCTTAATCAGGAGTATTCTGTAATAAATCATCCAGCTGGGTGCTTGGCAAAGCCTGCTTGCTGGGCACATTTAGCACGAACCGGCACACAAAAGGGGGGAATCTGCACATGACTAAGAGCTTTTAAGCAGCATTCACAAGTGTAATGTCCATATGAGGATACAGCCGTGTCATTCCTCTACTGTCTTAGGCACAGTTTGTCGATCTGCACTCACTGAGCCACGTAAACCACATGCATAAGGCTTGTTAAGATACAAAGCTTTAAAATGTAACACAGACTATTTAGCATATTTTCATTCCAATCTCTCTTGAAAGCACCTGAATGTCTCAGCCAGTTTGGAGCAGCAGTATGACAATGACTAACATACAGCAAGGCTAATGTATTGCAGTAGTCTTCAAGTGATCGAGTCTGGGAGAAGAAGCACCCTACCAGGCACCATAAACATGAAATTTTTCACATGATAAATACTACTCATTAATCCAAAGGTGATTTTCCGTACGCTCAAACCATTCATCACTAGGATTTAAAAAAAGAAAATCTGTTTCCGTTAACCTTTTAAACCCCATTCCTGTGCAGTGATGGATGAGTTGCTTAATCGCAGCTTCTAGCCCTCTGTAATGAGACAGAAATGAACAGAGGATTAAAGACCTGTGACTAAAGAGGTCTATCACCTTAAAAGGCATTAAAACTAATTTCAGAAGGATCCCACAGTCTGGATATTGGCAGAATAGCTGCTGTGTGTCTTCAATAGGGACACAACAATACATTGGACAAATTTACATTTCAGTTTTAAAGAGGTAATTCAGAACTTTCTGCCTTTGAACAGAAGTTTCTGTTCAAAGGCAGTAAGGTGTTAATGTCTTACCTACTGTAGATAACTCTCTCAGCATTTTCATTTAGTTTAAACCTAGATTAGTTGGTCCAGGAGACTGAAGCTAACAAGAGACCCCCAATCAAATTAGATTTCTACTTTCTTAAAACAAAACAATTCTGAAAAAAAAACTAATTGCAGTTTATGTAAATATTATTTTATGAAGCTTTACATCATCCTTGTTCTTGCGTTGTGTTATTTTCACAACAGCCAATGATTACTAGGTGTGTGCCTTCTTGTGCCTCACAATTTTGATTCGATTACGATTCGGGTGCTACGACTTAATAATAAAACCGTTATTTTTTGTTACATATTAATTCCCCATTTAGGGTTTTTCTTCATTCCTTCCATGGCTACTTTCTATTCTTAAATCCATTCACTTTCCATTAATTGAAGTATCCAAACCAATTATCCAATTGCCCGAACCAATGTTTCATAATCATATAAAGGTCCTATTTTCAATGAAAGCTAAAAGAAATGTGTGTTGGCAATTTAAATATATAGTATAGGGTGACCCTATTTTGATTTCCATGAAAGAGGAAACTTGGTCCAATCCTTAAACACATCAATTATATTGTTTACTTAAAGAAGACTTTTGATTTTAACATATTTAAAGTGTTCCTGCTCTATGTGGTTAAAAAGAAAAAATAAATAAACTTCAGATCAACTTTTATAAGTCAACCATTACAGAAATTACTTTAAAATCTAAATAGAAATGACTGATCTTCTATATTAGAAAACAAATCTGCCAGCTATAAGGACAGTGCTCTCCTCCACACATTAGTCGCAACCGGGATGGAATGAAGGAAATTTACCTCACGTTTCATACTTAAAGCTACACTTGGGGTGACATCTGGTAAACATGAGCTTTTGGAGGGCGCCCTGGATAGCACCGAAAAAGTGGACATGTCCGGGAAAAAGAAGATGCTCCTAACATGATACGCAACAAGAAAAACGCTTCTATCACAACTAAAGTGCAAATATGTGCTGTATTTTGTAAATTTTGCGCTGCATGGCTGAAACACTAGCTGCAGCCATGATGTTTCCGCAGGTCTGTCTCCTAAAAATGTCCCTGCGGCACACCAGACTTTTATGTTTTTCTCATTTAATATTATGAAAAAGAATCTAATTTATAACACTTTTGAATCCCTATCGATTTTGCATGTTTCGCATCGCATTTAATCGATTCATGGTGAATCCTGCCAATGATTACACAGGAAGACAGAAAAGAGATCATGCAACACCTTTAATGTTCCTACATGAAATGTACTGAAAAACAAAAGTGCTTCTGATCAGAGTAACTACCTAATAGCGGAGTAAGGCAGTATCAAAATGGATATAGAAGTATTCACTTAAATTGATATAGTTTTGACTACATTTCTTAACTTTTATATCAGACAGTTATTCAAACCAGAAATGTTTTACATGTTCCAGTGTCAGTATGTAAGAATATGACATGTGTTGCATTATCTTCTGCCACCAGTGTTGGGGTAGTTACTCAAAAGAAGTAATCTATTACATATTACTCGTTACTTCTCAAAAAAGTAATCCCTTACATGACAGTTACTTTTTTTGGAAAGTAACTTAGTTACATTACTAGTTACACAACTCTTGCATCGTTCTAAAACATCATACCTGAAATGAATGCGAGGGTGACTAAAAGAATATCATGACAGAAAAAGAGTTTATATATATAAATAAACTACAAATACAACCCACAAATATATTTTAGACACAGCCATGTACACATATCTACACAAATATCCATATATATATATATACACATACATACACGCACAAAAAGATGTGAACAAAAAAGTTTAAAAAAATTTATATACACAAACATCTAAAAACACAAATAAGAAAGAACCCATCTATATAAAATGGCTGACAGAGCTATTAGAATTAGCTAGTAGGGACATACCTCTCTTCCTCCGGTAAAATCAGGTTTTCCTCTTCTGATGACGAGTCCTCAACACAAACCTCCGATGAACTATCATTCCAAATAATCGCCAGGGCTTCGTCGGTGATAATTCTCTTCTCTTGAAGCGCCATTTTTCGAACGCAAACAAAACAATCGAAACTGAATCGTCACCTGCTCACCTGATCACCTGCGCGTAACTGCGTCACAGCGCTCGCCCCCGAGGTTCTTCTTCTTCTTCTTCTAATGGTGTTTTTTGGCGGTTGGCAAACAACTTATTGGTGCATTACCGCCACCTTCCGATATGGAGTGTGGGCCAACATGGCTCGCCCCCGAGGTAAACAAAATATCTGTTTTTAGAATTACGCAGACCTGTAATTCCAGTTTCTATTGGCCGATTTGGATGGTTGACATATGGTTAGAATCGTAAGATCCTATAGAATCACGCTGACATTAGAACTTTGAAACAGATTGGACGAAGCAAATGTTTACATAGGGAAAGTTCACAGTGCGCATGACAGACAAGGTTGAGCCTCCTCGAATCAAATGTAAAAAAATAATGGCAAAGGATTACGATTTTTTTTTACTTTTTCTTTTCTAAATGCTCACTGGGTATGTTAGTTATTCTGGAAATACAGTCATATCACGGTGCATTATTTTTTTTCAGCAAGGAAAAAACAAAGGTAAGAAAGAATTTATGCTCTAGTTTTTCAAATGCTGTATGTATTTTTGGGCTTATTTTGCTGCTCATTTGCTGAAATTTGCACGTAGCGTGATGAGACTTGCAGCTTTAGAATCTGTGAGATGCTGGCTTTCATGGAAGGTAACGTTTGCTCGGTTCTGTTCGGCAGAGTTTACCGACAGGTTCGGTTGAATGTGTTCATGTAAAAATCGCAAAATAGCACAACTGTTCCTTTAATTGCGTTTTATTTCTTCTGGTTTTGGAGGTCACAGAAAAGATGTATGAGTCTTTAGCTGAGATTCTGAGGTTTATAATGATAGGACATGTTTAGCAATCAGTGACCACAGGTCAACTAAATTCGGACATTTCCCAGCCCTTCCCCCACAGTGACCCAGTGGCGGGGGCTGTGGGGTGGAACAGATTATGTAACGAGTAACGACATCATATTTTCGAAAGTAATTGGAATGTCATTACAGTGTTTGCCGCAGTAACGCGTTACACTACTACGTTACAAAAATAGTAATGTCATTACAGTAACTAGTTACTTTGTAACGCGTTACACCCAACACTGTCTGCCACCATCTATAGTTTACATACTCAGTTTTTCTGTAGATTACTGCTTAATTCAAATGCAAGAACAGTTCCTAAAGCTTCATAAAATAATGTTTGCACAAATTGCTTTGAGGGTGAAGCTGTTTTATGACAGTAGAAGTCTGCTTTTATTTTGGCCTGTCTTGTACAAGCCGTTACAGTCAGCCTCTGGGACCAACCACTCTGGGTTTAAACTAAATTAAGTTAACATGAGTTATCTACTGCAGGTAAGATTTTAACGGCTCAAAACCCAGTAAAATAACCTTATTTCAAGAATCCTGACCTATCAATTTAAATAGATGGTTGGGATTTTTTTAACTTGAGGTTCTTTGAAGAAAAATCAGGAATACTTACGTTACCTGTAATAGGCCAATATGGTATTGCAGTGACAAAAAAAATTAGGGAATTCACTAGGTTGCTCTTCAGGCAACCTAGTGTCCCCTGTTGTTTTAGAATAGATGGAACTGATAAAATGCATTTTTATTGGGATTTCAAAACAAGGGAATGAAACAAAGTAAAAAAAATCAAGCTGTGTTGATACTGTATTTAAAAAAATAATTTGTAATGAGAATTGGTGGCACAAATACATCCATCAGGGATAGAGATTGTTCTATTTCGTTTAAGACAACTAAAGCCTTAAAAAACAAAAATAAAACTCAAAACTCTTCACAAAATGCACAATCTTGCCAACTGACAACCTTTCCAATTGTATGCAGTTTTTGGAATAGGAATAGGCAAAGTAATATGTTTTTCTTGTGGTAATTAAGTCTTCTCTGATGTAAAATTCCTCATCTTGACCACAGGGGATTCATATAGTTATCTCATCATCTCAAGTTCTACTTAATTTTTTATTTTGAGGCATCGGTTCAGCTGATATATCCAGTGTTTTCAAATATTCATTGTTGCTACATCATCTCCTCCTTTGTTCACAGATGCAAACATCTCAGGGAAATTAATTAGCTGGTGAAGATGCTGAATCTCTAAATTTTCCAGTTGACCAGAGCTTAAGGCAGTGAATGGTCACATGTTAACCTGCTAATATGAAAGCTTTCACTGATATCTTCCATCATTGGATACATATCAAACATCAACCATTGCCTGTCACACATTTCTAACCCATGTATCAAAATGCAGGACATCATCCCAATTTGAGAAACTGAGAAAAAAGAGGCTAAAATGCTGAGCAGTCTGCTGTTCTCCCAAATCCACCCAAGTAGTGTAAACTTGGAAAATGCAACAGGCTGTAATTTGTGTAGCTACACCAAATATGGTATGTTCCTCTGCTTTTGTTCCTGTACCGATAATCATCAGATCAGGTGGAATGAAACACCATCAACCAACACAACTTTAACGTAATGACCCACATATTGCTTGACTAAGAAAACAGCAACAAACCTAACAGTCTCTTGTGAAACTGTATATGGTTAGGGTTGTATCCCAAGCACATTGTCTATTTCAATTGTTTTCCATTACTAAAATCTGCTAAAATGTTGGGTCCCCACTTTTTCTTCAAAGTCTCAACAATATGGTATCTGTGTGACTTCAGAAAACAATACTAACACATAACTTCACACAACCTCACTTCATAAAAAAATCCATAATATTCCTTTAAGAGCAACAACAGAGTTTGTATCATTTTCATCTTTTAGCTGCTTTGATTTAGCATCTTTCTGTGTGCACAGACAGAGCTCATCTATCTGGCTGGAGGTCTGCGGGCTCATAAAGCAACACTGACATGAACGGTTTATCAGCCGCAGCCTCTGTGCTCCAGACAATTCAGAATTATTAAGGGAGATTTATTCATCATAATTACTTTAAATGCCATCTAATTATTCAGCTTGTAAATGTATCCAAACAGTTAGAAAAAAGCTGGAATTACAGGTCAGAGCGGAAATAGACTGAAGAGAAAGAGAGTGCCAGCTGAAAGGACCACAGACTTTATGGACAGGACTCAAAGGCAAAGCTGCCACCACAGATGCCTTATTGCTACTGTTCCAGATATGATTCACAAAGTACGGCCTTTGGCAATCAGACAGACTGAACAGCTCTGGGCTGTTTTAAGTGCTGGCTTGTATCATTCCCGCTCTCTGTGATTTACTGTTATATTTTACCCCCTAAACTATTCATTGTTTTATCCTCCAACGTTCTAGAAACAGCCAGTAGGTTCAACACAAGTACAAGGACAAGAACAGTTTATTCACAGCCGAAACTCAAGAGGCTGGATCTAAAACTACACATGCATTTGATAAAGGTAAAAAAGAAAGAAAGAGAAGACGCAAAAGTGGTGGATATGATTCGCACACTAAAGCTACTTGATACTTACTGCAATGTGACATTGTGGCTCATTGCACTGCTTGTTCTCACAAATGCATTTCCAACACCTCTGAAGCACACAGCTTTTAGCAAGCTAAATTGGATGAACAATGGCTTCTCATTTTTTTTATTTGGTGAGCTGCTCTCATTGCCTGAGCTGGAAAGTAGAACGACAGAAGGTGAAGTGGTTGTCAACAGAAAGTTAAACAGCCTAAACTTTAGATCAAGGGTTGCTGCAAATGTTGGAGCAGAGTTGTTATTATTCAGGTTGCTCTCAGAGAGCAAATCAGGAGGCCATATAATCATAGCTGTATTTTTGCTTCTTTGCAGTAGATTGGATGCAGGTATGCAGCAGGACTGCAGTGCTGCATATGTTTCTTTGCTCTTTAAGTAAACTCACTCATTAGACAGAAGATTACCCCAGTGGCTTTCTTTGTGAAATAACATGATTAAACATACAGCCTTAGGCTTTGTTTGATAAAAAAAATGCTACCTTTGAAAAAAGCAGAACATCTGCTATTCTCCCAGTCTCTCCCTGAGAAAACCAGAGTAAATTACTTTTCACCTTGAAAATACATAGTACAGATGGGCTGCTCAGTTTGTCTTTGTTAATTTTCTGCCATGAAAGATTGTTTTTGTCTGTCTTTTCCAATGCTCCCGTCTGTGCATTTGCTTGTACATCAGCATTTTGTGCAGGTTCCCCCTTTTGCTTTTTCCACGAGACACCGACTTACTGTAGCTGGAAACTATCAACGATTGTGTTTTCCCTTTATTATTTAATTCAGCAACAAAACTGTTAAATGAAGTGTGCCTGAAAACCAACACAGATGTGATGAAGAAAGATTTAAACACTTACTATACAATCAATTGTATAATTTTTTTGGGAGGGTAAGCACTAAGGATTTGTTGTTAATGGACTCAGATGCAAGATAGCAACATTTTAACTCAAGAGCATATTTGATTGTATTTGAATACATGCTCACACAAGTTCAATCTAAACTGAAAATCAGTCCAAATTTCAAAGCAATCCTTGGTGCTCCACTTGTTGTTTATATGTAAATATCTTCAAACGTAAGATGTGTATTCTGAAATTTCAGCTGGAGTAAAAAAAAATGTAATCAGAAATGACAAAATATGTATTATTCCTTTAGAAAACAAAATATTTTGTTAAATAGACTTAAAAAGAAGTGTTATTCAAAGAATATGTGTCAGATCTTTATTTCAGTGCTGTGTCAGACCAGGTTTTTTTAAAATTGTTTATTGGGGGAAAGTTTCGAAATTTGTTGCCCCAGATCACCTTGACAGACATGAAAACGCCCCCAAAAAACATGACTTGGAGGATGCTGCTGGACAAATCCCACTGAATTTTCTTTTTGCTAAACACAACTGGTTCAGTGAACCTGAAAGCAGCAAAACCCTGAGGTATTGCGTTTCTAAGGCAGAGGATTTCCAAATAAATAAAAAACACATTCCTGCTGGCTCATGATCGTATGAGAGGACGAATAGGGAGATACCAGTGCTTAATGGTTCTGTAATGCTCTCTGAGTTCAAGGGCATTACTCACTGGTTCACTCTTTCATTCCATTTCATTACAAGTCAGTCCAGGTTTCTATCTCATCCTCCCTGCTAATTGCCCTCCCTCCACCTCCCACCATGAGCAAAAAAGGGGGAAGCAGTTTTATGCAGCACATTGCAATCAATAGCAATTAGGTGCGTCCCTCACTAATCCTGTTGAAAATGGTATCTTGGGAAATGGCCAGCAAAGGTTATTTTAAAGCACACATGCCTGAAAGTCTTTTTGGGACCCAGAGCTTTGTTTCCCTGTTCTACATATAACATTGACTTTCTGTCAGGTTTTTGGGGGACCCATTGTCTGCTATATACTAAATAGACTGTCTTTCTCCTATACCCATTTGCATTAAAGAAAGTAATCCCACAACTCATTGATTTTACATGGCATTTTACATTTTGAGCAACAGATGAAAGTGCTCAAAGTGATCTGAAGATCGACTGGTGCTTATGCTAAGGCTGTGCCGGAGTGTTGTTGTCAAGAGGTGGCAAATTATGATCTAATTTGACCAATTTCAGCTGATCTACCTGCAGACCTCAACTCAGAGCCACAAACGTCCTCTGCAGGGTGGTTCAGCTCATCCCTAAAATACATGCCAAGATGTCTGGAGTATTAGACAGTGGCAACTTTATATCAGACAGCTATTTATTTTTGTACAGTACTTTACCACCTCATAAAAGGATGGGATCTAGATGTCCAACCTTCTTGAAAATTTCAAGTTGAGAAAAATTCAAATACCAGAGACAGACTATATTAGTATGACAAACTACTATACATTTAGTATTGCCTGGAAATATTTTACATTGTCCTTAAGAAAAGCTGCAGCTACTGTGACCCCTGGCTGGAAAGTTTTGTTTTTTTCTTATGCGTCCTGTCGTGGCATTTTAGGGACACCATCTAGAGAAGCTGGTTGCCTACATGTGCCAGGGCAGATTTTCTCAACAATAAGGATATTTCAAAATGGTATTCTAATTGTGTGATTGAACTATGACTCAAGACTACATCCAGCATTGAAGTAAGCAGGCCACATTGATGTAATAGTAAGCTGTGTTTGATCTTTAACCATGTGCTTGTGTTGAGTAGGTATAGATGAGCAAGTTTGTCACCTGAAGGTGGACGTTTGTTTGAGTGACATCCCATCTGTTGAGCTACCCCCTGGGAGTTAAAGTAGAAGGAATACCTACCAGACCCCTGCTTAGCCTCTGAAGCCCATGGCTAGCCCGACACATACCTGGGAGCCATAGGCCACTTTGTTGTGTTCACCACTAGGTGACGTATTTGGATGATGTTAGGTTTTGTGATATGAGAAGAAGAAGAAATTATGGAGGGGAAATCTACCCCTGCTGCTGTACTACCGCTGAGCTAGTCACTATCAATAGCTATTTAAAGGAATAGTCATCTACATGATGTTCCAGCTTCATGCTGACTTCCAAACATAATCGGCGTTGATTGTGGCTCCATGGCTAATATAATACTTCCAGCTATGAGTTACCTTTAGTGGTCTTGTGGTGCTTACAATAACAGACTGAGACAGAGCGGTTTGAAGCCTCGGGGTGTTAACTGTTGAACCACAGAAGAAAAAACATACAACTCTAGCGCTCCCTAGTGCTCACAGGTTGAACAACATGCATTGCTCTCGATACAATACACGCGGAGAACCTTCTGCTTCATTCTCCACATGGCGGAGAATGTTTGAGAACTATACATCCATCCATCCTATGCAGGGGTGGGTGGGGCTATCTCCAGCAGTCACAGGGCGAGAGGCAGGGTACACCCTGGACAGGTCGCCAGTCCATCGCAGGGCAACACAGACATACAGGACAAACAACCATGCAAGCACACACTCATACCTAAGGGCAATTTAGAGAGACAATGCATCTAACAGTCATGTTTTTGGACTGCAAGAGGAAGCCGGAGTACCCGGAGAGAACCCATGCATGCACAGGGAGAACATGCAAACTTCATACAGAAAGACCCCAGGCTGGTATTTGAACTCGAGCCTTCTTGCTGCAAGGCAACAGTGCTACCAACTGCGCCATTGTGTACTGTTTGAGAACTACAATTCATGCTACGGGGGAATTCCTGGCCCAAGGCTAGATGCCGTGCATTACTGATCCATGCAATTGGCTTTGAAGGACAGCGCTTGTTTTACACATTGGCCAATGCTAGCGCTTCATATGATGAGACGATGACGGCGTTGGAACCACAATTTGCGCTAAAGGTTGAAGGTTGTTGTAACAAGACACCAGTTCTGACAGAGAACCTAGAAGGCTGATGAGACAAAATAGCCTCAATACAGTCTATACCCACTTACAAATTGAGCGCACTGCCAAAGTCGCATGTCTCTGAGTTGAAAACGGTCTATTCTGGAACCAAAAAAATATATATATTTCAGATAAAGTTAAAAGTTTCATCACACAAATGTTTGCGTATTGTACTCTGCTTTTTAAATACAATAGTTTCACTTCCATAAGCTAAAGAAGTAGTGTTCTCTAGTTTATTTTGATGATTTTGAAAAAAAACGTAGGTTTTTTTAATGGCTGCCTGGCATGGGGAGGGTTGTAACAGATGAGAACAAGTGTAAGAACCTTCCCTTTATATTAAAACTTTGCATTGGTCTCCTTCTTACTGCATGCTTAGGCAGTGGAAGTGTAAAATAGATATGGGTGTCCTTGCAGATGTTCTCCAGAAGGCAGCAACTGAGGTCGTCCATGGAATATCTGTGAGGCAGGTCACCAAGGTCCATAACATCTTCCAGATATTGTGAAGCTGCACAGAAGCTAAGAGAATGTTAGATGTAGTAACAAAGTCAGAGAGGCCAGATTCAGATGGTTTGGACATGTTCAGAGGAGAGGCAAGGGTTATGTCTGTTGAAGGATGCTGAGGATGGAGCCACCAGGCAGGTGGCTGAGAGGAAGACCCAAACGGAAATGTATGGATGTGGTGAAAGAAGACATGAAGATATTTGGTGTGATGGTAGAGGATGCAAAGAATAGGATTAAATGGAAACAAATAATTTGCTGTGGCGACTCCTTAAGCGAAAAGAGAAGAATTTATTTCTATGTATTTAATTTATACTTTTTTAAGATAAATATTATTTTTGTAGTTTTACAAGTTTATGGTTCGTTCTTTGTTATTCATTTAAGTGCTTCCAATCATTTATTAGTGTGGACCTTATTTAATCAGAATAATTTACCTGTTACATCCATCCCCAAGTAGTGTTACAACTCGCATCGGTACTGGAGTAGGTTGTAATGACATACTTCTTTGTATTTGATATTAATTCAGCTAATCTGTGATGGTGTGGTAGAAGTTCAAATACATGTCATTTATTGCAGTCACATACCAAATGTTAAAATTTGAGCTCTCTAGCACAAAGAACCACTGAGTTACATTTGCTCGAACAAAAATTTTTACCATCATCCCCAGTCTCTCTCCTACATACATGCTTGTTGAAAAACAATAAATCTCCCCCACCCTGGACGCATCTCTTGCCCCGGACAGAACATGAAAAGTGAACAGATCCGTGAAAAAGAAAAAAGTTAACTAGCGTCATTCACTGATGTCTTTGATTAACTTAAGCACAGCCTTTTATTAAACTACGACTTGACTTGAAAGAGGACATCCCTGTAATTGGATGTTTGGAAGCAATGGATACCCTTGACAACAACACTGCTCCTGCTTCTTGGAATGTGGTGGAAGAAGGATCTGCATTAATGGGAATAGACTTCATAAAAGCCCTGAAATGGACATGATTCCATCCATCCTCCACCCCCTGACTTTGACCATGTATCTTCTGCTGCACCAGAATTGCTAGTCAGACTTTGCTTCTATTGGCTGTGTTGCTAGGTTTGTGCACAAAGTTAAAATATGTGAGTTCCATACCAGTCCAGCAAAAACGGACATATTCCTTTTACAATAGGAGAAGCAGTGTCAAAGGAACTGGAACTGCTTCTGAGGGAGGGCCTGATTGAACGCAGTAGGAACTCAGAAATTCCAATTTCTGAGTTGTACTTTCTACTCTGAAAGTCTGGAGATTTTTTCTTGTTTCGTCTTTGACTTTCAATATGTCTGTCCCTCGTATCAACAGTAGTAGCTGTGGTGGAAACATGTTAATTTTACCAGACACACTTGTAAGAATGGTTATAAAATCAATGTTACATTTATAGCCTGCAACTCTAAACTTTACAAAATAAAAGTGGTGTTTGCATATGGAAGGTATAACTTAAAACAATGTTTGTATGAGGTACTAACAACTATGGCTACCTGGGCCTCCCCATATTGGAATCCCAACTTCTTTGACTAGGTTAAAGAGCAACTCAGCTCCCTACCAGAGTCTAACCCTGCCCACATTTCCTGTTTGAAAAATGCACTAAAAGGAGGTGTTGCCTGGCAGACCAGCAAACGCACGGGGGAAAGGGATGGGCGTGGTCTGAACTGTGATTGACATCTTGACAGCAACACTGAGCCACTGAGAAAGATGGAGAGCAACGTGAGCTGCTTTGATCAGAGTAATCTTTCTGAGGTGGAGGATTTCTCTCCCTCTCCTTCACCAGTGGAAATGGAGTGAGGTTCTGTGGAAGAGGCATGGGCAGAAACACGGCTTGTTTTATACTCCACAGCAGCAGTGTGGCTGACATCAGCCCTCACCGCAGAGCGAATAGCAATGCCCGATTCCAATTCAAGTGCAGTATAGAGATTTAACCTGAAGAGGGCACAACACTGATGGTTTTAGGCAGAAAATTAATGTTTTTACAAAGATGCACTAGAATACCAAAATAATTACCAGAAATGTAGACAGCACTATTAGACACTCATTATTACAGTTTATCAACAAAAAAAGTGGGGTGAGTTGCTCTTTAACTGGAACGCTGTTTACTTGGGCGTGGCAACCAATCCAGCTCCAAGTTCCGAGGTTTAATGGAACGCACCAACAGATGCTTCTCACTGGATTTGTTGTCACAGCAAGAAAAGAAGGCAGACCATGTTTATGTGTAGAATTAAGAGAATGTAATTAAGCTATTGTTGCTGACAGTCACCCTTTGCCTCCATCTGCATTCCAAATAATCATGGAAACTATGCTTGAAAGTCTAGCTGGTGTGCATAATTATTTAGATGATAATGACTTTTGAAGGATCTTTTCAACAGGAACATGTTGTGTGCCTGTGTTCCATTCTTTAGCTTCTTACATATGTAGGTTTGACACCCAACATGCAAAAATGTACATTCAGAGGACCAGCCTCAGATTTCTAGGCCATGTAATCTCCAAGGATAGTATTCTTCCTGACACAGACCACGGTACAGCCACCCGTGATGCCCTGCCACCACGATATTCTGTCTCTACATCCCTTCTTGGGGTTAATCTCCTAGTACAGTAAATTCCTTCTCAACTTTGCTACAAAAGTGGAACCAATGCGAGCTTTACTAAGAGCTCCTCTCCATCCTTTTGAACTGCCTAAAAATCTATGGGAAAAAAGAGCTCTGGAAATTGTGGCTCCCTTTGAAACTGCTTCTTCATCATGTAGTTTTGTTATATCATTAGTGGACTATTACAGTAAATGCATTTTCTCACACAGTATCTACTGGTATTATCACATTGTTGCACTCTATTTTCAGCAGAGAGGGGGACCCTGACTAGCTAGTCACTGATAGTTGGCCACAGTTCCTTTCCAGCTCATTTGGAGATTTTCTTACAGAAAGTGGAATATGTCATACATACCAGTGGGTACCACCCACAGAGCAATAGTGCTGTTGAAAAATGGAATAGAGTTCTTAAGGAGACAGTCTTGACTACTGAACACATGCAAGAAACTGAAACTGCAGTGACACCACATGCTACAACTGGAGTATTCCCATCAGAATTCATGCACAACAGGAGGATTAAAACAAAAATGAACATCTTCCCAATTCCAGAGAGAAACCAAGATTGCAATACAGTCCAAGAGGCAGTGACACAGAAACAAGACAAGTCTAAACTCTACATTGACAAGCGTCGTGGAGCAAAGAAACGATCATCCTGATCTGGAGACATGGTGGGAGTAAAAAGACCTGACTATGCTTGCAAAGGTTCGTCAAAATTTACAACACCACTGTCTGTTCAAAAGCAGATCGGAGAAAGAACATATGTACTCAGTCTCAATAAGAGGTGGATTGCTCCCAGACGCTCATGCTTTTCGGCAGATGTTCCACTTAAAACAACAAAGCCAGAAAAGAATGGTTCTGTGGTTCAAAGAAGGAGTGCAAGAGTTGCAACACCACCTGTGTGGTTAAAGGACTTACAACCAGATTAAAGAAATAAATCAATACATGGTTATGTGTTTAAGGTTCAGGTGAACTTGTTCTAACAAGAAAGATGTTTTTTTTGCATTGTTTTTACATTTTGCAATTCTGCTATATAGTAAATTCAAGCGTAAGACTTAGACTACATACACTGCCTAGACTATTGTTTGATTTTGAGTACTTAAGTAACTGCTTAATTTAATTACAGCTAAGGTTATGTTTCTGACATTATACAAAGGCAGTTAACTGAGATTGATGTTTACTTATGTGTTTGAAAACCTTCCCACAGTTCTGGCTTGGTGTTCAGGCAAAGTGAAGGGGTATAGTCTGACCCCACCGTGACAATGTACAGTTTAGGACAGAAGGATGCCAATGGCGCACGTGGGGTCTGTGTGACCTCAATGGCACAGTGCACCGGTTGGAAGGACAGGTGGGTCCGTGTGACCCCACCGGGAAAGCGCATAGGATAGGTGTAAATACAGACCGGAGGATGCAAACATTGTGGGGCCTGTGTGCCCCCACCAGGACAGCGGAAGAGATAAAGGAGTACATGCAATCTTTTCAAGTAAAGGGGGAATGTTGTGTTCACCACTAGGTGGCGTATTAGGATGATGTGAGGTTCTGTGATATGAAAAAAAGAAATGGAGGGAAATCTACCCTTGCTGCTCTACTACCGCTGAGCAAGTTGCTCTACTACAGCTGTGGCTATAATCATAGCTTGCTTCCACCAGTGTGTGAATGTGAGAGTGAATGAATAATGGAGTTGTAAAGCACTTTGAGTCTTGAAAAGCGCTATATAAATGCAAGCCATTATTATTATTAATTTAAAGCCATTTGAAGCGTTCTCTTTCGTGCTGACTTTCAAACACAACATACTTGTCGAGAGCCAACCATTTCGGGACACGGCCTAAGTACCCACATAAACTGGCTCTAAAAAACCCAGGCCACACCCACAATCCCAGTACCAGCACAGAACTGAGTACTACCCCCAGTAGCCCTTCAAAGACCAACAAAAAATGCCAGCAGGGAGTAACCAGTGTCTCATTTCATTTAACTCACAGAATGTGTCCAAAACTTTAGGTCCTTGCTCTTGAGTGGAAAAGTTAAACAAAATCTCCACAAAATAATCTCATTCTGGTATTTAGCTAATAGAAATAGCTCATAACGGACCTCGGAGTTCACCTTGACAACAGACTGGATTGGAGGTGCAACAGTGAAACCGTCTACAAGAAGGGACAGAGCAGACTGTACTTCTTGAGGAAGCTTAGGTCCTTCAAGGTTTGCAGCAAGATGCTGCAGATCTTCTACAAGTCTGTTGTGAAGAGTGTAATCTCTTCAGCCATCCTCTGTTGGGGTAGCAGCATCAGAGCCAGGGATTTAAAAAGGCTAAACAACCTGATAAACAAGGCTGGTTCTGTTCTTGGGACAACTGTGGAACATCTGGAGATGATAATGCAAAGAAGGATTCTTCATAAAATAAAAAAAATGATGGACAACCCTGAGCATCCTCTTCTTGAGACATTCATAAAACAGAGCGTCTTCGGTCGAAGGCTTCTTCAGTTTTGCTGCAATACAGACCGCTACAGGAAATCCTTCCTGCCCACAGCCATCATCATCTACAACAACTCTTTAAAGAATTAATTATATGAGCTATACCAACACTTAATTTCCCTCTGGGATCAATAAAGTATTTTTGAATTTGAATTAAACAATGAACATTTATTCTGAGGTAATGTTAAGACAGAAACAAATGTCTCCTTATACATTGTATGTAAATATATTGTTTTAGCTGTAGTCATATACAATAAACTTAATCAATTTAATAACTAACAAATTTCACCAAATGAAACATTGTATAGATTACTGTTTTATAGCCTTTTTCAGGTCATTATGAAAATGTTCTCCAAACAACCAATGAAAGCACAACACTTAAGACTAGCATATTACATCAGACTAATATGTATATTTTCAATACAGAGATGTGGGCTTAATGAAAGGTATATTTGTTTTCGTCTTTTCCAAAGCTTCTTTTAATGTTAAACAGGCCCCATCAAAGCACAACTATAAATAATTTATAGAGTATGAAAGTGAAAATTCACCCCCTCAGATTTTTCTTTGCATTTGTTTTGTCACGATTAAAAGGTTTCCAGGTCACCAAACAAATGTGCATATCACACAAAGTAAATTCTTCCACATTTTGTTACATGACAGCCCAAAACAAAAAAAATCAATCCAATTTTGTTGATGTAGTTCTAAACATAATAGGAATTTTCAGTATTCACCTATTTAGATGCCTTTATCCTCCTCTTACAATTAAGTATCCAAAAATGAAAATGTCTACTAGAAGTCTCTAAAGAGTAAAAAACAAGTATACCATAACATTTTTCACTTATTCAGAGAATGCAACATACAATTACAAAGCCCCCCTCCCCAAAAAAGGATTTAACTAATCTTATTAAAAACAAAGATTTTTACATGTACTGTATTTGCTGGAATTATTTTTCTTTTCTTATTTCCATTTCAGTTATTAGCCTTGTGATCCACTGAAGACAATTATTGGTTGATACTATACCTAACCCCCCCCCAAAAACTGATTAGGATTTCTGTAATATTTTACGGGCAGATCAGATTATAAAATGAAACATTGTTTTAGTTAGCTAAATAATTAGTAATTTATGGAAGAAATCACACCATGAGATAAAAAACAAACATTTAGAGTGAGGATAATCTAGAATAAAAAGTTATTCAGAGTGAATAAAAACCAAAACATTTATTTAATGTTGAGGCACAGGGAGGAGGCTGAAGGATGCAATGCAGTCGGTGATCCAAGTAGAAGGAGCTGACCACACCTTCCCTCGTCTGACAACTGCTGGCTTGTAAGTTCCCTTTGGGTCGTAGATGATGTACTGGGTGCAGAGGGCCTGGTCAGAGCCTGGCTCGGCATGGTAGGCTGCTGCATTCAGAGTCTGTGTAACATCGCTGTCCGGCTTTGGCTGCCGGCTCAGAAGTTGGCCGCCTCCTTCTCGCAACAGCTTGGTGAGCTTGTCTTTGGTTGGCCCCTTAAAGGAGCCGAGCAAGAAGAAGAAACAGCCATCGAAGAGCGGTGGAAGCTACGGAAACAAAACTAGTTAATGTGTTATTTAGGCTTTTGTCATGCTTGACTGGCTCTTAATTCCAGATGAATAATTATTATGCCCTCAAAAGCTCAGAAAAGCTATAACCAAAAACAGATAAAACAGACTGGAGGTTCTTGTTTTCATGGCACAATAGAAGAAGTTCTTATTAAGATTTAATAAAATCTTTAAGAAATTGTATGTGCCATCAAATATATTGGACAAGTGCCTGACTTCGATGCGTTTTGTATGCCTTCTTTGCTAATGATGAAAGAGATTTTCATAAACCTTGCCCTCATAAGAAACTCTAAACTATTTAGTATTGCTTTTTAAAGCAGCAATGAATTAGATAACTGTTCAAAGTAACTGAAGCATTGTAAAGTATAAAGGGATAACATAGTTTCAAGTAATGATCTTTAATTATACTTTCCCTTTTTCTTATGGCAATAGTCTTTATATTACCATTTATATCAAATTAAAAGTTTAAACATTTCTTCCTCAAAGCAGGAATAACAATTAAGAAAAAAAGAAAAAAAAGAAAATCACTGCCCTGTCATTTATAAAGCAAATTGATACCCAGATTTACATTGTACAATGCAAACACTCCTTTGTATAAATTGTAGTTTCCCTCTTTTTTTCATTTGCACCTCTTTTTTTTTCCTAACACCAATCACTATCAATGGACTAAGGCCACACTAAAATATAATTTTGGTAGACTGCAGCGAGTACAGCAGGCTGTTCAGTTTTCTTTTCCAACAACCTCTCTCAACCCATTTACTGTCTAGCGAGAAAGCAACAATTTTCAAGCCTTGCCACAAATTCTTGTTTGGACTGAGGTCATGACTCTGACTTGGCCAGAGCAAAATGTTTGTCTTTTTTTCTTCTCTCCATGAGTGATTTGAGCATCGTTTCAGCTCAAAATCAGAGAAAAACACAATCCAAAAACTGTCAAGGATGCATAACTATGTGCATCCTAAATTTAAATATATTAAAACTAAACAAGACTGAACTAAACAAACATGATTGTAAATTTTTTTTGTCTGGATTTTTGTTTAAGGTTTACCAAACTACATCTGTTGATGCGACTGCGCTGAGGGCCTTCCCCCGCTTCATGATCAGCTTCAGGCAGCCACTTTCCCGCCTGCAGACATGCTTTCACCCCTGTCGACAAAAAGATAAAGCAAACAAAATTAAGCTTGCTGCTGATTATATGCTGACTTGAAAGATGACAAGTTTAGAGAGGATTACAAAGCTCATGTCTATTCTGTTACAAACTTGATGATTTCAAGCATTGTCAAAGCTGTAGTTGTTTACAGAGATTATGGAGTTAATGATGCAACCACTATTGTAAATATTAGACAAAACTTGAAACTTTTGTTGTGTCGTTTTAGGACAGCCAGTATGATATACATTTTCTTTTTGTAGGAATAGAAATATCCTTACTATTCCCATTGTAGGGCAGCAAGTTAAGGTAACTGGGAGCATGCATTATGCCTTTTTGGGATAATACATGAAACATTTTTTTTATTTTCTTTAAAATGTCTTATGGATCAAAGTTCTCTGTTAATGGCCATCATATTGGTGGAACCTGGACATTTGAAACCCCAGTGTTAAACGTAGCAGATTAAAAGACATTAACATGGATGCAGTGAATTTTCTCATTCCTTCCCTTAAAGTATCACACAGGTATGAGACTGATAGAAATTAGCTTTCAGAAGTTTCTTAAAACACCACTAAGTGAATTGCAAGATGATGACTCAATACAGATCAAAATATAGACCCACGTTTTCGACCATAACTATAGAATATATTATATCTTCAACACAGGCCAGTAGACAGTATTTTAGTTTGTCTTGCCTCAATTCAGTCAGGAGGATGGTGAGAGAAACAAATCTCCAAATGGGAAGCTTGTCTGGTACAAAACAATCTGGGCAATCTATAGAGACCAAATGAGTTTTTCTTCAAGGTTTTAACAGAGTTGTCAAACACTGTGCCATGTGTGGATTTACACCCCCACCCCCAAGAAAATGGTATGTTTGCTAAACTCAAATGTTGTTTCTTTCACCAAGTAAAAGTAGTGAAAGGTTGGATATTTCAGACCTTTCATCTTCACCCTTTGTGCTAATGCCTGTTGAGGGTCCTCCATGTGTAAACATTAGATGTCTTCCATAAATTTCTAAACTAAAAATATATAACTCAAACAATATAATTACAATATAATAAAACATAATTGAAAAACAAAACTGAATTCTGCTGAATTCCAGCACATTAAAAAACAAGGGAAATAAATCCCTTCCGTTGATGTCTGCAGGAATAATTAATGAATGATGGTTTCTACTCCCAATGCCATTGACCCATTTTCCAGAAAGTTTTTGGACTTAAAGACAAATGTTCTTTAACCCAATATTAGAAAATGCTGATAACTGCACCAGGGGATGTTTTGTGTTTGATATTTCTGTTCCATAACTCACGGCTTTTTAATAAATTGCTAATAAAATAGAAACATGCACCATCCACATTTACGTTTATCACTGAAAATAAATTTATAGTTTACGACTCAGTGATGGAAACAATTTAAATCAGCATTGTATCCATGGAAACACATATACGAGTTATAGGTTTCGCCTCACAACCATCTCAACAATCATTCAATAGCATCTTTATTTTCTGCAACGTTTCTCCCAGCTGCTCAGCAAAATGAGCAAATTAGTGTAAATGTGTGCAAGTGAAAAGCCATGCCACAATAAAGCAAATTACATACATTCATACATGCATATATATCTGTAGGAAGCAGTAAATGGTGTGGCAGTGTGATTACATTTCTTCAACCCACTTAATTATAGCTTTGTTTCCCAGAGACCTGCAGGGAAACTGGACTAAAGAAAAGGAGCAGAGATACCGAGGTTAATCGCTGCGGACGATGATGCTTAGAGCTGAAAACTTATTAGCATATTTATTTATGTTCTGTTCAACTTTTAACCTCCAACCTTTGTGAGTCACTGAATGAGTGAGTGGCAAGATGAATGCTCCCCACTGATTAAGCATTAAACCAACTGCAGCTCATTATGGCATGTGGATCGGGTCAGGAGGAGTTTAATCCTCAGACATATAATGACCTTGAAGAGATGCCTTAAGGTGAAATATGGGCAATTCGGGGTAGCAAGAAGATAATGAAGGTAATGAAAGAAACTCAAGTAGGCATAAGTACATGGTTAAATACACAGGCCATAACCAAACTTAAATGCATTTTAAAAACAAGAATTTGGTGCACAAGTTAAAATCTTTTGGTGAACTTTTTGTATTACACCATAGGCTTAAAATGATACATTTTGACTGAAATGTACACATGCGCCTTTCTATGGAAGACCATCCCGGCCAAAATTGAAAATAAATAACTGTGGAATTAAATAAATGGGTAAATACAAATGAAAATAAATAAATGTGGGAATAAATACATAAAATATTTATTTGAATTTTTTTTCCCCCAAATTTAGTTAATCATTTCTACATTTATTTATGTACTTAAGTGTATTCTAATAAGGGGGGCATTTCTAACACTGGCTAAAGCCTGATTGGTCAGCTCAGAGACTCCAGTTCACACAGAATGGCATCTCTTCTGAAGAGCGCTAGCGGTGGCTGGCTGCCCTATGTGTCTGGCACAGAGTTGAGATACCCAGCCGCTGTAATCTCACAGTCAGATAAATGCTAGTTCAACACCAGGCCTTTCACTAACAGGGTGGTCTCCTGCGAACAACAGACGGAAATGGAGGTGCTTTAGGTGGTGAGGTGCTGGGGCAAAAAAAAAAAACCCCACTGAAAATACCATAAGCAAACTTCTGTGTAATGGCGGTTGGCAACAAACATTTGATGCATGCTAAATATGCCATTCTTATTTTTACAAATTACTAAAAAACAACTATATTCTCTCTAATAATTTTGTCTTCTTGAGATATCTCAGCCACTTTTTTTTTTTCAGAACTTTAAATTTCATTTAAAAAGGTCCTTGATGTCCATTTGCAATTTGATATGTAAATGTTGTACCAGTTTTCTCAACAGTATACTTCAGGCAAAATAATATAACAAGTTCCACGGTCTCTTCTTGAAGACAGAAGTCACATTTTCCTGTAGCATGTTTCTCCTGTTTAAATAATGTATTGTTTAACCCTTTATGAACAAATCCTAATCTAAATATAGTTATTTCCTCCTTTCTGTTTCATTCGTCATCACGTGATGGAATCATCAACATACAAATTGGTGTATGGCGTCATATGGTGACATCTAGCGACTTTCTGGGACAACTTAAACTACTTTCTGTCGGAGACAGTCGGCAACACTGAAGCCAAGCTAATCTTTAGAAGAACACTAGCTTTGGCTGGTCCCTTGACCGCAGTCCTGAATGGGAAATTCAACGAGACATGGACAGGTGGTTGTGAAACGTCAAAAATCTCAGACAAAACATGAAGGCGGGCTGAGCGAAGCTAGAGGGTAGGTAATGGCCAACCGCCATGACACAGAAGTTTATTGCTTATGGTATTATTTTCAGTGGGGTTTTTTCGTTATAAGTTTTAAATGTCCTACGTTTTTGAACTCACCATACATTTTGAACGTTCCTTAGATGCACCACAGCTGTGTGATGCAGCTAGCAAAGCTAGAAGCTATTCCGGGCGCTTCTGCCTTAACTCCTAATTCTTAATAATTGAAATATTGGTCCTATATACATGCAGATTTACTTTGTACCTTTGAATTAACATTAAATACAAAACAACTTCGTTTGTGAGTGAGTGAAATGAACTGAAAAAGGTTTATGATTGTTCAGTCAACAGTCTGAGCATGCTGCATACACATGCGCAGAGCATTTCCTTTTTGAGCGTCGGAAAGGAGCAAGCTGGGTCTCTAAACTGCAGGAAATATCGGCGAGATAGTTTCACAGAAAGCAGCTAAGGGTGATCAGAAATGTCGCTAGGCGCTTTTTAGAAAAAAAAACTGTTAAGGGGTTCTAAACAGTCTTTAGAAATAGCGACAAAGTCACTAAGTTGGCAACACTGCTTCACGCATACATAGTGCATTACAGAGCTGACCAATCAGGCTTTAGGCCAGTTTTAGAAACACCCCCCTTAGTAGAATACACTTCAGTAAATAAATAAACGTGGGAATAAATAAAATGTGGAAATAACAAAATATTGGAGGAAATAAATAAATGTGAAAATACATCAATAAATGTGGATGAAATAATTAAGTAAATGTGAAAATAAATGTGAAAAATAAAATAAATGTGGAAAGAAAATAAAGTTGTAAATAAATAAATGTGGAAATGCATAATTTATTTATTCCTACACATTAATTTACCCATCTATTTTTTTTTCACACGTATTTGTTATATTTATTTAGATATATTTTAAATTTTTCATTTCTATAAATATTTATTTACAAATGTATTTATATATTTTTCTGATTATTTATTTAGAAATGTATTTCCAATGTCCAGGGAAAAAAAAGATTGTTACCCTACTGATTTTAATGTTAGCAGCTAACGAGCCATTTAGTTTACAGAGGCGACTGTCCATCTTCGCAGTCAGACACAAACTGGCTCCCTTTGAAAATGCTTGAGCATTACCGTTTTATTGTCATGGTAAGCAGGTTCTACCTTGTGAATTTTGCATTACACATGCTTCTCTTTACTTTTTATAAACGCTCCAGAACTTTAGAGCTGTTTTGTCGGCTTGTCATGATACTGCTGTTTGGGCTTTTCCGGTGATACCACGGCTGACCCCGATCGCCACTACTGTGCATGCGAGTAGGGCAGAAAGGCAGACAAAGCAGCGAATAGTTCAGTCAGCTTAAAAAAATAAACGACGTCGGCTAATACATTTGTAGTAACATTAAGTTGCCCACATTGACAAGCCAAATGTAAAGCACAGTGGCAGTAGCATCAAGAGGATGCGTTTCACTATCACAGATGTGAGCCCCCGCTCCGTTCGTCTCAGTTGTTGTGTCCTTGGGCAAGACACTTTACACCTCTACCTACTGTTGATGGACAGAGGGCCCGGTGGCCAGTGTTCGGCAGCTTCGCTTCTGTCAGTGAGCTCCAGGGCAGTTGTGGCTACAATGTAGCTTGCCATCACCAGTGTGTGAATGTGTGTGTGAATGGGTGAATGACTAAATGTAGTGTGAAGTGCTTTGGGGTTCTCAAAGACTAAATAAAGCACTATACAAGTAAAGACCATTTACCATGTGTACAAAGTGGATGGGATAAAGAGAGTACCACCCAAGTTCTTTTGCTCCACCTAAATAAACAGCTGGGCATCAAATACTTTGACACAGACATTTTCCAGCAAGACAATGATCCCAAACACAAATTTAGGGTGTATTCACATCAAGAAGGTCTGTTGGTTCACTTGCTTTGGTACGGACCAAAAGTTTTTCCTCCTCTTTTTTTTTTGCTGTGGTTCCCATTTCACACGTCAAGTAAATGCAACAGGACCAGAGATTCTCAACAAAAAGACACGTGTGATAAATTCTTTCAGCCATTGGACAGTTAAACATGCAAGCGGGGTAAAACCAGGAAGCATTGTGAAAATAGGTCAACATAAACAATGGAGAATGCTGTTCTTAGCCTTTCTGGCGTTATACACCGGGGTCGCGTTAACCAAATATTTTCCGTATTTGACGGAAAAATATGAAAGGTGTATGTCATTTTGACAGATTAGTATTCAAACCCCTGATCACTTTGTGTGTAACGTTGAAGTTTAAATATCTGCGTACTTGCACCGAGTACAGGTTACTAAATCAACAAAAAAAAAAAAAAAAGATTCTCAGACCTGGACACCATACTCAATACATCTCACTATCCGCAAGCTGACAGCACATTGAAGAGCTACTGAGGTTTTGGAGCGCATCTGTTGCTGCACAGGTTGCACAACAACAGACAGAACGGCAGTGACAGATTGCTGCAGTTTACCTACTGATACAAAAAGAGTGCATCCAAGGAGATTCCCACTGAAGTAAACAGAAAAGCTCCTTGTTCAGAGTATTCTAATCAATTCAATTAGAGAAATGTTCCCCGATTTCAAAACTATGGCTGAAGTGGGACTTAAAACGTTCAGAATACATGTAGCTTAATTATCCTTACAATGGCACGATGTGCATTCTATGATCAGTTTGTTCAGATTTAATATAAAATAAATGAAAATGAACTCAATGTTTTTAAAAATGAAGGATAAAAATTAATTACAGGAATTGGTCAAAATAAAAGATTGTAACATGACCTCTGATACAGCTACATATCTAAGTAGAAATGATTGAGCGTCAAGACCGTTTGGTGCAACATGAGGTGTACAACAGGATGCAGATACATGGATTGTATATAATTAACATATTAGAAATATGAATGAATAGACTGTATTGATGTCACAGTGGGGACATTTACATGTTAAGGCAGCACACAAAAAATAGAAAAACAATTACTTCTCAAAATGCGCCACGAAGACAGGTGCCCACCGAGACTAAAAAGGTCGTTTTTTTGTTTACTGGGTGGGATAAAGTTCAGTCGCTTTCACACCCGACTTGCTCTTCAGCGAATTTCACCAGCCTGAGTTTGATTTAAGCAAACTAAACAAGGTGCTCTTCACTATGGGGGGTGCGGGAGTAGGGGGGGGTGAACTCAACCTGGGTGTCCAGTGTCTTGTGTTTTGATAGTCTGAATGTTGGCTAACCCTAACCCTTGGTTGGGTTTAGGTCTCTCTCTGGGATGGGGACTGCCTGAGGCTCCATGGAGTATGGTGGTGCTGTGGCCATGGGCCCTGAGTTGGACACGCCAGGGCCTCCCTCCCCTGGTGCATTGTGTTGAACGGGGGTGCCTGTCGGAGTCAGTGGGGGAGCTGGCTCCCAGGGAAGGCATTTTGTCCCCCAGTCATTTCCTTCCTATCCCAGGACGCCTCTGTCCGCCTGCTCCATCATTGTACCACTCATGTAGGGTCTTGGGGCGTGGGCACGTCACTGGGGTGCGGGGATGGGTTTCCATCTTAGCTGTCCGGTGGCGGGCTGAGTCCCAATTTTACTGTACAACTTAGACACTCTCACTTGTAACATTTTCATGAGACACACATGTAGGGACCTTGCGGTGGGCACACTTTCCGGCTCCTGGGGAACAGCCCTTCAATGAGCCTCACCTCTGGTGCTGGTGCCCACTGCTTAACTGCCTTTAGACACTGAGGGCTTGGGGTGGGGGATGGGGGTGTCTGACAGCATTCCATGTCCCACCTCTCTGTTTTAAGTGCACATTATAACACTCAACACCACATTTGAGCAGGAGGAGATAGGCTAGGGGTCCTTCCATGCCCCTGTTTGCTACCGACCATCATGGGTTGGGGTCCGGGAGGTAGTTCATGGACAGGTTGCTTTGCTGGGGCATGGTGCCGCTCGGTGGCTCGGCGGGGGACGGACCTGGCGCTTTCCGCTGCCTGTTCTGTGGGTTCCGTGCCTGGTCAGTTCATTGGTGGGTTTGTCTGGCCTTGGTTGGGTGCCGTCTGCTGTGGCACCCTGACGTGGGGTGGGGTGGGATTGTGTTGTCCATCGGTCGGCCACCCGGCCTTGCAGCGGAGGACCCCTGTAGGCCTGTCCCTGGTTGGGGCCCTGCTGGGGGGGTGGGGCGCCCCTGTTCTACAGGATCCCTGGGTCCTGGACCTGCCCCACCCTGGCATAGCCGGTTGCCGGCGGAGCCCATGGGCTTGTCCCTGTGGCCTCCTGGGCCCCTGCATTGTAGTTTCTGGATGTTACCCTGGGGCTTCCCTCTGTACCTCTCTTGGGGGGTGTGGTCGGCCCTGCGCTGTTCCGCCTGCAGCTCCTAGGCTCTGGGGCCCTCTGGCGTCTGTGTCCCAGACCTCCTTCATGTCTGCATTGATTCCTGTAGGGCGGATTGACGGCTCCTCACACAAACTATTAAACACTCATATGGGAAAACCTTCAATTAAATTAAATTCAAAAATACTTTATTGATCCCAGAGGGAAATTAAGTGTTGGTTGTAGCTCATATAATTAATTCTTTAAGGAGTTGTTGTAGATGATGATGGCTGTGGGCAGGAAGGATTTCCTGTAGCGGTCTGTATTGCAGCGAAACTGAAGAAGCCTCCGACTGAAGACGCTCTGTTGTTGTATGACTGTCTCATGAAGAGGATGCTCAGGGTTGTCCATAATTTTTTTGATTTTATGAAGAATCCTTCTTTGCATCATCTCCAGATTTTCCGCAGTTGTCCCAAGAACAGAACCAGCCTTCTTTATCAGGTTGTTTAGCCTTTTTAAATCCCTGGCTCTGATGCTGCTTCAGATGACGGCTGAAGAGATTACACTCTCCACAACAGACTTGTAGAAGATCTGAACCTTGAAGGACCTAAGCTTCCTCAAGAAGTACAGTCTGCTCTGTCCCTTCTTGTAGACGGCTTCACTGTTGCGCCTCCAGTCCAGTCTGTTGTCAAGGTGAACTCCGAGGTATTTATACTCCTCAACCACCTCCACTTCTTCTCCCATGATGGAAACAGTGTTTGACTTATCCCTGTTTCTTCTGAAATCTACAATCATCTCCTTTGTTTTGTTCACATTCAAGGTGAGACGATTGTTTCCACACCATGTCACAAAGCGGTCCACCAACTCTCTGTATTCAGCTTCTTGTTCATCTCTGATACACCCGACAATTGCAGAGTCATCTGAGTATTTCTGCAGATGACAGGTCTCTGATTTGTACTGGAAGTATGAGGTGTACAGAGTGAAAAGGAATGGTGAGAGTACGGTCCCTTGTTCTTCAGTCTCACAAATTGTGGTCTGTTGGTCAGGTAGTCATTGATCCAGGCGATTGTTGAGGGCTCCACCTGTGTCTTCAAGAGTTTCTGACAAAGCAAATCAGGCTGAATTGTGTTAAATGCACTAGAGAAACCAAAGAACATGATCCTCACAGTGCTGCCTGCTTTGTCCAGATGACAGTGGGTTGGTTGAAGTAGGTGGATGATGGCATCTTCAACTCCAACTCCACAGCGATAAGCAAACTGCAGTGGGTCCTGATACGTTCTTGTTTGCTTACTCAGGGGTGCCAACAGGAGTCTCTCCAGGACTTTCATGATGTGGGATGTCAGGGCAACGGCTCTATAGTCATTGATGACTGATGGGTGAGTTCTTTTGGGTACTGGAACAAGGCAGGATGTCTTCCACAACACTGGAACCTTCTCCTGAGTTAGGCTAAGGTTGAAGATGTGCTGCAGAATCCCACAGAGCTGCTCTGAACAGGCCTTCAGGACTCTGGGGCTGACACCATCTGGACCTGCAGCCTTGTTCCGGTTCAGTTTCTCCAGCTGCCTCTTCACCTGACTTTTGGAGACAGACAAGTGGGAGGGGGAGGCAAAGGGGGTAGCAGCATTTCCTGACTTGGTTGAAGTCAAACTTGTGGAATTAGAAGAGTCCATGGCTGAGGTGAAGGATAAAACATCCGAGGTGTAACAGGAAAGCTGTTGATCAGAGGAGAGTGGGATGTCTGTTTGGCTGGGAACAGGAGAGGGGGATACTGAGCTAGTTCCTGAACTGAACCTGTTGAAGAACGTGTTCAGTTCATTGGCTCTGTCCAGACTTCCATCCATCCAATCCTTCTTGTCCTTAAAACCTGTGATCTTTCTCATTCCTGACCAGACATCTCGGATATTGTTCCTCTGTAGTTTGTTCTCCAGCTTCTTCCCGTATGCCTCCTTGCTGTCTCTGATCTTAACCTTAAGTTGCTTCTGTATACTCAGTAATTCCCTGACTCCCTCCCTGAAGGCTTTTTTTTCTTGTTTAGCAGTTCCTTCAGGTCACTGGTGATCCAGGGTTTGTTATTAGGGAAGCATCTCACTGTTCTGGTGGGGATGATGTTGTCCACACAGAAGTTTATATGGTCAGTCACACACTCAGTCATGGCATTGATGTCCTCTCCATGTGCTTGGCAAAGAGTCATCCAGTCTGTGGTTGCAAAACAACCCTGCAGGGCTTCTTCAGCTTCCTGTGACCATTTTCTCACAGTTCGTTTTGTCACAGGTTGCCTCTGAACAAGGGGTTTATATTCTGAACAGAGAAAAACAAGATTGTGATCTGATTGTCCCAGAGGAGGTCTTAGTTTGGACATGTATGAATCCTTTACATTTGCATAAAACAAATCCAAGGTCCTGTTTTCTCTTGTAGAGCAGCTGACAAACTGTTGAAATGTTGGAAGTGTAGTAGAGAGCGAGGCATGATTAAAATCACCAGATATTGCCACAAATGCATTGGGGTGCTGTGTCTGTAGCTTAGCTACAATGGAACTGATGACATCACAGGCACTGTCGGCAATGGCTGAAGGTGGAATGTAAACAACTGCCAAAATTACACTGGTGAACTCTCTTGGTAAATAATATGGACGAAAACTCACTGCCAAGAGTTCGACATCTGGGCTGCAGAGACGACACTTCACAGTAACATGTCCTGGATGACACCATCTGTTGTTGACAAGCAGTGCTACTCCACCACCTTTCCTTTTTCTGCTCGTCTTCAGATCTCTGTCTGCTCGTACAGTCAGGAAGCCTGGCAGACAGACGGAGTCGGGGATATGATCCAGCAGCCACGTCTCCGTAAAACACATAACACTGCATTCACGGTACTCTGGCTGAGTCCTTGTAAGGGCTTGGAGTTCATCCATCTTGTTAGCCAGTGATCTTACGTTGCCCATTATGATCGATGGAAGAGATGGCTTGAATTTCCTCTTTCTCTGTCTCCTTTTCGCTCCTGCTCTGCATCCACGTCTCCTCCTTATCAACTCATCAGGGATTTGTGGTTTCAGTTGAGGTATTATTTCAGCTTTTGCGATGTTAATCAGCTGCTCCCGGCTGTAAACCACATTGTTGCCATGGTTACGCATCATAAATTGTCAAAAAGGGAAAAATTTACTGCAAAAATCCTTCCAGCTTCACAGCACCAAAAACTAGAAAGTATACAGATAGAAAAAAATGCAATCTTCTTTAAGAAATAAGAGGAACCAATGTACAAAAAAACAAAACTTAATATGTAGCCAACAGAGCCACTCCAACATGCAGCCACCCAGAGCAGCACAATTCTAGAATATGCACCAGCATGCTCTCACACACACACACATAGGTGCGGGGACATTGGCGTCTACAGATATATTCTTGGGCTGAGGTTATCATCAATAGATCTTGAATAATTGGTGTCAAGAGCTTTTCAAAGACGTTGTTGTATTTATATACCCATTTTTGTGTGTTTATAAATGTGTCGTTTTTAGTCCATATTATTTGGTTTTTTTTGTCAATATTGCTCCTTTTTTTGGTTGTTTTTTTTCCACCTCTCTGCAGTCTTGTGGACGTGGAGGACTGGGTTGTTTTTCTTGTGTTCTTTTGGTTCCCCTTCTTCTCTTGTATCGTCAACTCGCACTCCTACCTCTCTTCATCTTTCTATCTTCTCCCTTTTTTTGTTTCCGTGTCCATATCTTCAGGTAATTAAACCCACAGCAATCTCTAATAAAGATTTTTCACATATATATCAAGTGGCGTACTATAGCAACAGCTGTAATGCTCTGCTTGAGAAAGTAAATCTGTTGGGCTTGTACTTGGTACTCAGACACCAATTCTGAGTGCCACACTGCCAGACACGACACACAGAAAAATTTTTCAAAAATGGATAAAGCAGACTAAAACTTTCAAGATTGCAATTCAGCAAATTCAGCTGTGCTTACCCCCAGTGATTCTACACTGCTGCTTGTAACACGAAAACAAAAACACAAATTAACAATATCCAATCTCATTCCCTAAACATGACTGAGTAGGCTCAAGACCATATACGAAAAGATATCAGAGTCGCCTGCATTCTGAACACAGTCCCAGAGAGAGGAGATCCAAGTTCAATTCCTGGCAGTCATGCCTCTGGCAAGGCCATACGTTTCACAAAGGCAGGACCCTTCTTCAGCCTCTCACTGCAGGTTAAAAAGAGAAAGGTGGAACTGAGAGGAATGCCTAGTCTCTGGCAACAAGAGCACTGCAACTAAGTGTCCAGGTCAATAAACATAGTTTATTTTTAACAGTTAAATTTTTGATTTGATTGTTGTAAGTCTCAGACTGCCAGCTAACTTACCACGTGGTGTCTCTTAAAGATGGGTGGAAATGGGAAGCGCTCCTTAGACATAGGGGTGGGCAGCATAGAAAAAGACCATTTTGATGAAGAGAAAAGTCATACTGATAACTATGAAAAATTAAAAAAAATTACAAATAATATATTTATCTCAAATACTGACAGCACTGAAGCAGATGGAGTCAAAGCAGGATATGCATTATGAGTGAAGAAATGGATGACAACAACGCTGCAGCACAGAACATTTCCTAAGTATTGTGCTATTTGATTGTGTTAAAACATGTTGCTGCAGTCTTGTCACTTCCTGTGAAATACTCGGCTGGAGTTTACATGCAGAGAAATTCCGATTTTCTAACTGCATTATCTGGGTGCATTAGTGTGATTAAGAGAAGTCCAGTTAGGCTCGACTCCAACCATAGAAAGGAGTATACATACATTTCAAAAGTTCGACTTCAGTCGGACTAAGGCAATTAATTGGTTTTCTGTTACTGATATGCACCAGCCCCCTGCAACAGGATGGACGAGTACAGAAAATGGATGGATGTATGTGAACAGGAATCTAAATGTTAGCAGATAACAGGAAGCTGAACATATTACAGCAAAGTTGTTTGGTTTTACACTTTGAAGGAGTCCAATTCTAACTAAGAAATTGGATTTAGAAAGGTCATAAGTCTTTTAGAAATGTAACATTGAATATAAATTCTATCTTCTGTACAGTGAATATAAAGAGACTGCTGCAATCATTGCTAACCATGCTAATAATTCTGATCACTACTAAAACATAGAAGAAACTTTACTAAGTCATTAATCAAGTAGTTTTCTTCATTTATGCTTTGATGCATAAATTAATATGATCTTGCAATCATTTCATTTTCTGTTGAAGTCAAAACTACCAGCTCTATCACAGAAATTCGACCACTGTTATTTTCTTTTATGTGTCAGATATTGGTTTTAAAAAAAGTGGGGTAGAATAAACCTGAAAATCAGACCTAAAAGAAAACTAGGAATCAGTATCAGTCAGGGATATGCCTGAATGCCATATTTTTAGCTTTCAATATTTATTGTAGAAATTTTTTTAACCCTTATGATTTTCTGATGCAGAAAGAGACAGCACTACAATCATGTAAAGCACCTTGAATTGCCTTGTTGCTGAATGTGTGCTATGCAGATAAATTTGCCTTATAGGCATCAGTTTAGCTGGGGACAATTATTTATAATTGACGGTTTTGTCCCCACCACTTTTAAAAACCTCATGCGGAATTCCTTGCCTGAGCAGATTTAACCGCTGCAAACATGTTCAGGGCCGAGTCCTGCAATGTACCCGTTTCAAGTTGGAAAAATGCATAAATTAAATTTCATGGGTCTGGTGGAAGTTTCTTTACTGCGGGTGGGCTACGGGTGAAGAAGTATTTATATAGTATTTTTGTTTGTTTAAAACTCCCAAAGAGAATTGTGTTAATACATTGTGTTTGTGGAGAGAGCATGCCAGAATATTCCCCCAACTTTGCGCTGACAGCGGAATGTTCTCGCTATCTAGGCATCCTGCGCTGCCAGAGAGACTTTTCTGCCAACTGAATTTGCATTTCAGGAATGGAGGACAAAGGTAAAGCCAGGGACTGGATAATATTTCGTTCCTGCAAAGCAATCTCTGCATAATTTCCGCTGTGCAATATTCCAAATAAATAAAAAGGGACATCATTCATTGTAATATAATTACAAACAATAATCAATCAGGTGTTGTGTTATTTTTTGTCTTTGATAAGTTTTTTAAAACCTTTAAAATAAAAAAAAATTAAAATCTACAGGCTGCCCTTCTTTTTGAAAGTTTACAATCAACACCTCTGACCACTTGATGCAGACGCACAGTCATTTTCAACTTTAGGTACAGAGTGCAATGTTATCCGGGAACTGACAAACACCTTTGAGATCTATTTAGGCATTGTAGCTCTTAGCTGCGGCGGACACAGACCGTTGCATCTTGTCCACTGATCCAGAAGGAGCACATGTTATGGATGTCCTCCTGCAGAAACAATCAGGAAAGTCTTCGTTCAGAAAGAAGTGGCGGTTGTTATTCCAGTCCGCAGTATGTGACCGGAGCGGATTCAGCCTCCATTATGCACAAGCAGGCGCTCAATTCACATCCATGGACCATGAGAAAGTTGAGACTGTGCATTAAAACCACAGCAGGTAAAATGTCCATATTTAGTACAAGTTTTTATCTGCTCCATATAGGCCTGCACGATTAATTGTATTTTCATCGTCATCGCAATGTCAACGTGTGCGATAAGCACATCGCAAAAGCTCCCCTGAAATGCGATTATTTTCTTTATATGTGCCATGGTTTCACGACCATGCTGACATTTGTCCAATTAGAAGCAGCCCTGGACACATGGCCCATGCATGATTGCACACGTTTAGCCAATCAGATGACACCCATAGGTCGGGAGATAAGTCAGACAATGGCGGAGGTCAGATAACAGAGCAGTGAAATTGCAGAGGAAGCGCTGGTGGCAAAGAGACATAGCACCTCAGCGATTTGGCAGTACTTTGGGTACCGGCCAGATCTTCTACAATCTTGGGTTCTGTGCAGGACCTGCAGAGGTGTTGTTGCAACACAGAGAGGTAACACCATCAACCTCCATCACCACCTGTTGCACCACCACAGGGAGCTGCACGAGCAATTTAAGCCCACACAATCAAAAGCGCAAACACCGAGCAGCAGTAAAAACTATCACAGCTGTCCATTCGTCAGAGTTTTACGAGCACAACTCCATATGAAAAGTCCTCTAAACGACACACTGAAATTATGAATGCCATAACTCACTATTTGGCCATGGATATGATGCCCATTAACACCGTGACCAGACCCGGGTTTGTGAGGCTAGTTAAACTCGACCGACAATATGAGATTCCATCACGGCATTATTTTTCAGATGCTGCTATTCCGAAACTGTTTGAGACATGTAGGGCAACCGTGGAGTCAGAGCTTGGCCTGGTCGAGTACTTTGCCTGCACCACAGATCTCTGGTCTAGCCGTACCACAGAGCCCTACATCAGTTTCACTTTTCACTTCGTGGACCGGGAGTTTCAGCTGAAAGCACAGTGTCGACAGACAGTATTTTCCAGGAGAGAGACACACACCGGAGAGAGCATAGCATTTGCCTTATAGGAAGCTCTGAACAGCTGGCACCTATGAGCGGAGCAGCTAATCTGTGTCACAACTGACAACGGCCCGAACATTGTGAAGGCAATCCAGTTTAACCGCTGGGTCAGACTGCAATGTTTTGGCCACAGATTGCATCTTGCCATCGGTAAGTGTATTTGGTGTACATGACATTATTATCAGAATAGTGTTTCCCCTACCGTTTTTTAGAGGGCCCCGTGCCCCCAAGAAGATCACGTAAAACATTTTTCATTTTCTGGATAGCGCCAGATTGTAACAAATAAATAAAAGTAAATATAGTTACCTTTCATATAAAAGTAAATATAAATTGCAACTCACCACTTTGTAGTACAATAAACATGACAAACCCCATCCATCTCGAAGTAAAACGGTCTTTTTACATCAATAAGGGTCCGATTAAAGTCCTCCAATCAAGAGATTAGTCCAGCAAAACAATAAAACCGATAAAAATCGTAAAATAAACAGAGAAAATGTGCTGCCAAAATCCTGCCGGAGACGATTTTTGTAGCCTTTACTGCTCCAACCGCTTCAGTCTTTTCCAATTCTGCCTCCAAAGGTCACTGATCATGATTCTGATTATGTTTTTATTCAGTGAAGACTACGGCATTTACCCAGGAGATGCCACATTGGCACACTTATGGCCACCTTTGACCTGTAGTTAGAAAAATATATGCAGAATACTAATTTTACTGCTGTCAAGTTTAGTGTTGACAAAAGGTAATACTTCAGGCTTTAGACCCACAGTGTGTTTTAGGCCACCACTTCATTCTAACGTCACTTTTACAGCAGGGAAATTCAGCTTTAATTTGCATTTCTAATAGAAATACAAGAAATTATAGAAATTTTCTATATGTATAATGGATGTTACGTGTGTAAATTGTACAATAAAAGAATGCACAAAAATATAAATTTTTTTGTATTTGTCATCAGCATTTCAGTATTTGAGAGTACCTAAAAGCAGGGAATCTATTAAAGCTGAAAAATCTTACAGAGACAAGAACTGTAAAACTTGGAATTGCAAACTTAAATATATATCGCAAGTCATATCGTCATCGCAATATTGAAGAGTGTCATCGCACTTTTTGCTCATATCCTGCAGGGCTAGCTCCATATGTGATGGCACGAAAGAGATTTCTTGCTCAGCTTGTTTGGACTGAATATCAACTAAAATGAATAAAAATTAAATATTGAATATGTCTTCAGATTTTTTTATTAAAGTAAAAAAAAAAATACAGTAAAAGACGGAAAATAACGCCATCCCTGATTTAATGTAAATTATAGTACAATGAATTGTGTCTTATTTCTCTGGAATACTCCACAGCGGAAATCTATTTGATGCAGAGATCCCCGTACAGAAACAAAATATTGTCCACAGTCCCTGGCCTGTATAGCCAACATTGTTCTTTGTGCTACGATGTGGATTTTAATGAGTCCTGCAATACAACAGCCTATGATGGTTTTCAGTGCCATTTGAAAACCAAATCATGTAAGCTTATGGCTTTCAACTTTAAATTGAATAAAGATACAACTTATACACTGCAGTGCATATTGTAATGAAACCTGACTAATAATACTATAATAATAATAATAATAATAATAATAATAATAATAATAAAACTAATAATAACTGTCCCCAGCAATCTTTAAACCGCACTCAAGTTTATGGTTATTGTCCCCAGCAATTTTAAAAACAAACTGATGCCCTTGCTTGCCTTACAACTTTTTCTGTTTTTGAGAAAAATATGGTTTGATTTTACTATAAACATTTTATTGTTTAGACTACATTTCAACTTGTACAAAAAAGTATTGCTCAAAGCTTCCAAGCGTAGATGTCTAATGCAAAGTGAACCATCTTCACACATTTCATGCATCATATATTACATTTGTGGTGCAGTAATGGTATTGTGGTGTGGTATTCAGCACCTGTAAAAGGTGCAGCTGTAATAAATAACACAAGTAGAGGATGTCTGACTCAACACGAGTCAGACAGTTTTGGAAGATACAGCAATTGAAGCATGAGAAGTAGAGAGTTTGCTTAGAGCAGAAACTTCAAATAGATGGCTTCAGTTGGTAAATCCGTTGGTTTTGATATAGTTGTCATAAGGCCCAGTAACATTGTTTTTACATTAGATTAAAAAAAATATTAATTAGCATTTTGTTTTGTACATTCCTTTTGTTAAATTAGTTCAAATCAATCTAGACTTAAGCATTTTAGGAAATAAACTTGCCAAATGAAAGAATGGGTTTTTATTTTTTTTAATGAAGTGTAGTAGACCAACATTTTTAACTTGTAAAAAAATAAGCTCTTAAATAGTTTACCCCCAACCAAAAAAAAAGAAAGAAATATGTTAATGCCCCTTTTCTAACATAAAAGCAACACAGTGAAACATTCTGAGAAAAGAGGCAATCCAGGCCTTGACCTAGATGACAGCAACGCCACACAAAGCCAGGTGACAGTGAGAAGTCACACATACCAGGACAGAAACAGAGAAGATGGCACAGTGACTGTCAGGAGGGAGTGAAGATGTGTCAAGTGTTCAGCCAGCGTGGAGGAAAAGGAAAACAAAAGGAAAGGGCTGAATGTGGTCCAAACGCACAAAACATTACAGAAACACACATCTGGAGCTGAACTGGCAGGCAGCCGCACTCCTGGCATTGTGCTCACACACGCACACACCGACAGTGAAGTGATGCTACTGACAAATACAGCAGCAAAGGGCACACCAAGGTGCTAGAAAAGTCTTTGACAGCTAGTGTCTTTTTCCTTTGCTGGAAGCCGGCTGCCTTAGAATTTCTGCTTGTTAACTCGGTTCAGGGATGGCAGGAGGGGACTAGCTGAGAATAACAAAACTGGTTTCATATTACCAAGACGAGTAGAGGCAAAGTGACTAGGCAATCATTTAATTGCAAGTGATATTGAAGACTTGTGGGGCAATCATTACCCAAATTCTATCCCCTAGTCATCCACCCACCTCATCTGGCTGTCAGACATGTAAGCAGGTGAGTGCACACACTGCAGGAGGCACAAACTATTGATCTGAAAATTGCCTGTTGCAACATTTTTCTTTGAATGTTTCCCAGAGCAGTGCGTGTTCTGCATTTAGACATGCTTATTCCACAGGAGGAGTCTGATTTCACCAGCTTGCAGAGTACAAAGCTTGAAGACATACTCCAGATCGCTTCGGCACTGAGGAAAATGAACCTCGTATTTTTCATATAGGCAGCTTTTGAGTTTCCCAAAAAAACACTCAAAGGTAAACTCAATGTTGCTTAAAACAGTAAAGAAATATGGAAGCAGTTAAAATGTTGCCTTGGATTTTGCGGGAAATAAAAAATATAAATCAAATCAATGAGTAGAGCAGCACAATTCACTTGGTATACATTCGGTTAAAAAAGCTCAGACTTTAGCTACTAAATTTACAGTCATATACACTACTCACAATAACTTAGGTATATTGTTATTTACATGAGTGCTATTCCTATTTGGTCTGAATTTTAATGAAATAAGTAAAAAGTATCTTTTGATATTACTAATAATGAATAAGAAGAAACATAATTTTCATTACTGTAATATTTATTACCAGAAAAATGTAGACAACAACAAGTGTAGCCCCAAATAACACAAACTGACAATGTCAGTAGCGGGTGTTTCCACCATTTGCCGCAATGACAGCGACGTCTCATGCTCCTCACTAGCCTCATGATGTTGTCCTGAAGCAATGCATTCCACTCTTCCACAAGTGCTACAAGCAGTTCTGCCAGATCACGTGGGGGTGGGGTACGATCATCCAGTCTCTGCTTCAGCTGGTCCCAAACGTGCTCTATGGAGTTCAGGTCAGGGGACATTGCTGGCCATACCATATGAGGCACTCAGACTTCCTGAAGTTTAGCTGTGACAATTCTGGCACAATCTGGAGGAGCATTATCATCCATGAACAGAAAGTTGGGGGTGTGCTGGCAGAATTGGGGGATGATGATGGGTTCTATGATGTCTTTGAGGTAAGAACGTGCAGTAACAGCCATCTACAATAACCAAATCAGTTTTGCACTGACTGGTGATGCCTGCCCAGACTGTAACACCTCCTCCACCAAAGCTAACCCTGGGGACCATGTTGACCTCAGCGTATTGCTCACGACCATTTCTGTGCAAGGTGACCCGACACTCGTCAGTGAACAGGACGGTAAACCACTACTGTATTGTTCAGTTCACATGGTCTTGTGCCTACTGCAAACATTCACGGCGGTGTCTTGGTGTCAGTGGAGTCACCTGCAACCGTCTGGCATTCAAGCCAAAGCGGTGGAGTTTGTTGCAAATGGTTTGTCTGGAAACCCTAGTACCCCTCACATCTCGTAAACGGGCCTGCAGCTGTGTGGCAGTTGCATGACGATGTCTGAGTGTATAGGTCCTTAGGTACTGGTCATCGCTGCGGTCTGTCACCCATGGGGCTTCACTCCTGGGTCTCACGAACTCTGCCAGTAGTTCTGTGTCTTTATGCAAGTCTGCTGATGACACTTTCAGACACACCAAGTTCACGTACAACATCTGACTGGCAGCCACCGACCTGAAGACGCGCCAGGTGGCGCTGTTTGACCGTTAAGTGACGTCGTGTGTTCATGGCTGTTTGAAGGATGAAGTTGGAATGACTTACTGTCAATACCAGCTTTTTAAACCCACAGAATGTTGAAATTGATGCCATGTTGAAAAGGGTTGTCTTTAGTAGTTTTTGGTGTTGGCCCCAATATGCAAGGCACACTGTACACAGTGAGACCATTATGTGGAAAACACAAAATAAGGTGTGTATCACCCCAATACAATTGCCTCCCTATCCCCAAAATCTGAAGTGAAACAAACACCATATGCATGACATCCACTGAGTCTCTCACGATATCCCTAACTTAATGAGAGTAGTGTATATGCTGAGAGTCATACAAGAATATGATTTCCCCATTTACAATATCATGATATCTAAAACAATCAAATCTAAATTACATTTGCCACACACTTGTATCCATATGCTTCTACAGACACCACTAAACCATCCAAAACAATTCAGTCATTAATGTAGTAATTAAATTTATTTAAGAAGAGATTTACTGTAGTAATTACTGCAGCATAACATCATTACCCCCGATAAACTCGCGAAATGTTATGTAGAAAGTATTATCCTATTGGCAAAAGGGAGTTTTGATTGAAAAACAAAAAAACAAATCAATGTTGTGATGACCTAGCTCAGAATATATATATATATTTTTTATGTTCAGGTGCCAAAAAGTGTGAAAGATGCTATGACTGCACTTTTGGTCAAAAATGGCAATGGCACTGCCTTAAGATGACTGTAGTGAGAGGTTAGCCTGCTTCTAGCAGCAGCTTTAACATCAAACTCAAAAAAAGGTATCCACAGAGAATTGTTCCAGTCAGCAGCTCACTTCATACTTACAGCTGCATTTGACAACCCAGCAGCCTGCAAGAAGACCCAGGAGGGTGGAGTAGGTGGTGGGCATTTGTCCTTCTGGCACGATGACATGGCTCACTGGGAGAAGAAAAACAAACATTTACAAAATCAAACTGAAAAGACACACTTAAGGGAGTTGTGCTACAAACATAAAATAATAGCCGACTGCAGTTTACTAGATCTTTTCCGATTGTGTGATCAATGTTACAGTATACATAAAGAAATATAAGAGTTTAGACCATTAAAAGATCAGCTTATATTGTACACCAGGCAAGGAGACATAATAACTTGCAAATGTATTTACATTCCTGGAACTCTTAACATGTCACATTATAAAACACACTAACATATTGTATTGGAATTAACACAGAAAAGTAGGACAAAAATAGTACAAAAGACATGATGTTCAAAATTTGAGGGGGAAAACCCCCCAGCTGCATTCAGAAGTCCTTTATTTAAATAAATAAAAATTTAATCTCAGCATAATTGCAGCTGTTCTGTAGTCGCAGTAGAAATTGTTAGATTACCTCGGTGAACAAAACAACTAACATTGGCTTTCCTTAGTGAACAAAAAACCCAATGTTTGAGCATCCCATGGAACACTGGTAAATCCTCAACCAAAATAAGAGGGGTATAGAATATCTGTAAACCTATCGATAATTAGCCATCCACCTAAACTGACAGATCAGTCAGAGAGAGAAGTAACCAGAGAAGTAGCCAAAAGGCTCATTGTATCTCTGGAAGACAAGCAGAGATCAACATGTCAGGACTGAGAATCTGTCAATAGCAAAAATGTTAGGTGTGCATAAATCTGGTCTTTATGTAGGAATGGCAAGAAGAAAGCTCTTGTTGAAGATGAGCCATACGAAGATCTTTTTTTGGAGTTTGGTACAAGCCTTGTAAGGGAAACGGCAAGCG
>OY747707.1:22044370-22141870 GCA_963556495.2 Valencia hispanica
CATCTGCTGAAAAGCTTTATGGAGATGAAGATTTCATTTTTCAGCACGACCTGGCACCTGCTCACAGTGCCAAAGCCACTGGTAAATGGTTTACTGACCATGGTATTACTGTGCTCAATTGGCCTGCCAACTCTCCTGACCTGAACCCCATAGAGAATCTGTGGGATATTGTGAAGAGGAAGTTGAGAGACGCAAGACCCAACACTCTGGATGAGCTCAAGGCCGCTATCGAAGCATCCTGGGCCTCCATAACACCTCAGCAGTGCCACAGGCTGATTGCCTCCATGCCACGCCGCATTGAAGCAGTCATTTCTGCAAAAGGATTCCCAACCAAGTATTGAGTGTATAACTGAACACAATTATTTGAAGGTTGACTTTTTTTATATTAAAAAACACTTATTTTATTGGTCGGATGAAATATGCTAATTTTTTGAGATAGGAATTTTCAGTTTTCATGAGCTGTATGCCAAAATCATCAGTTTTAAAACAATAAAAGACCTGAAATATTTCAGTTGGTGTGCAATGAATCTAAAATATATGAAAGTTTAATTTTGATGAACTTTATCAAAATATGCTAATGTTTTGAGAAGGACCTGTATATACACACACACACATTCTTTGCTCTAAAACTCAACAGATTTTTTGTATGTAAACAAGGTTGTACAAGCCATCTGTTTTTCATAATTTTAATCAAAACACTTTCTTGTGCCTTGGTCACAATGATGATGATGAAATTCTATATTTCTTATTTCATTTTAGATGTGTGCACCTTCTGTAACTGAGAATTTATTGAGGACAATCAAATATCTGACAAATGATCAAGTTTGTACACATGCATTCAAATTTCAAAGTAAGTTAAAATTAGAATGCAAATTAAGAGCAAAAAGTCTAACATGTGTTACTGTGATCTAATGTATGTAACATGAATGTAAAAACAAATGGCTAAAATACATAAAGTTGCAAAAAAGTTTTTACAGTTACCCTATACTATTCTGTGACTAACATTGCTTATTTGTTGCATTACCATGCATTGTACAACTACACAGGTCCAGTTTATTTGCAGTATATCTTAATGGCATGCAAGTACTGTAAAAGGCCCAGAGTTGACATTAATTAACAGCCAAATATTGATTCAAGGCTTTGAATTGGTGTATGGATTCACCATTAACTCCTCATTACTCAGCCAGCTGTCAATTCAAATATACAGAGTGAATTATTATTCCTACTTACCATCAATTAATTTTATACTTCAATGACATGGTAATAACCACTGACGGCAAACTGCATTTAGCAACGTGCAATTTTTAGGCTGCTTCTTCGATGTCCTAAAAGTTGTGCACTGGTTACCATTTATGTTTCCAGGGCAGATACAGAGCATTGCTTTGCATATAATGTGGCTGTCCAGTTGTATGTATTCAGATTTTAAATTAAGACTAATGTTTATTGCAAGGTCAGTTATGCAAATAAAGAAAAACCTTTCAGATTAGTCATAATCTCTTATCCCATGCAGATAGTGTACTGAGTTTTCAAAATATCAATGTTTGGATGATCCTGAAGTGTTCAGCTCAGTCTTGTCAGAAACCCTACCAATATGTTGAAGTATCTATTGTATGAATGTTCTTTTACTAATTTTCTTTAAGTAGTCCATAACTAATTACCCTAATGTAGTGACTTATTCTTATTTTCTGAGCTACTGAACCATCATGTTCCAGGTAGAACATTAAGGTCATCTTCTCTGTTCTTATTAGAGGTTCCTTCATCAAGGCTCAGATCCCACGGTGAAAGAGCATTTTCAGTGGCTGCTCCGATATTGTGGATCCATATTTGAGCCGCTTAGACTGTTTCAGATTTTAAGTAGTTACTTAAGGCTCATTTTTTCATGGGCTTTTAACTAGGATATCTCCTTTTATAATACATTTGTGATGGGAATTGTGATTTTTACTGTTTAACTCCAGCTATAGTTTTCTTTGACCTTTTTGTTATTTATTTCTATTGTTTTATTGTCTTTATTACTTGTACAGCACTTTGGACAACCATGTTGTAGTAAATGTGCTTTATAAATAAATTTGAATTGAACTAATGAGTTGAGCTCTTAATGTGAACTTGCATTTTGATTCAGCAGAATGATTACATACTTGATACCCCAAGGAAGAAAGGAAAAGTCCATCCATCCAGACAAGCCTCCCTAAAAACACAACCAGAAGACTTCTTGCAGAACCGAGTCTGATTCAGTTGCGATGAACATTATGGTTTTTTTTTACGCTTTGCTATGTTCATCCAATTTGGATTAAGAATCTTGAGATTTTAGTTTCACATCATCTATTCTCACTTTGGTACTCAAAGTGACAATAGGGTGATTACATTAATTATTAGTTTCCACCCCCTTAATTTAAGACTCATTATTTCAGAGATACATTTGTTTAACTCTCAGAAATACAGGCTGAAATACAGGCTGACATATGATACAAATTATTTACATTATAGTTTAACATAGCTTTTCAAATGCTTCAAAGCAATGGATAAGGATAGAAATGGAAGAATACAGTGCAAAGACTCAAACTTGTCATGTACACAAGCAACAATAAAAACTATCAAAAACTATTTCCAAAATACAGAGCTTTGTGCCAGTCATTCCATTAGGAATTGAACTGGCAGATGTCTTTGCTTGGCTCATGTGAATGTGCTAGGGAAGGAAGAAGTTTGATGATTACATTGACCGGGCAGTGACCTGAAAGGCTCTCTGCATCAGTACTAAGAGGTTACAGAAGAGAAAAATGTATGACCATGCATTAAGGGGCCAGCAAAGCAATAACACAAATAGTGTAGCAAGCGATGTAGAAAAATGTGATTGGCAATTACTGTAGGAGAAAAGTGACCCTGATCAACCAGTCTAGTCATCATAATGATTTCCTAATGTCCCCTGCCTCATTATAAACAATGTTCTGCCCATCTACATAGCTTCCATGAGAAGTAAGTGTTAGTACAGCATCAGCAGTGATAATAAGCATCAGTCTTGCATCTGTCCACCTACGCACATTTTTTCACACCCTGTTCTTTAACACACATGGCTCAGAATGCTTTACAGTGTGAATGGGAAAAGGGCATTTCAACATTTATGTATCCATCCATCTATTGTCAAGACCCGCTTATCCGTGCAGGATCACGGTGGGCTGGTGCCCATCTCCACCAGTCGTTGGGTGAAATGCGAGGTACGCCCTGGACAAGTTGCCAGTCCATGACAGGGCAACAGACGTACACAGGACAAACAACCATGCATGCACACACTCACAGATAGGGCCAAACAATTAATTGAACAGTCCTGTTTTTTGAACTGTGGAAGGAAGATGGAGTACCCAGAGAGAACCCATGCATGCACAGGCAGAAGAAAGACCCCAAGCCAGGATTTGAACCTAGGACCTTCTTGCTGCAAGGCAACAGTACAACCAACTGCACTTCTGTGCAGCCTATATTTACAGTATGTTGGAAGCTAAAATAAAATTAAGCTTTATAGATAAAGTAACAAAATGTGGGCTAGATAAATTTGAATTTGGTTAAACTGCTTGCCTTCCTGTATCAAAGTGTTCTTACCCAAGATGTTTGACTCTTATTGTCCAAATAATTTACATCTAAAATTAAAATACTTTGCTTGATGTATGAATTTCATAAAAGAAATAAGAGTGAAAGAAATAATATTCAATGAAGGACCTCCTGTGTGAAAAAGACCATTGGGCACTTTCAAAGCAACAATTTCGCTTAAAATATTATTTTTAAAAAGTATTATTTTTAAGTCATTAGCCTAGTTATTCACACTTCAACTCTCAGGAAAACACAAGTCACTCAACAAAACCCATCTTGTTTTAGATGTCAACCTTCAACATGAAGAGACATATGAAGCAACTTACAGAACATTCTGAGAGGCACCAAGCTGCAGGAGCAGCTTAACAATGGCTGCATGTCCATTCCTCACAGCATCATGAAGTGGAGAATCATTTTCATAGCCAGGTGTGTTCAACAGAGCTCCCCTTGCGACCAAAACCTTCACAGCTGCCAGGTGGCCCAGATTACATGCCTCATGCTGAAACAAGAGGCAAAAAAGGCTCAGTAGTCATTCTGTGCACTTCATGTTAATTTTTGTCCACTTTTATTTGTACAAAGAACCTACCATAAATTCTGCCACAAAATTTGTTTGCGCCCCACCCCAAACAAAAAACATCAAAAACACAATTTTTACTTTTTTGTAATTATTAGTTAAACAATATTATGGTTATAAGATGATTTAATTTGACAAAGTATTTAGCGAGACTGACCATATTTTGATATGTCCATGTGGTTGGAATGAATAGTTAAATAAACCTCAGATTAGCTTTCACAAGTACAAGAATGACTAAATCTAGAGATAGAAATGGAAATCTAGTAAATAATTACTCCTCCAAATATGAACGTTAACCAGTAACAATAATAGTTAACTTTTACTTCTGACAAAATGTATTTGTTTTTTGTTTAAATTTAGCTTAAATGTAAGTGATTTATATTTTATAAAAAGTCACAATAGGAAAAACAGTAGATTAAATATTAAGAAAAACATCAGATTATATTAATTGATCAAGAAAATGAAACTCACCTTTTATCATTTCTTACTGCCCAACTGTTTCATGTAAAGTCAGTCTATTTACAACTTCTTTTTATTTTTAGCAATCTGAGTTTAACAAATGTTTGTTTTGCTCACAGAAATTAAAATCCATGGATTTGTTAAGTGCACTAATAAAATCTGTTTCATTTTGTTTGCTTATGGCTCAGCCCTAGAAAAGAAGACTCTTGTACATCTTAGACAAATAAAACAGAGTTAGGAAAGTGGTGCTGAAACTACAGAAGTGAAAAAGACATCAGGGAGCTGCAGCATGTCAGCTCAGACAACTTCCAAGAAATATACAAGCAGTCAAATAATATTTCAAGCTCAAAGCTTATTGTAAGCATTTCAAAACATCAGCTGCAAACTGTCAGAGCTCAAATTGAACAAGTTTGAATGGAGCTGGCAGTCACATTAAGGAATGTAATAAAGGCAAAAGCAAACACTGACACTTGTTTTCAGAGAGGGAGAAAAAAAGCATAATAACCAAGGGAATAAATGACACTTTCAACTTCTCCAGTCGAGGTAAAACTGTGTAAATGCACAAAGCAACACTTTTTAGGTTAGCCTTTATAGTTAAAAAGAAGCGATTACATCAATTATCTCACTACGGATTCAAAGCTCTGATAAAGTCGCAGCAAAACCATTTTTAGCTGTTTCACAGCTAAGGCGCTTAATACAAATGTACTCGGGCTTCTTTTTACTTGGAGCTTAACATTCTCTTAACATGAATAGTGAAAAGGATTAGATTAAATCTAGTGCTGAATAAAAACTACAAAAGTCCTCTGTCCTATTGATGATAATGAACATCCAACTGAAAAAACTGACGTGTTATTCATAAGCAAAGCTAAAGCAACCTAGGCTTTGGTCAGAAATGTGCGGCCAACTTTTCCTGTGAGTACTGTGTGCAAATTCAGAACAAATCGTTCACATTTTAACTAGCATTAAATGCTTCCTATGCAAATACAATCATGTAATTGTAAAATTGCCTGTACACTAGCACTTTATCTAGTCCTGAGGACTCCAAAGGGCTTAACACTACATTCAGTCATTCATGCACTGATGGTGGTAGCCACAGCTGCCCTGAGTCACACTGACAGAAGCAAGGCTGCAAAACACCAGGCCCTCTGATCACCACCAGTAGGCAAGAAAGGTGAAGGTGCCAAAGGACACAGCGACCGAGACGGACAGGGGGGGGGGGGGCATTGGGTTTGAACCGGCAGCCCTCAAGTTAAGGGCCGACTCCTACCTCCTGAACCCCTACAAAATATTGGGACAACCTATGAAACCATTTAGGATCAATTTTAACAATACTGAAAAGCAATATTGGCCGACAATAAAAAAAATTAATTTATTGACTCAATTTAACAAAGACATGAATCATGCTGATGCTAGTCATCCTCCACCACAATGCTTCATATTTGGTATGAGGTTCTTTTACTAAAATCCTGTTTTTGGTTCATGCTAAACATCTCCACCATTTTGTTGTCCAAATAATTTCATGTCAGACACATATATCCAGAGAATGTTATACCTGATTTGTGCATTTTGTCCATGTTTTCTCTGACAAAACTTTGTCTGGCATTCATGTTTATTTTCATATCTCTACTTGTATCTCTATAGAGATAGTTACTTAGCTTAATGTATCTAGACTTACCAAGGGCGTCCAGCCAGCGTTATCTTTCAAATTTGGGTCTGCTCCCTGATCCAGAAGTTCTTTGACAGACTCTACATCTCCCTGCAGGGTAAGTAAAATATACAACAATATTGAGGTGAGAAGTACAAACCTGTAAAGTTCATCCATTTGAAAGAAACAATAATGCCTGATGCCTAAGAACAAAAGCTCCGAGGTTTATCAATCAGCCTCCACAGAGAGCCATTGATTACCTTGTCTTGGATGCTGGGAGGGATTACAGCAATGTTCATAAGGGCAGCTGAAAAGCACAAGAGCCTCTCCCATCACCCGAGTACTCATTTGAAATGGATTGGGTTTGTGATAGAGTTTCAAAGAACATGTAAAACATAAAAAGGGCATGTTTGCACCTTCAATTTATGTTTCATTTTAATCTCTTTAGGAGACAATAGGTGCAACATTAACTTGAAATGTAGTTCTTTGGGCCAACTTGTTTGCATTTTAGCTTTGGCAAATAGAAAATTAAGAATTAAGGGAATTGGTAATAAATGGCTTCACCTTTATTGCAGCAAGATGCAGAGGGGTCTCTCCCTTGTGGTTCCTCTTCAGTAACGCAGGGGTTCCAGGGCTTGAACGGCAGACAGATGATCGAGGACTGCACAAGGATTTGTTGTGACTGTCTGAAGACATTTGTGTCATGATAGAGGGACTAAACGGTTCATCTGCTCTCAGGTGTTTCTTGTTCCTTTCACTCATGGGACTTGCTAAAGCTAGATGCTCTGTGAAAGTTGAAGATATTCCACCTGGTGATTTTCTCCTTTGGCCAGGAGAAGCCCTCTGTCTTTTTGGTGTCGTTTCCAAGGTGCAGTTTTTCTCCTCCGTTTTGTTTCTTTTAGAGGGATTCTCTTGGGGAGATAGGTTTTTATCTTTTTTGGACACGTCGTCTTGATTGGGGACATTTGTTGACATTCTCTCACTGGATGTGCTCTGACCATGCTGGCTTTGGTGGCTCAGCACATGGATCTCTCCTCCTGCTAGACCCTCTTTTATTGTGGGGTTGGTCAAACCGAGTTCATACACCAGCATTGCTTCAGTCTGAGCCTCATCAGTGATGACAGAAGGACTTAAGAAAGAAACCCTTTTACTGGACCTTCTTGCTACATCAGCACAAGAAGGCTCCAGTCCAGATGAGGGATTTTGGTCGCTTATAATTCCCCATTGCTGGTTTATGGCCTCCAGCCTCTTCTTTTTCATATTCTCTTTGTTTTGTTTACGTGTTGTACTAGTGCGCCCTTGAACCTGCCTTTTGGCAGCAATTTTCTTGGACCTCTTCTTTCCTTTTCTGTTTACATTATTTTCACTATGTGAAGATGAAGAGTCTTGGGAGGACGAGGTGAAATTAAACACTGAAAGGTCCTGGCACTGGGCTGTAGGGATGCTGGACTGGGCTGCAGGCTGTTCTCCAGAGGACTTCTTGTCTGGAACAGTGACCTCTGATGGCTTCTCGACCTTACAGCGCACCTTTCGACTGCGGGGACTGAACCAGATCTTAAAGTTCTTCTTGTGTTTTAGGACAACAGCCTCCGCCTGTGATTCGACTTCAGCAACTGAGGCGTCTGCAATAAGGTTGTTTAAAAAAAAAGAAAAAAAAAGAAAGCATAACTGATACACATTTAAAGACAAAAACAAAAATGCTGTCCTTGTAGAACATTTGCTACCATCTTTTTTACACCGAATTGCTTACAGACAGCTTTTTTCTCCATGTAATATTTTTCCGCTAGGCACTCAGATTAAAAACAAAAGCAGCAACAATCAATTTCTTACACAGCAATAGATATCTTGATAAATTTACACAAAGCACTAAAGTTTTTGCACACATTTGACAATACATTTACCCTGGCTTGCAAAAAATTTCATAAAACAACCAGAAGCATCACATTATTTTTTGGGGAATTGATGTGATTTACCAACACAAGGTAGTGCATCATTTTAGAGTGGAAGGAAAAGGTGTCGTCAGCATCACGCTGCAGGGATTCATTTGCTCAGCAGCAACAGAAAAGCTGATCAGACCTGATGGGAAGAGGTATTTGAGACAAGGCAGATCTTTACCTTCCAGCGGTACAACAACCCTGAATATACAGCCAGAGCTGTAATGGAATGACTAAGATCTAGCATGCTCATGTGTAAACTCTCCAGTTCATGGTAGATTTGGAAAAAAAGAAGAATTGGCAGAGTTCAGAACCATACCCCCCAAAAACTGCTATTTTGGGGAGAGTATGCAGTGAAACGTCACTGTAAAGCAGGCTGGCACATTACCAGGAAAACATCTCATTTCAATACCATTTCTGAATAATGTGATAAGGATTATGATTAATCCACTTAATGCTGGGCGTAAACCAAAGGATTTTCACAGTCTCAGACTAAAGACTGGTAGTCTTTAGAAATCTTGCAGAAGTCTCGGCACGCTCCTGTCGTCTTGATTGTTAAATGTAAGGTGATAATCTGCAATTGGCGACCTGATTTATGCCAGTCTTTCTCTAGTCTTTTGAATCAAACATGTTTGATATTATCGCAAGTCCTAGTGTAGTCGTAGTGACGTAAAACAACCAAGAACCAATAAAGCCGTTTTCACACAAGCAGAAGCACAAAGTTACAGAGCCCGGCAGGGGTCAGGTGCAGAAATAATTTTTGAGGGGTAAGAATCTGTAACCTCGGTTTATTAAACCGTGCGCACGGAGTCGTAATCTGTTCCCCCCCGTTTATTCAACAGTGTGACCGTGTGGAGGTCCTGTCTGCTTCATAGTGTACCTTGGCTGTATGGGGTTGTACCTTGCTGCTATGGCACAATGGTTAACAAGGAGGATTACATCCGCGATGATGGTGGGTTCGAGTCCCGTTCATGATATTGTCTTGCACCTTGCCACACATCAATTTTTTTGGTTCCCGCGGGAAAGTAGGCTATAAACACAGGTGTCATATTTATAAATAACAGTTTTGTAGCCACCTATGGAGCCTGGCAGGGTCTATACACAACAAATACAATATTTGTGCTGCATGGCTGAAAAATGGCCTTGTAATGGGCCATAAATTACAAAGTGTATGCCAACCTTTATGGAGGACTACGGGGGTCATTGGAAAAGCAATACAGCATTTTGACGATGACTGCTTTGTTGTGAATTAAAAATATAGATTGCTAAATATAATTTCAAATTCAACAATTAATCCATACTAAAAAAGACAAATTTGAAAAGCATTTTGTAATTACACATTTTAAATTGAAATACTAAAGAGGAATTGCAAATTGTATTTACTATTTGATTATTAAATACTGTGATTTGAAAACGTTTATCAAATCCTATTTCAAAATGGAGAATTAAATAACAATTAATAAATGAGATTGTAAATGTCTTTCCTTTTCATACATTTAAAAAAGTTATTCCCTTTTCTACATCCGTTTTCTCTTTCCAGCTCTCATTTTCAAATCCTTTTTGCAATTGCATTTCCTAAATGGTTTATCCTCTCCTTTTAGCATTCGAGTGACCCTCCTGGTCCCTGAGCACACTGAAAACCAAGTTCAACCAATCACAGCTGCTCCTCGAACGTAACCAGCTCTCTCATTGGTTAGACAGCCATATTTGGGTGGACCTTGCCGAGCTGCACAGCTCCAGTCTAACCAATGAGAGAGCTAGTTACGTTCGAAGAGCAGCTGTGATTGGTTGAACTTGGTTTTCGGTGTGCTCAGGGACCTGGAGGGTCACTCGAATGCTAAAAGGAGAGGATAAACCATTTAGGAAATGCAATTGCAAAACGGATTTGAAAATGAGAGCTGGAAAGAGAAAACGAATGTAGAAAAGGGAATAACTTTTTTAAATGTATGAAAAGGAAAGATATTTATAATCTAATTTATTAATGGTGTTATTTAATTCTCCATTTCGAAATAGGATTTGAAAAACATTTTCAAATCACAGTATTTAATAATCAAATAATAAATACAATTTGCAATTCCTCTTTAGTATTTTAATTTAAAATGTGTAATTTCAAAATGTTTTTCAAATTTGTCTTTTTTTTTAATGAATTAATTGTTGAATTTTAAATTATATTTAGCAATCTATATTTTTAATTCACAATTAAGCACTCCTTGTCAAAATGCTGTATTGCTTTTCCAATGACCCCCGTAGTCCTCCATAAACCTTGCCCCCTGGAATACAGGCACAAACCAGCGCCATCTGTGCATCTGCATGGAGCAAGTGGTACAGCATAAACACCTTGCATTAAAAAGATATGAGGGAACCAGTTACTTGTTGATACAGTACCCACTTTGAATGCAAGTCTTTATTTGACATAACATTAACCTTGGCAAAGAATGCTACAACATTCGCACATAAAGAAACTGTATAATGCTGAGCATAATGGGGGGAATTTTGTGAGAAGCTAAAATAGCCTAAGTATAGTGTTTTAAATAGTGTCCCTACAAGATTCAGTGTTTATAAAATCATTAGTTTCAGACTAAAAAACTGTTAACCCAAGTCTTTAGATGTGAGCTGATAATCTTTAAGAGTCTTTACTAAACCTTTTCAAAGTATCTAGGTGTACAGAAAGCATTATCCTGATTCTTTTTGAGACAAACAAATTTCTAAAATAAACCCAAGCCACTCGACATGATCCGCCATGTTGTAAACAACTAGCAACAGACAAATCCACGCCCGCACGCTGACGTAATGACGTGATGCCCCAACGTGCCGACGCAGACTACAAAGTGTGCAAGCAGCTGGGTTTTAATTTTAAAGCGTCGACTTTCGTCCGTTTGAGTGATTTGACGCCTGGACGCGCTGACCGGTGTGAACGTGCCATGACAGTTTCTTATTCAAGAAACTGATCTGGTCTGGTCATAGATGGACCAGATCAGGATGCCTTGGACTACCAGGAGTGCATGAGGAGGTTCTATAGGATGAAAAATAGAAGGCTGAAATGTTCTCTGTCTGGTTGCGAGATATGTGGATAAATCCCCACAACTTCATGCACTCTCTGTTTAAAGTTGGCACCTTATTTTTGTATGTATATTTTCAATTAATTTGGATAATTTTCTTCTAGAAAGACAAGGAACACCTTGTCTTTCTAGAAGAAAATTATCCAAATTAATCATTAAGACAAAATGAAAATTTTTGAATTATATTTTTATTATATTGTTTTAATAAAAGAATCCTTTAACATGATCATTGTCATATTCTTATTAGAACGCTTAACTAAAAAATGTTGCCTGTAAAAAAGTGAGTCAGTTCAATGCATTGAATACATGCATGTGTTGGCGCATGGTCAGGATGGTACCACCTCTGCCTCAATTTGAGCCAGAAAAATCCTGAGTAAACATTAAACAAAAATATTCCGCAAGCCATACAGGGCTTAATTTGAGCCGGATCCTGCCGGAACAGGATCCCCCACCTGTTGATTCTGACCTACCCGCGTTCCGGGACCTATTTTGGCTGATCCGGCACCCCTCATGTATAAAATATTATATATAAAAAAAAAGAAAAAAAAAAAAAAACTATTTTTAATTTATTAAATAAAATAATAATATGCGTAGGCATTCATAGACCAAATCCCGAGATTGTAATGCTGTGGAATGTGTGTTTTATTTTTTGTAAGCTCAGATTTATATATATGTAATGGTTTATGCCAAGATTATGCGTTAGTGTTGTTGCACTGTTCAGGGGGGTGGGGCACTGTAACTGCAGGCTGCGCACGGGGGAGTGCGCAGTTGACTGCCGGGGAACTGGTGTGTGTCTGTAAATGGAGCTAGACAGACAACCGGTTTATGTGAGAGTTCTTTAGATTACTGTTTTGTACGGCGTGATTGCAGCCAACAGCAGTCAGCATTAAAGCATTTGAATACAACCATTGTCTGCATGTATCGGAGAACATTACAATATTTAAAACATTCAGTTCTCTAAGGCCCACATCATGTTTTTACACGTTTTTTTTCACCGCTACTATTTACTGCGTTCCAGGACCTGTGCGCGTCTCTGGTCATGCCTGCGCTGTCATGTACTTTGCATTCCGGCACCTAATGATTTTACAAATTAAGCACTAAAGCCACAGCACGTTGAATAACGTGGACGTTCTCTTCGATCTCCCTGTAGACTGTTAAAGCAATATCACATGAGAGGCAGCGCTGTTGTAGCCTGCCTCTAACATCAGCACCGATGAGCTCTCATGAAATGTCTCTTGTGCAATCAAATTTCAAAAATTAACACGGATTAAAATCGACCAATCAGAATTTTGGTCGACTCAGAACGCATCGACCAATAAGTCGACCGGTCGACTAGGACTTTACAGCCCTATGCTACAGGAGATAATTCCTGCCTATAGCCAACAGGATCTACAATAGCTTCTTGAAAAATTAAAGAATATGAGCTACAACACTTAATTTCTCGGTGGGAGGAATTAAGCATTTTTTAATTTTAATTTTCTGACTAAAAGAGAAATTATTTGTTCATCAACATCGAACCTTTAAATTACTCCCTGGTTCCCACTGTTACTTGCAGTTATCATGCTGTTTACGTGACAAGCGAGCACTGAAAGCAGCGCGGGTTTAATTGTGGGGTAAACATGTCATATATATATATATATATATATATATATATATATATATATATATATATATATATATATATATATATATATATATATACACACACATTTTTTTCCCCTTCAAATATGAATCCTTTCCTTTACACTTGAATCTTGCACTACTTGACATTTGTCTATAACACAAAATCCCATTAGCAAACAATAAGGCTTGTGGTTGTGTCAAGTGAAAAAAAAAATGCTTGGAGAGACAATAACCAAAACGTGGCTGTGCATGCATTTACCTGGTTGTTCTGTGGGATTAAGCAGGGACTCCAAGCCACTAAAGAGCTGTATGATGCTGCTAAGCTGCCTGTTGATTTGGATGTCCTTCACCCACGCAGGGCTGAGGCACACCGAGCAGCCATCTCCTGCCCGGGGGCCAGCACAAGACCTGAGCAATAAGCCTTTCTTAGACAAGAGTCCTTCTTACATTTCAGTACAAAGAAATACAGTGCATCTATTGATTCACCCTCTTATTAGATTCAGCTACAAAGAAAAGTAAAGTTTGGTAGTTTATGCCAACTTTGGATCTAAGCACATTCGATTTCTTCATTAATTTAAACCTTATACTTTCAGTACCGAGCAGCATTTAATCTCTAGTAAAATCATTCCAAGTAAATTAAATAATTTCCTACGCCTGAGAAAGAAGGAAGACTATTCCCACTGGCCATTTTATTGTGTCATAGCAAGAAAAGCATATTGTTTTTTCCCAAATACCATTTAGGCATGCCAGTATGCCAGCATGCGCAAATTCACAATCTTGGCAGTCGCACACTTAAATGCAACGGAGCAATCATTATCATTATTAGATACACCTGTGTTCGGCAAATAAAAATTCCTGCCACGATGCACGCCTCCCCGTAATAAGCATATCACAGCAGAACACCGTGAGGTTACATTACCTGCACAGCATATGCTCGCACATCCCCAGACACACTGGCTCTTCCATCAAATTTGAGCTGGGAAACAGGCAAAGGATTTATTAGTCTGTGCCGACTTAACTCATTGCCATACAAAAAAAAAATAATTGCAATGCAAGACGCAGTAGAGCAGTAATTAGGTCTTTGATCTTTACCTTTTTTGAGTGCATTAAAACCAAAATCCCTTTATCACAGAAAATTACCAGATTCTGTAAAATCCATCCTGCACTAAAATCACAAGGAAAACTAAAACAGAAAATAACTTGCAAGCACCTCGTATGGTGTTGCTCATTGCGCTGTATGCATTTCCAACATCTCATGCTTCTTCTCTGAAGCTTATTTTGCCTCAGGATTGTTTATTGAAATGCATCAGCTTCCTCATCCCTGGAATGCAGTGGGTTTCATCTACCGTTAATTACTGTTCTCACAAAATAAAGATTTCTTTTTCCTATACAGTGGATATGAAAAGTCTACACAGACCCTTTTAAATAGATCGTTTTAACATCACTAAAAACTGAGACCCAGAGAAATTATTTCGGAGTGTTTTCTACCTTAACGGGGACTTTAACATGTAGAAGTTAAAAAACAAGCCAGAATCTTCTAAAGGAAATTAATGCTTTGGCTCGTTGTTGTGGCTATAGATGAAGTTCCTCTTAATCCTTCTTTGAGGAGCCTGATGGTTTTGCACCAACAGTTAGCACGTTTACATACACATCTAAAATCACTTTTCAGCAATAATCGGACCAATAGCTTAACCAGAAAAGGAGTCTTTATCCCAGTTTTTACCCGTCACTCAGAAAATAAAATTATTGAATGAACAGCGTTCGACTCCATGACGCTAGGTGGCTACATGCACCCTTTTGTGTTGGCATTTTTACTGTTGGCCTAGAGAGTCAAACAGATGGTAAACAAATGCTGGCAGCAGTGAAGCAAACGGAGTAAAAGCACAATGCACATGATATGCACAATGAGCAAAGAAATGGACATTGCTGCAGCACAGTACATTTCATACGTATTTTAATGTTTGATTACGGTCGTTGCTGCTGCTGTGTTGTTGTGTACCGGTGTGGTTATTCCTGCTTCCCCGGTCTCATCACCTCCTGTGAATAGCTCGGCTAAGCCAGGGTTGGAGTTTATATGCAGAAATTTGGCTTTCTAACTGCATTATCTGGGTGGGTTCTCCTGATTAAGATAAGTGCAGCTCGGTTTGACTTCAGCCGGACTAAGGCAATAATTCGGCTTTCTCTTACTGCATCTAAATGCAATGACTGACTGTAAAGAATTCCTTCCACCTGAAAAAAAAAAGAATCGCCCGAAGCATGACACTGCCATCACCATGCTTCACTGTGGGTATTGCACTGTATGAGCATGTGCACGCTTATGCAACCACATTATTTGACCTTTCTAGTTTCAATTTCCCCCCTAAAATATTATTTTTTAACTTAGTCGTGATGATTAAAAGTCAAATAAAATATGAAAAAAAATGTTCTTTAAGACTTTCTAATTAAATCACTTCATTTTAGCAGAGGTGATTTAGAATGGGTATTAACCTAAATCTTGATATAAATATATTCTTAACATGCGTCATTAAATATGTAGGACAGTTATTGTCATACGTTCACCTTCTATATTATGGTGGCAGTAATCATGTCAACGCATCTGGTTTGTAATGTTCGAGCAGTGTAGCTTTTTCCGCCAAGTTGCTTGAAAACATTCAAATTCAAAGGACGTGAACTTGTATGTTTATATTCGTCGTGTAGGCTAGCCTACTTAAGCCGTAGGTGTTTAAAAAGCTATTACTAGGATCTAAAACGAATAAGCCTGTTATATTTATTCACTCCACCAGGAAAAGTAATCCACCTAATGAATCTGCTTATGATGCATTTGTGTCGCTACCCAGTTAAGTTTGCCGTAGACAAGGAAAACGAAACCAACCTACCATTTAGAGCAAAGCAACAGTTGACGGAAATTTGCCACCGCCTCCTTAGTGTTCTTCCAGTCATCTGGGTTTAGCGATATACTATTATCCATTTTAACTAGAAATGTTTCTCTTACGTATGTGTTGACTGAATCTGCCTCCAAAACAAGCAGAATTACTTCCTGATTCTTTGCATCTCCCGCCAACTATTTAAGGAAATGACTTACGTGTGACGTTTACGCCAACACGCCCATCATTTATCAGTAGAGACACACAGTCAATGGTAGAGACTCAGATGAAATTTGAAATGATTTTTTCTTTTGCAGATATTACTGACTTGTAGATGATGAATATATTTGTACAGTTCTGTCCAAGCTTAGTTAAAGCTACTAGCCAGACTTGTGTGCAAAGTCAACAAAACTTGCTTTAGAATAATTCTCCACATATAAAACAAGATATATCAAATCTACCTTTTCAAAAACAAGCTTTTAAACACACTGATTACATCACAGAGTGGTGTTGATATATTTAAAAAGAATTTTTAGAAATCATGTTGAGCCTCGCTGTAACGAAACTAAACACTAGTTAAGTTTCAACAGTATTTCCTGCAGAACTGCTGCATCATCTGCTGCGTCCACCGAAATGATCACCAAGCAGAAATAATTATATTGAGCTCAATTCTACCAGTTAGCCTCACTGAGTATGTACTGGTAGTACAGCCTATACCAGGCCTCTTTAAATGGTGACCCTGCAGCCCGTGTGTGGCCTAGAACCCATTTCCAGGTGGCCCAGACCAGGGTTTTGCCAGAAAAGAATCCATACATTTAGCCGACCATTAGAAATTCCTATGAATATTCCTTCAATATTAATGAAAGCAGCATGCGGTGACGTAGTAAACCCAAACTGCAGCGCATTGTTTTGTATCTTGAGTAGTGATTCTAGCTAGCTTGCTTCAACCATTATGTATTTATAAACAGTGAAATGTAAAATTCTCAATGAAAAATTAACCTTCAACCCCATTTGGACTGACAAATACTTATACCATCACCTCTAAGTTACCTCCAAATTCAAAATAATTTTTGCTTATTTTGTAATGAGTCTGCAGTCAGAAAAATAGATGACAGGTTGTTCAATTAATCTGAAGTAGTATGAGTTGCATGCAGCAACACTAAACTGGGAAATGGTATAACTAAGTTGATACAAGCAGAATTTGCTTATGTAATGAGGCAAATATGCATGTAAACCAATTGTACTGAAAAACTGCCACAGGCAAACAATACCTGTTAAAGCTTTAAAGACAATGATTGTCACTGCCACTTTTTAGCTATAGCTTCACCATCGATGGTAGTATCCATCATGGCTTGGGGTTCAAAGCCAAACTCTGGCTTAATTAAATGAGGTAAAATTTAATTGCAATGGAAATGCCTCAGAATGCATGTTAAGATCTGTCAAAACTTGCTTGTCTGCCACTATAATCAGCTGTATTCTGTGATGTCATCAACCCAAATACAATTCAATCTGAAATAGCACTTCTAGAGTGATTTTTACTTGGATCAGTTTTTGAAACTTGTGTGTGGAAAATCTATAGTTTATTACTCAACTGTGTCTTTATTGTCAATGTCCAGTGCTTAGTGAAATAATATGCTTTTGGATGCTATTTTTTGTTTTCTGTATTTCCAATCCTATTAAAAAGTCTGTGGTTACTGATTCCGGGATTATTTTTCTTCTTTATGAGTGTAACCTAATCCCATCATGCAATTTATGATGCTTTTAATTTGAATCAGAAGTCAGAACTTGGATCTAGGAATTACGTGACACCCAACTCAACTATGTTCAGCAACTCAGATCACAGTCTCAGAATTGTATGCTTTCCATCAATGTATCTATATTTTCACTCTCAAAGGTTCGGCAGTACTGTGATTACAAACTGATTTTATTAAATAACCTTCAGAAGTACAAATCAAGAGCTTATTACTACTGTACACCTATCTCAATGTTTATTACACTTGGGAGACATACTGGACTTTTAGGTCAGGGTTAGAAGAGAAGCTTTGTATTTTTTATTTGGATATCTAATGCGGAGGATAGCATGTTCATTCTTTCTATTACCCAACCTAAAACAAATGAATTCTAACTTGTTAGTACAAATGGAAGACACTATCAGTGTATCATCCTGCAATTTCCCAATTCCCATTATTGTGAGACAGAAGTGTAAAATACTTGTTTGTAGATGTACAGTGTAAATGAAAATATAAAATAACTCCATAAAGATAATTTAAAAACAATTACATATATTACTGCAAAGGAAAACAAAAAGCTAAACCACAGGAATTGTGTTATGTTATAGTGTGTAAAAATGTTTAGTTTTTTTTTTGTTTGTTTTTTTAGATCCTGTCAATATCATTCAAAGACAGGCCTGGCTGGGTAAAAACAAAACATTGAACAACTAAAACACTTTTCAGATATATTGTTTGAAATAACAATCTCCAAGATCCCAGTAAGTCTGGAAAGTAGCTTAAGCAATTCACAAAGATTACATTTCATGATGTTGAAAATCTGTTTGCAGTAGTAGAAGACTTAAAGGCTTATAGATTATTTGTTATCATCAAGCCTTCAGCACTGCAGTGAAGTCAGATACAGTTCTATAGTGGAAATAATTGCATGGGATCAGTTAAATCTCTTTTAAAAACCACCTTTGGCTTAAACATTTTTGGTTTTTTTGCTGAATCCAATTGATTCGAGATCTAAAAGCAACACTGCAATCTCTGAGCCTGAACTAAAATAAGATAGACTTAGGCAAGGTAAAAAACAACAAATGAGTTTAACAAATCAGATCATTAATGCACATTGTATTGTACATACGGTTTTTTTTTCCTGGTTAAACTTGGAGGAATACAGTTTTTTATCAGGACACAGTTCATAAACCTTTATCTGTAATAGTATGTGGATGTATAACTGCATGAGGCACAGCTGTATGAGGCTTTCTATTTCTGAATACACCAGTGATGCAGAGCAATATAAAAACTGGGGTATTATGTACTGCAATTCAGATGACACATTTTTTCCAAGAAAGGTTTTAGCTGATTTTTGCAAAAGAATGTGAAACAAACCTAATTTTGGACATATAGGTGAAACTAAAAAAAATTCAAATATGCAAAAATTAAAATGTTTCAGTAATTCAACTTAAAAGGTGAAACAAATATATGCTATAGACTCATTACATGCAAAGTGATATATTTCAAGCCTTTATTTGTTAGAATTTTGATGATTATGGCTTACAGCTTATGAAATTCTAATATTACATGAAATCAATGAAACAAGGATTTAAAATAAAGAAATGTTGGACCTCTGAAAAGTATAATTGTGCATATGTTCTCATTACTTGGTCTCATTACCATTTTCGCATCAATTACTGTCTCAGTGCAGCGTGGCATGGATGCTATCAGCCTGTTGCACTCCTGAAGTGTTATGGAAGACCAGGATGCTTCAATAGCAGCATTCAGCTCTTCTGCATCTTTCTCTTGGCAACCCCATAGATTATCTATGGGGTTCAGGTCAGGCCAGTTTGCTGGCTAATCAAGCATAGTGACCCACTGGTCATTGAACCAGGCTTTAGTACTTTTGGCAGTGTGAGCAGGTGCCAAGTCCTGCTGGAAAATGAAGTCAGCTTCTCCATAAAGTTCATCTGTGGAAGGAAGCATGAAGTGCTGCAGAATGTTTTGGTAGATGGCTGTGTTGACTCTGGAATTAATAACGTACTAGGCCAACACCAGCAGATGACATGGCTCCCCAAATCAACACAGACTGTGGAAACTTCACACTGGACTTCAAGCATCTTGGATTGTGTGCCTCTCCATTCTTCCTCCAGGCTCTGGGACCTTGGTTTCCAAATTAGATGCAAAATGTGCAGTTCTTTTCTCTGTAGCCCAGGTAAGATGCTTCTGACATTATTTATTGTTCAGGAGCGCCTTGGCAAGAGGAATATGACATTTGAAACCCATGTCCAGGATCCGTCTGTGTGTGGTGGCTCTTGATGGACTAACTCCAGCCTTAGTCCATTCCTTGTAAAGGTCCCCAACACTTTGGATGGCCTTTTCATGACAACCCTCTCCCTGTTGCAGCCATCCTTGCTGCTTGTGCATCTTTTTCTTCCACACTTTTGTCTTTGACATAACTTTCTATTGATGTGCTTTACACAACACTTTGGGAACATACAACTGTTTTTGCAATTACCGTTTGAGGCTTACCCTCTGAATGGAGGGTGTCAACGATGGTTTTGTACACAACTGTCAGGTCAGCAGTCTTCCCCATGATTGTGATTCCTACTGAAGCAGACTGAGAGACCATTCAAAGGCTCTGTAACCCTTTTGCAGTTTTTGATTAATTACTTGATTAAAGAGGGACACTTTGGGCCTAAAATATGATTTTTTTTCCCACAGTATTCTAATTTTTGAGGTTTTGAATTTGGGGTGTTCATAAGCTGTAAGCCATAATCATCAAAATCGTAACAAATAAAGGCTTGAAATATCTCGCTTTGCATGTAATCAGTCTATCTTATATATTAGTTTTACCTTTTAAGCTGAATTACTGAAATAAATGAACTTTTGTATGATATTCTAATTTTCCAGTTTCACCTGTAATTTACAACAGCAGTCCTTGTAACGAGTGTCTAAGCATTTGTTCATTTTAGATCTGCTACTTTTTAAGGTAAATATTGTGTCTGAATTTTTTTAAATGTTGAAAATTTTTTCCATTGCAGTGCTTTCTGTTTATATTAACAGCATGTGGGATATCGGGTTGTAAACAATCAGTACTTGTGACCAAGAGCAATATATTGCAAAGATTAGTGGAAGGATTTATGTGCATACATATGAGGAGGACACAAAGACTGTGACAAAAGTACCATCATTGTTCTTACAAAACTGTCTGATTTTGTTATTCTTAGTTTTTAAGTTACTTATTACTAATGCGCTTTTTTTTAATTCTTTAAAATTGTTGTTTAGCTATAATGGATTAAAGCGCAATGGTTCTACTGTGGAATTCTGGTCTTTATAACACAACGTTTTCTCTACTAGGTGACAGATCTTCTTTTTGTACAGTCCCCTATTACAGTGTCTTGCAACAGTATACATGCCCCTTGGACTTCTTCACATTCTGTCATGGAGCAACCACAAACTTCAGTGTTCTTTGTTGTGATTGATGTGATAAACCAAAACAAAATACTGTATAATTGTGAAGTGGAAGGAAAATGATATAATGTATAATTCTATAAATAACTTTCTGGAAATGTGGTCTGCATTTTTATTCAGTCTTCCCTGAATCAGTGCCACATGGACCCATGTTTTATTGCAATAACAACGGCCCCAAAACGCTATATATAAAACTGTCTCTACCCACCTTGCACATTTTTTCTTGCAAAATAACACAAGCTCAGTCAGATTGAAAAGAAAGTCTATGCTTTCAACTTTATCTGCTCTCAACTTTTGAATTTTGCGAGAGTAAAAAAAACAAACATTGGATTTAGGTCTAGACTTTGACTGGGACATTCCAACCCATTATATGCTTTGATCTAAACAATTGGCGCTCAAGGTGTGTGTGTAGGACTGCTGTCCTGCTTGAAGTTAAACCTCCAAGTTTTTTGCAGTTTATAACATGTTTTCTTATCAACTGTGACAGCATGATGCTTCCACAGCTATGTACCATTTGGGAGACAAAAATTTTTTTTTTTGCATGTAGGATAAAAAGTTCAGTTTTGATCTATGTGACCAGAGCACCTACTTTCACTTGAAGGTATAGTGGTGTCACAAACATTGCTCTGTGGCGAACTGCAAATGGGACTTCGTATTGCTCTTCTTCCCAGCTTTTCATCATAATTTCATCAATAATTTCCTTGCGCAGCTCACAGTTTAGGTGGAGAGCCATTTCTTTGTAGGTTTGCTGTTGTATTCTTTGCATTTTTAGAAACAACATCTCATAGAGCACTGTTGGATTGCACAGTGCTCTATGAGAAGTTCAAAGCTTGGGATATTATTTTTTATAGCCTAACCCTGGTTTTATATTCTCCACGACTTTATGCCTGGTGTGCTCCTTGGTCTTGGTGATGCTGTTTGGTAACTAATGTGCTCTATTAAACCCATGAAGTCTTCAACTACAGTAACACTAACCTGATAAAACCTTAGAGTGAGATTATACATGGGTGAACTATGTTTATTAATTATCTGAGTCCTAATATGAATTTGTTGCACTGGATTATTTAGAGTGTCACGTTAAGGGGCACTTAAGTATGCATGCCCCAATGTATTACAATTTTTCACTTCTTAATTATGGACTAGTTTTTCTTGGTTTATCACATAAAATTCACATAAAATACAGAATTGTTTATGGTTTTAATGTCACAAAATGAAGTGAAATGATCTAAGGGAAATTAATAGGCTGTATATATGTACCTCTAAGCAACTGAGAATAATACGATGGAAAACAGATGCAGTGATAAATACGTTATGCCAACCAAAGGATCAAAAATGATGCATCACAATCTAGAATCAAAAGAAAAGACATAACATTTATTGCAACAGCAGAAAAAAAGCAGTATTTGATTATTACAACAGAGTCAATAGATTCAAGATTACAGTTAGATGGTCCAAGAGCAGGAGAAACTATTGAATATTCAGTTCAGCCATTCCAAGAATGAGGTATATCCTTAGAGGGTGTGTTACAGAGTAGAAGAAAACTTCATATTGAGTAGAGACATTTTCTTTCCAGTTTCATCTAGTACTTACAATTGTATGTACTAAATCTATTATATGAGTAAGAAGTTTTTGACATATAATCAGAGCATACCAGCAATATGGTCAGCTGAAGATGTTTTTGAGGAATACGCTATTTGAAAATATGTTCTAGTAGTCCAACCACAAAGAAAACAATGAAATTTCATAAAGAGCTAAAAATGGCAAATCGGAAAAAAGTAAATATACACAAGATCAATTTATTAACTTCATTACTTCATTTGTTCATCTGTGCATAAAAGTGCAAGTAATATTTGTAAAAATATTTTAATTTGGTAAAGATGAAAAAAAAATCAGTCTTTTAAGAAAGAGTTTACTATGTTTATTTTACACATACATTCTAGTATTTATATATTTAAGATTGGTAAATAAACTTGTCTAATTTCAGCGAGTCAGCTCTATGTTTTTACAGCCTTAATGGAATCCAGGTCTTCAAAGTCATCTTCACTGTCAATCGGGATGGTTTCCATGCCAATATTTCCCATGGCAAAATTGATGAAGACCTGTGGAGGTTCAGTAATATTGTAAGATGGAAGGAAAACTAAAAAGTCATAATTTCTTTGGAAGAAAATTTTAATATTTAGCTTATCGTCTGGTCAGCTTCACAGCCCAACCCCCCTTTCTTTCTTCCATCTATGGTGCCTTCCAATCCCAGAGCCCCAAAGGGTTTAGAGTAGCTGAAGAATATCAGCTTTGGCTGCATATAAAGCTCATAGATTCTCTCCCAAACTCATATTCCATTTATTTTCCCTCAGGCATACCCTCTGTCAGTTTTCTTCTCCCTCTTTTAAACTTTCTCTGCTCTGTCTTTTACTCCCACTCAGCTTTCTTCTGTCCCTGCTTCCCATACCATCCACCCGCTCTTTCTCTCATCTCATGTCCCTTTTTTCTGTCCCCTGCTACCATCTCCCCAACCCCACAAAGTTACACAGTACTTCTTCTTCCCTCTTGCTCTCTCTCTCTCTCTTTCTCTTTCTCCCTCTCTCTCTCTGTTTATGTCTTGTCTCTTTTTCCTCACCTCATCCAGTGTGGTCTGGCTCACACAGAAGTGTTTGATCCGCAGAGCATGCTTGTTGGACTCGAGCTGGCTGAAGATGTCAGCAACCCCTCCAGGAGCATTTGGTACGTGGTATTCCACCATGGCAGAGTGCTGGTCCTGTGTGTTGAAAAAGGAGGCAGAGTTTGTGTGTTTAAAGTTGGTGAAAACATATAACTCCCAGTGAAACCAAAGAAATAGTGTACAAAGACTGAATATTAAACATGCAAAAAGACATTTGCTTGGGGAGTAAATCGACATTCTTCGATAGTCAATGCACAATAAGCTATATACACACTAAATATCAAGAATAAACCTGGAGCATTTAATATTCATTGATTTTTTAGCTAAACAAATCTCAAGCTTTTAGAAATATGTCTACATAGGTCAATAGACGGCAATGTCAGTGAGCTTAACAGACCAATAACAGTAAAAGAATAGCTCAGATTTTTTTAAGTCAGGTTTTAAGCATTTAATGTTCTACCTACTGTAGATAGCGCTCTCTGCATCTTCATTTGGAATAAATACTGATTAGTTTTTCTCCAAGGCCAACTATCAAGCATAATAATTATTGGCTACTTTGAGATGGGCTAAGACCAAACTGCTCTTTTAAGTCCTAAAACACCTCCAGTTTTAAAACGTTTATAATGGCTTATGCAGGCACTTTTTTGGTATTGTTGCATTTGCATCAAATTGTTATTTACAGAGTACGCACATTTTTTTTTACAGTTCTGTCATTTGACCTGACACCCTTTTTAGGTTTCAAACAAGAAAATCATTGACTCCAACGTCTATTTCCTATTAAATAACCATTGCCTTCTGGTTGAATAACCACCAAATGCAAACAACACAGTGATTTGAAGATTCATATAACAGCATTTGCATAAATCAGTGATTTGTCTGATTTTATCTTGGCTATTAGCTCCAGCATCAGGAACCAGCTAATCTGGGTTAAAGCTCAATGAAGATGCCAAGAAAGAAAAAAAAAGAAAGAAATCTACTGCAGATTTTCAACCAAATATGCAAACTTATCAGTTTAGGACCTTAAAAGTCTACTGATCAATATTATAATGTTAAGAGTGTTTTAGGATGGGATATGATTAAAGATGCAGCAACCTAGTATTCTTTCTTATTATAATTTATGTTTTCGATATTCTTTATTCGTGCTCTGTTGCTGGCGGTCCACCCACAACTTCATTTATTTGTGCAATTACAATAAAGGTATATTATATTATATTTGATTCTATTCTATTCTATTGAACCTACTATTCTGCATGGAATATGTTCACAATGAAAAATCACAAGCATTCCGTGACTAAGGAGCTACAAATGTCCTTCAGAAATTAGTGAAGTCTTAAACACAACCAGGAGGAGTTAAGTCTCAACACACATCCATGTTTATGCTGCTTCATGTTTTCTTGCAACAGATGGTTGACAGTTAGTTTTTCACTCTAAACAAAGAAGAATGTCAGAATGTGTCGTCAGACTTGAAGAGGAAGAAAAAGATTTACTGCCGCTGGCTACACACAGCGACTGTGCCGTATAATTACAGTGACACTGTCAGACATTACTTGGCTATATTTTAACTCTATGTTTATTAAGTTGTGTATTTATGTAAGATATATTTTGTTTTTAGTTCTACTATATTTACACAGACAAATGAAGTTTCATCGAGTTCAGAGATTATTATGGTATTATGTTATGCTGTTATGTCATGAATAACCTCGACCATGAGGCTTCTAACTGAGGAAATACCAAAGCACAATTTTTTATTTTTTATTTTAGACTACACTTGTAGCTTGTGACTGTATTGGTTTTGTAAGGTTAAAAGAACAATATAATTTTTGCTGTGAACATAATTTAAAACAAAATAAATGCCTTCATAGAATTTTGTGTGAAACAGAAACAAAATGTGGTTTTTATGAAAATAAAATTTTGAAATAAGATGTATTTCATAACATCACATGCAACTTGTTTGTATAAAATTGTGACTATGATTTAATAATGTCTTGAAGTTATTTAAAAAAAAATAATATCACTGATTCCTTCCTGTAAGATTAAGCTGTATTTTTCATTCAACTGTTTACATAATTAAACATTTGCTAAAAACTGCAAAATTTCACCCAATAATCAAGCTAAAATTTCATTGAATAAATAAGTCTGTTCAATGTGTTTCAATAAGAGAGAGAAAAGGAGAAAAGTCACAGAAAAGATTCAAACTGTACTATATTATATAATCATATTATTTTTGGTGTTTTCCTTTACAATAAAGATAATTAAATGTTTAGCTATGGTTATTACAGCATATTATAGTTTTTCACCTTAACTCTACTAAACACTTTTGACACCTTTGATGAGTTTATGAAGCTTACCTTGAGAAACGTGGTGGGGAATCTGAGCTGCATAAAAGCAGTGATTGCCTCTGTGTCACAGGAGGGCTCGGCCAAGTACATTTTCACAGTGAACCCACTGCCAAACCTGAACAAAGGAGATTTTATAAACAAAGTACTGTTATTACGTGTCTGAGGGGTGGCAAGTGTGTGGGTGGGGACGAGAGTGAGGGTGTGTTAAAGGATGGGTAGAGGTCACTAACCTGTTCTTGATGTGCTGCAGGGAGCCCAGGCATCGGAACTGACCTTTCACCATGATGGCAAGACGGCTGCAGAGCGCCTCACACTCTTCCATGCTGAGAACCGGAGATAAGGGGAGAAAGATAAAAGGTCATGCAAGGATCATTTAAACTTAGAATAATTAGTTTTAACTTAATTATTCCAGTATATTTCATGTTCAGAACACTAAATAATAGGAAAATAACAAAGCATATATAGCTACACTGATATCAGACTTGTTAGTACAATCAATTATTTTTTTTTCTTTACTCCTATCCATGAAATGGTGAAGTACAAACTTCACTCAGCCATGAATAGAATATTAATTAAAATCAACGTCTTACCTGTGAGAGGTTAGAACCACTGCACATTTGCCCCTCACTTCTTCTGAGATGATCTTCCATAGCTGACGTTTGGTGTGTGGGTCCATGCCAGAGCTTGGCTCATCCTGGGAAGACATAATTTGTCAATAAAGGAGAGAAGTGTATTGATATTAGTATTAGAGATGCACTGAGAAAGTGACATGTAACTGGAATCAACCCATTTCTATTATGATTGGCCTTCATTTAAAAACATTAAAAGTTTTTCTATTAGTGAACACCCCACACCTAAGCACTACCAGTTTGCGGTAACAACAGTGTATTGTGCTGAAATTGTTACTGAGGAGAAAAGTTAGTTATTTCAGTATCAGTAGGGCATTTAAAAGTAAAGGATCTAAGATGGCATTTGAAAGAAAACTGTGTGTAATTCATTCAAGCTTGGAGAGAGCAAGATTTTCTGCAGAAAACAGTAAGGCCGAACAGAGTAAATCAAAGTAGCTTTGTTTTATTATTTTGAGCTTTCAGTCTCTGTTTGTGATGAAACTAAATGGATTTGGATGCAGTGTCTTAGAAATTTCAGAAGTAAGGTAAGGACATTTCGGTTTTTACTGTTACCTGAAATAACTATGCTAATCGCTTATAAATTACATGAAAGACAGCCTAAAATCGTAATTATGCAATAATTTTGTCTTGGTTTAAAAATAATAGTAAGACCCTGTTTTACGGAAAACGATATCATCATCGTTAAAGGGAACCGAAATGGGCTAATATTGGTATTGGACAGTCTTTACAAAACTTTACAAACTACCGGAGAACAATAATCTGCCACATAGTTTGGATTGGTGCATCTCTAAACAGTACAGTCATTTTACAAAATGTCCCTTTGAAAGAGGCAGCATGTAGCAAACATTAGAATAGTACTAAGGTTGAGGAATGGAAGAAGTTTGATTTAATAAGGTAGAAACAACGCACAGATACAGGGAAGACACTCCTGTATAAATATGAGAGGTGGATTAATTAAGGGATCAGTATCTACTTCAAAAACTATTTAAAAGAAAAATTATGAACAACTTTCTTAATATGATCTTTCTGGTGACCACTAAGGAAAATAATTAAACAGACGAAAGCTGTTTAGACAGGTGTGTCTTCGTCACCAGTAGTAGGATTTGTGGATGTCCGATGAGAGCCAGAGCAGTGGAGAGCTTTCTGCGGGTTCCACAGCTGTATCCATCAGTAACGGTGTTTCTGTAGTAATTCAGCTCTAGCCTCTTGATAAGGTAGTTCACCACCTATAAAGGAAGCATGCAGGTGATTAGACTTGGAATGAGCAGAATAACAAGTACCACATGTTTGTCTTCTACATGTTTATTTTTGAAATATGATGCTAGAACATCAGCAATCTCTGTCCCTGCAACATCCATCCATCCATCCATCCATCCATCCATCCATCCCTCCCTCCCTCCCTCCCTCCCTCCCTCCCTCCCAGTCACGGGGCGAGAGGCGGGGTACACCCTGGATAGGTCACCAGTCCATCACAGGGCAATACAGATAAATGTGCTCTGTTTTTGCAGTCATCCAATGGTTTTCAAAAGGTTTAATGACTGAAAAGTTAAAACAGTTAATTCATTTACAAGTACATTTCTGGTCAGTGGTTCACACACACTCTTCATCAGGATAAATGCCATTTATACCTTTGGGCTTTTAATGATGCATTTGAACTATCCGTTTCCTCCAGTGGAATGATTAGAAAACCAGGAAATTAAAAACCTTCAAGGAAATTAAAAAAGAAGTGCACGTGTTTACATTTATTATGGATTTTCTCAATTTCCTTTTTTGCCACTAGTGCCAAACAAATCACTTAACATGATGACTTGTACCACACCATGCTTAAAAGTTGGCTTTGCAATCCTTGCCTTAACTCTTCCAAAAATTCCATTTGTGATGACGCCCATATAGCTCAATCTTTGGCTCATCTCACCACAAAACCCTTCTACAACACGCATGTGACTTGCCAATGCGAGCCGCTTCAAATTTCAGCCATGCATGAAAGTGTTGATTTTGGAGGAGATTAATGCTATCTCAGTCCATGTTGACTGAACATTCATAATGGGCTTTAGAATGTATGTTTCCTGGGTTGTTTCTGAACATTGTGGCCCATTTCCTTCCATCTGAGGGGGGCAGTCTTTGTTGTTGTTAAAACTTGGACACTTCCAACCTAGCAAGAGCTCAAACACTAATCAACAGTATTTCTGAAAGGCTTCCTTGAAGGGCAACTCAACCCCAAATCAACATTTTTCCCCTGATAAATGGTATAAATGAGTGTCTAATTGTTCTTTTTACATGTGTATTCATTATTGTGGCATTTTAGTGCATATTATTTAAAATATAATTTTTCTCCCAAAAAAAGTTGCTCTTTAAGCTTCTGACCCCAGATTTGTTGAAAGCTTGTTGAAAACGCTTTAAAATCGGCTCCATGCCAAGAAACCCATCAGTTTAAATAAGCTCTAGTATTTTGATAAGAAGAATGGACAAACATCCTGCCAAAAATTACACCTGAGTCTTGTTGATGGCTACAAAAAGTGTGCTGTTTCTCTGCCATTTGCTGAGACATTTATCCAGCAGGAAATTTATTTGAGCCTTTATGAAAAATGATCACACTATCTGGATAGAAATGTGTGTGAAAAACAGTTGTTATTTAAAATCACAATCATTCCTCCATAGAAAAAGTATATGTTAAATACATTAAGCATAACATGCTACATTAACCTGACATTCATTCTGTTGGGTGTATGTAAACTTCTGACGAGAGCTGGATGGTGTTTCCAACATGGAAACGTAATACCCATTCAGTTGTTAACTAAAGCAGATCTAAATCAACAGAGTTGATTTCCTATACATTTAATCCACCAAATGGATGCTCTCAGTGGAGGTCCAAAAAGCCACAACTGCTTTGAGTGTATACACAGCAGGGAAATGTGGATTTACAAGGACAAAGAGTAAACAGTGGCCTGCTTCTCACTGGGAACGTGATATTAATGGTCTTACAGTAATTGCCTTCTCCTATTCTGTCCACTACAAGAACACACAAGGTGTCTATCCGCTCCACGCGCATGCATATTTAATATTGTTTGCACAACAATGATGACATTACATGGGGACTTGACTCTATCTAAAACCGACTGCAGTCCTAAGGCAGCAGGAACTGATGCAGTATAATCCATTTACTGCACGTCAGTAGATTCTTTGCGCAAAGGAATAAATCAACAAAGCAGAATGCCTAACAATTACAGATGCTTAAAAAATATATATACTTTTTTTGATCAATCTCAAAGACTGAGTTATAATACCAGTGTATCTTGAAAAAGCTGGAGGTCATTTCCAATTAAACTATGGCCATTTCCCCATCAGCTGGAGAGTTGGGAAAGCAGATCAATAGAGCAAGCTAATGCAATAGATACCTCAGTTGGCTTAGATTTTGTGCTTTTTCTTTGTAAGAGGATTTCAGCTCTGTTGGTTTTTTCTGATTGGTTCACTAATCCAAGTAGTTGAACAATGTTTTCAAAATTAAGTAGTTAAGAAAACTACTCAGTATTCAGCCACCAAATCTGAATGTCTAGTGCCTACAGCATATTACATTCCTGACAGGTTCAGATCAAAATATGCTGTGTTTTCATGTTCTCTCATAAAAGCCACTCTCCAACACCTTTGATGTAACAGCTCATTAAGCCGACAAAACTATGTCAATGTGAAATGACCCCACTATGGTTTGTCTCATTATCCACAGCAAGGGGACTGTCAGTGGGAGACATCATAAGAGAAATTCTATATATAACTTCATCTTGGTGAATTAGGCTGACACTGAAGTTGTGGCTATTACAACCATTGTTGTCATTAGCCTGATCAGCCGGCGAAGGGCTTGCGACAACAGCAGCGACAGTGATTAGTGTCAGACATCTATTTCTGCGCTTCATTGTCTCTCTGTGTCTTTGTGTGTCTGAGTATACTTGCTGATGTTGTCTCGAGCTCTGTTGATAACATGACTGAGAGTGTCAGAGACAATCAATGTTTTTTAGTTTCTGTGGTAAATGGAGTGGGGGAAGAGAAAGGGAGGCAGATTTCTTTCTGCGCATAATCCAGATTTGTCATGACAATTGCCGCGCCAGCTGTCAGTACTTATGAGAAACGATAGTACATTTTAGCAGACTACCAAAAGTCAAAAAAGCCATGGACATATCTTACATTTTATGTGAAGACAACGTTTTGGCCTCTTTTGCCTTTGATCTATGACAGCATCCCAGAATGCCACCTCAGTTGACCTTGGTTAGATCAGTGTTAGCTTTGAGAGATTTATTGCTTTGTTCTCCAAACTAATGAAATCATCGTGAGGTCACAGAGGGATGCAATGGCTCTGTGTGGTCAGTGAGTTGGGCTATAAAAAGATTAATGGGTTAGAAAAGTATGAGTCATGAAATATGACTAAATGAATCTTTCTTTTAACCTGACTGGATGACCATGCTAATTTACACTGAACTCATAACTCCCTTTAGTCAAGTGGCACAGATTCTCAGCTGTATTTAGGTACTTCCATGGAAACAAGTCACACAGTTACAAAGTATATCCACTGTAAATGCTATGGAAATAAAAATACTTGTTTCATTTTTACATTAATCAGATGACACAAAGAATGTAGTATTTAAACACCTGGGTTATTTTACATAGGGGATATTGAATCTGATAACATAGAAAACCACATAGATTTATCTGGAATTGATCATAAAAATATAATAATATAAATAGATAAAACTAAATAGATTTGCGGTCATATTTCATTATTGGACAGTAGCAGAAAAGCATGGACTAGTATTACATTCTCATGTAATAAACTTTTGCACAAATACAAAATTTTCAAGAGATTTATACAAAAAAACTATTATGTGATTTAATTGCTTGACCATTGGAAGTAGGCACCAGACTTTTTCCTATATTGTTTTAATGTGATAAACATGTCACATAATTTTATTTGAGTATTTTACAATTTAAAGCAAGGTATATGATGGATGTCAGAAGTAATTACTTCCTTTATTTGTTTCCTAACCTAAATGTAAATTTACTATACAAATCTACATTGGATGACAAAGCCTAACAATATCCAATATCCATTCATAATCTATACTGTTCCAGGAGGCTTATTGATATAGGGCAGTTTATTGCACTGAACTGTTAGGTCTGTCAAGTGTAAAAATCATGGGAATAGACACCGAGCCAACAGAAGAGAAAAGGAAACTTAATTTTTTAAAGAAAAACATCCCAGATATTTCTCCATAGTGCAACAATCAGAATAAGAGGACTAAAAGCATAAAATAATTATTCTATGATTAGTGATCCGTGACTGCTTAATTTTATGCATGAGCGTGCACTGCGTTGCGATCTAGCAATGCACCCACCATGTCTGAAGTTGATCAGAAGAAAACACAAGATTAGCACACAAGGCAAAAAACATGCAGGTTGTCAGAACGACAAAGATTACTTCCTTTATATGCAAAATGTTTTCAAAGCTCCCTCTAAGCTCCATTTTCTTTTTGCTCCTCTACTAATTTCTCACATGTTGGCAGCAGTGACAGACAGACACGCTGAGTAATTACCACAGAAGGAAGATTGATTAGTTCTCTCAAAGATAAATGAGAAGAATGGGGATAAAGTGACACATCTAATAAGATCCTACCACCATCAATGTATCATTTAAACACAAATTTGCAGAGATGCAAAAAAAGCGTCTGCATTGATGAAAACCTCAGTCCTCAATTCTGAAGTTTGGACGCCGAGCCAAGATGACAACAAAAGGTTTTCCATTTCGTTGCAGACTGTAAGGCTTTCAACACACATCACACGCTCTGATTAAGTATGCATGGAAGCAACAGCTTCTAGTCTTGCAGTGAGAGTACACCTTGGAATATGTATCAGATCCTGTGTTGTTTTGCATATGATTTTGTCATTACCCAAAGCATTGAAAGACAGTTCTTGCTTACCCCAGCTATCTCCCTCTCTGAGATGCCACGAATGCGAGCATAGAAGTATAAATGTTCTTCTCCAGTGAGCAGATCGTCAAGTGCATCCACCTGGGGACAGTAGCCAATGTTAATTCCCTTGCTGCGGCACTCCATGATGTCTACCAAGCGCCTGGGGGGAGAAAAAAATACATGCACAATTAAAAATATTTTAAATGGCATATAAGATTATCTTCTTTCTGAGACGTACTTGATAACTATATAATGTTATGTAACCTCACAATATATATTTGTGACCTTAAAGAAATTAAGGTCCTCTAATTCCAGTCTACTCAACATCCCTAGAATTAGAACCAAACACGGAGAAGCAGCTTTCCGTTTCTATGCTCCTCTAATCTGGAACAAACTTCCAGACAACTACAAAGCTGCTGAAACACTGAGTTCTTTTAAATTACAACTAAAAACGTATCTGTTTAGAGCTGCCTTTGAGTAATGTTTTCATGTATCATATGTTTTGTGCATGCTTCTTGCTTTATTGCTGTTTTTACTTTATATGCTTTGTCTGTGTTTTACTGCTATTTTTTTACCCCTTAATCATGTAGAGCACATTAAATTACCTTGTTGTTCAAAGTGTGCTATACAAATACAATTGCCTTACCTAAAGAAATTATGTAAAAGCTACTCTGCAAACATTTTCCATATCTGTTAACACTACACTGGAGGAGAACTTCAAACATCTCAGTGTTATATTTATGAATTGATAATTGTTCAGCTTACCCTTCCCTGTCCCTGATCTGCGCAGAGCCATCAGTGGGGCTCACATCTCCAGTCAGCATCTTGAAGGTGGTTGTTTTTCCTGCTCCGTTTACTCCCAGGAGGCCAAAGCACTGAAAGGCAAAGACTCTTTTTGGTAACTCAAATATTTGATTATAAAGCAGTAAGATTAAATTGATTTTTATGCAGGTTTTCAGAGTTTTAGTCCACAACAATATAGCAATGACAAAGGAGGTGAGTAAAGTTTAACTAAGTTGCTCCTTTCCGCTGTTGCCACATGCTTGCTCAGGATGGGTGACTACTGTGAGGTCCATTGCTTGATGTAAAATGGATGGGGATTCTTAGACAGCTACCTTTCTACCAGTTGGCAATATAAGCTGAGCTTGACTGACAGCTTGACTGACAGCTTGACTTAGCCGATAGCTTGTTTGGTCCTATACATAAAGATACTGTATTCAGAAATAATTTCACCACCATAGGTTTTGAGAATAAATGTCATTTTGTGCAATGATTTTGCAAAAGCATCCAACAGCATCCAAAAATGTGCATCTTGTTTGTTATCATTTGATTATAATTTATAATATATGGATTTTAATTACATTTCAGAAACTGAATTAAGTTCAGATCTCTCATGATGAACTGTACAAGAGCTAAACCCTTCAAAAAACAGTATAATGCAGACATCTTGTGGATTGTGCTTTATTTGGGTAATTATAGAGATTATAGAGATTTGTTTCTTCCACAACAGGATGGTAATTAAGGAAACAATGACCACTTCATTGTCATTTAGCATTTAATCAGATTCCATTGCATTATTATTTGGGTTTTTGTTTGTGAGTTCTAACCTCTCCAGCAGGGATGCCCACAGACAGCCTCTTGACAGCAGGCACCTTCTTATTGAGATGTTGATAAACCTTAGTGAGTTGGTTGATCTGCAGAACGTCTGAGCTGGCTGCTCCACTGGCCACCCGAAGATGCTCTGTTGCCACATCCTCATCCTCTTCTTCGAGCTCATCCTGCAGCAGGGTCTTTCTTCCCAAAATTAGATGCCTACAATGAAAGAGGTATATTTCTTTTAGCTGCTAGTTATTTTTTTTTACTGTTTTTACTGTTTTTACTCTTTAGTTATTCTAAGTGGCAAATGGATTGAATTTTTGTTGCACTTTTCTGGTCTTACTGACCATTCAAAGTTTTTTACACTAGAGCCACAAGTGTATACTAATTGATATTCAGATCAGTAGGCAACTTGGGGTTAAGTGCCTTGCCCAGCGGCACATTGACATGTGACAGGAGGAAACTGGAATTTAACCCTTGATCTTCTGATGCAGAACACTCCTCTACCCACTGAGCCATAGTTGCCCTGTCACAAATCCAACCTCATAACGGCAAGAAGGCAGAAAAAAAGCATACCCTCAAACAACATTCTGTTCATGTTGTGTTGAGTTTTAAGGCTTAAGATGACCACACAGTGTCTTAGTGGTTTTAAACACACACAGCTCAAAAACCAACTTTTAGCATGTGGAACATCACCTGGCTTTTCGTATGAGGGACCTGTTGAGCAAGAGGCGCAGAGTGAAAAAGAAAACTCCTTGGATGAAGGAAGAGATGAACATCCAGCCCAAACTCTCTGTGGAGAATGGATTTGTGTATGAGTCAATTCCGTAGCCACTGAGAATCTGGACCTCGATGTTCGTCCTGGCCAGCTGCATCAGTCCGTTCCCAAAGTTGAACTGGGGAAAGATGAGGAAAGCGTGGCTAAGCTTCTTCAGGATCTCCTGGATGACCTGTTGGGAGGAAGGAATAAATCAGGGAGAGAAAGAAAAAGAAGATACGAAAGGGAGGTTAAAGATTCTGTTTTCAAAATAAATGTTGCACTCTTGGTGGATATGTGAGACATGCTGGCTACCTCAAAGTTGTGATTTGATATTTGTCCCAAAAAGAACAGAATGGAGGTGGTCATGATGGTGTTGACACTGATGAAGAGGTTGATGCACACGTAGGTGATGAAGGCCTTCTCCACATCTTTGAAGATACCCGCTAACAGATACATCCAAGGGAATGTGGCAAATCTGAGAATTTGCGAAAGGAAGGAAGGATACTTTAAAACCATTTATCATAAATAACCCTTCAGTTTAATAAGTTTAAATAAGATTCTCTTAAACAGACAAAACAGTAGATGAAAGCTTGATGAAAGCAGGCATAGAAGAATATTGAAAAAAGAAGTGGAAAATACCACACTACGAGGAGGGTAAACATTCAGTCATGATGCCAAAACAGACAGGGATAAATTGCTTCTCTCTTTATTCTCCAGGTGGAAGAACATCTCCTTTCCTTTTTCTCCCACATAATCTGCTACTTCATCTGATTGGGGGGGGTGTGGGGTTAGCGAGGAACAGAAATAAAGGTGAAACGAGAGAAATGAAAAATAAAAAAGGAGAAGAGGAACTGAAAGAGACACACAGCCAGACAGAGACAAAGCATCTGTGTGCCATGTCCAAAAAAAAGGTGCTTGGTAGGCAGACTGTGGGTGCCAAGCCATGACAAGGAACAGAAGCAAGAAGGCTGCACACCAGACCAGGTGGGTGCAGCCTGACAGATGGAGCAGTGCGATTACTCATTGCTTGGGAGGGAGACATCTGTCTGATAAATGAGAAGCAGAGTGCTGACTCTGCCTACGATGATATAGGGCTTAGCATGAGGCCTGGGAACAAGAACGGCCAACACAGGGGTCTAAATTTCAACTACAGTTGGTGAATGATATAATGGAGTCTTGCAGAACAGATAAAGAAAACATGGCAGCCTGTTGGTTTGAAAATCTAAATCTCTTTGTTGGAAGGATTTTAAAACTTGTAAGAGCTATCGCACAAGTTATTCTGCTGCTCCGCTAAGGTCTGATTATGTCTTAGCCGTCTTTCTTCCTGTCTCACTTCTTTAGCTTCATTTGGCATAAGCATGTAGACAGTGATTTTTATGACAGTCTTTTAATGCTAATGCCATCTGTTGTAAAACAAAAAAAAAGATAAAGAAAATAAAACATAGCTTTGTTTACAATTGACAACGGTAGCCTCCGTCTGGTCTGTGCTGTGAATTTAACCCCGGTGCAAACAAAGTAATACCCATTAGAGATTAGAAATCCCAGTGCATATGCGAAGAAAGGCTGTTGTAAATGTAGGAGCAGTTGAATGATCACAAGGCTTAGGAAAATCCTCTGTAAGAAACATAGAATTTTTGATTGATCCAAAGTTTCACTGTTTGCCAACAAGATTTCAGTTTTCATAGTGATAATATTTTACAAGCAGCCAGCCAGAAGCCTCTTACTTACATCTTGTTACATACTGATGCTTGGCCAGAAGCCCCTGGGTTTTACACCATAAAGCAATATGTATCCCTTCCAGTCAAAATTCTGACAAAATACATCTGTGATCTGTTTTGCCTAGGGTTTTATAGACTTTAAATTCTACCTTTATAGTTTGGGACTGGGGAGGATAAATTCGCAAAAATCCAGCAGGACAACTGAGGTTACAAACCCATAGCAGGCTAGGAAATTATCCTATTCTTTCTATTAAAAAAGAAAAAAAGATGGCTCTACACATTTTTAATTTGGGGGGGGGGTTGTTACATGTGGAGACAAAACCTTTTAGATTTTCATTTGTAAACAGAAAAAAACCCCATAAGATATGTTTTCCCAGTTTAATACTAACTTATGCATCGCTTTGTGTGGGTTTACTAAAATATATTGAGGCTCATGGTCAGGAGAAAATAGAAGTTCAAGGCGGAGAATTTTTTTGTAAGGCAATACATGTGATCATCTGCACAACAATAGATTAATAGACTCAACAGACATTAGAACTTGAATAAGTAAGTACAATTATTCCTTACATAACCACAGCCCCTTCTACTAACGTATGAAGATTGATTTTAGCTTTCACATTTAAGGTCTCCCTGCTAAACGCTCCAGTCAGCTCTGATTAAGCAAAAATTGGTTACAGCACAAATTAGATGGTTAAACTTTTTTTTTCTCCGATTAGCTACAATTAGGCAAGATAGCAACAAAGATGTTTTTTAAAAAGATGATGGTATGTAAACTAAGAAAATCATGAATGTAAATCTGTTGGACTTCTTATATATTAAGATTTTGTGGCTCTAGTGGCCTTCATTGGAAAGTTGGTAGACAAAAAACAATGGAGAAAACTCGGATATCATTTTTGAGTGCCAAACTGCCAGACAGGACACGTGTATAAAAAAGAAAAAAAAAAGAAAAGTAAAAGTAGAATACTCAAGGAGTTCCACATTTCCTTCAGAAAATGAAGATTGGGTGAGCGGGAATTTAATTTACTCTTTAGATGTCTGACAGAAATCACAAAGATGTGATTTTATGCAGAAGAACAAATTAATTTTAAAGTCACTTTTAAGTTGAAGAAAAAACAAGTAATATCTTCACAATTTTCCAAACTGAAACTGATAGTTGTTGTCTCACTATTGATATCTTTGCCAGTTTTGATGCTTCCGAGCATTTCTGTTATTGTTCTCAAAGGATACAGATTTGTCAAAAATAACTTCATCATAAACAAAATCGACAGTTTGATCAAGTGGAAAATCATGTTCTTTTAACCATAGATTTTAGAGCCAGGGTAGCCAGTATGTTAGCTTTTACTGAATGATTTGTTTAAAAGTTGCAACCAGATAACAACCTAATTTCCTATTGCATACTGTACATTTGGACTGAAACGTCAAACCCCAAGTAGTACCAGATATTCTAGCACATATTTGGTTGTTTCAAATCCTTTTCCAAAAATACTCACCCAAAGAGGACAAAAAGCAGGGTGACGGCACCCAAATTTTGTCGATCCGTAAATGCTGGAATTTGGAAGGCAGCAATCACACAGATGGTAAGTGTCACGGGGATCAAATATATGACCTGTAGGACCACAAAAATGTAACAAATTATTTACACTTAAAATATCTTGCATAGGATTTCATAAAAATATATCATATTGCAGGGTTTTGTCATGTTTAAGCCATGTACAGCATTATTCTTTTTGGTATGCTGCTCAATATAGGAAGTTTATACCATGTCATAAAAGAAGTTCACAGCCCAGTAGAAGGGCTCGCTGATGCCGGCAATGTGCTGGAGCCTCTTGAAGCCGCTGTGGTGCTCATTGACTTCGTAGATGGCAAAGCTGGCTGTTGTAATTGAAAATCCTGTCAATACACACATGGCTACCAGGATGTGGAGAATTCCCTCAACACTGTGGGGGAAAAAATATCATTCAAACGATTAGATTAAGTGTTAGTTATGCTCATACTCCTTGAAGTATCATTAATCAGCTATATTCGTGAGAAGGATATTGCGGCTTGCTTTGTTTCTTCTGGACTGCCGTGAAGACAAATGAACCAATATTCGGTGATGTGCTCGATTTCTATGAAAATTGCTTGAAAAGGGTGGTCCATTTTTAAGTTCGACGCCCAATGATCATTAACACCCCTGCTGAGATCCGACTCATTTAAACAATTGAAGTGGTGAGCAATACATGGAATCTCATTAATAAGTAAATACTTTGTACAAAGAGATTAATGTTCCTGACTTATAACAAGATAGCACTGAAAGAAAAAATAATTAGAAGGCTTCATGTAGTGATTACTGTTGTAGAGGCTATTGTCCTGATACTCTTAAAATGTAGTGGAAGCTATGTTAAATTTTTGATGTTCAAGCTATTTGAAGCCCAGTTTGCAACTGTTGATTTCTTCAATGCTTTCTTACCTTCAAAAAATACTGATGAACTACATTTACTACTCAGTTCTAGCAAGACTAAAATACCACACATTAGACTGAATAGCTTGTCCAAAGCTGAGAGGAGGATGTGGATAAATCTGGCTGAGTGACCACGAGGGAAGGCGAGGGAACAGAAGAGAGGGACATGTGGTGGGTGTTTTCGGGGCAGCACTTACTACAGAAGAAAGCCAGGAGCGGCAGCTACTGAGCAAGCTTGTTATCAGTGCAGCCAAGATAGCCTTACAATTTTTCCCATGGGCACAGCTACAGCATGGCGAGAATCAAGACATTTGAAGGAATACATCTGCCATATCTTTAACACAGCACAGGCCAAATCAATATATCACGCGAGGAAGCCAAGTATTACCCTAGAGTGAATGAATGAGCAAACGTGGCTGCTGCAATATGTCAAACGGCTGCAGCTCAGACAACAGGAGAAACTAGTGATAAGTAACAATGAATTGACCAGTGAGAGGGTTAGCTCGAATAGGGTAACAGAAAGAAAAAGGCTTTATGAAGCAACAAGGTTGCTCAAATTCCCTAAAATTGTTTAATTTCCAAAGTTAAATATTGAGTATTTTTAATAAAGTAATACCGGGAAGCCAGGGAGAATCAATCCACCTTAGTGCCACCTTAAGGATAAACACTCATTACATTGGGACTCTGATCAATAGCGCAAGCTGAGGAAAATCCATTTAGAAAATCAAATATGGGTAAATACTGCTGTCATTTATCTCCCTGTTCTTAATCCAGCCTGACTTCAGTGTCCAGCTTTGAAAAATAGAATGGTTTTATACATTATCTCAGTTCATCCAAACAACTCATTTCATACAAACTGCAGTAATTTTAGAAAATATACACCAATTAAACTGTTGATAGCGGTGATGCGCTGAAAAATGCACAGGATTTGCTAATAATCAAAATTCCAATCTTTTTCAGACCAAACAGTAAACAGAGAAAATCTCAAAGCTATGGTAATGATCTTAGTTCTCGAGGGAATGCACACAGAAAGCTAACATAATGTAAGATGCTAAAGATAGTTTAAAATGTGAACTCTGTAATCCATTTGTTTATTCCAAATAATTGTAAAGCTCTCTTTTACACCGACTGGTCTCTCTCCCACACACAGCAAGACATCACCTTTGTTCTTCATATAAAAATTACAACCATTCATGGTGGGAAGGCCATTAAAACATATTTTTAATGCTTATCTGCAAAAGCTTCTCATATATCTTAAAGAGAAATCGTCCAACAGTGGTCTCAGCAGATCTCAGCTTTACAAAAGCCGGTGATCTTACATCTGCACCAACGTTTTTTGTTGATACATCAGTGGCTAATATGGGTCTTTTCCATTAGTGCAGTTGTTTGTGCTTTTGCATGCTGGCAATCAATTTAGCAGAATATTTGCTTAGTTCTTACATTATGTCTTCATCATCTTTCCGGCCAAAGTAGGGGTGGCTTGAGACTGAAATGCCTGTAATGGAAAGAAACATGGTATTTTATTATCAGTGGTAAAAAAAATAAAAAATAAATACAGCATGGAAACTGTTTATTTCAACACAGAATCAAATGAGCAATGATATTCTCTGAGCCTGGTACACAGTCAATTGCAAAATACACAACAAGATGATTTGATTTGCCAGCGCACACAGAGGAAGAATTGAATTTACTTTGTCATTTTCCCGTGGAATTCTAGATGCTCACTGACACAAACAGCTCTTCCTCATGTTTTTGCCTACATTTCCTGGGACAGGAAGAGCATGTGTCCACCTGAACCCCATTAGCACCAGAAATGAATTGCGGATTTGTGCACTCCTTAGGAGCACCAAAAGTGGAAAGATGGGATATTTATGACTAATTTAAATTCATATCACAGATTTCAGATTGTGCTTGGTCATGTTTGTATATATCTTTAGATGCTGTAACCCCTTTTGTTTTTGTTTATTTAAAGTATGTACCTAGGTTTAAATATGAAATATGGAGTTTGGCATTGTGTGTGTATATTGGCATTAAGTCTATAAAATTCACAAGGTATGTCACTTTTCCCTCGGCATATCTATCTCGTTTTATTGTTTGTTTTTTTCCAATTTAAATGATCACCTTGTGAAACTGTATGAGTGCTCCCATATGTACAAGTAATTAATAGCTGAATAAATCAAAGTGTCAGTTGCCACTTTAAACATTTGATATTCCCAGCGAAGTGAATCCTCTCCAGTGCATCTGCATCGCATAGAATTAGGTTATATAATCGTTTTTAATCCATTTTAATCCAGTATATTTGTGATGAATATTAATGAAAATGGAAATAAAGAAATATTTTTTTGTAAAACAAAGTTCTGTCATATCTACTGAGTATGTCTACAATATACTAAATATTTTGTATGTGTTATGGGATAAAGGGTGTACATCATTATCTATATTGGCCTTTAAGTTAAATTAATTATATAAAATTAAAAGGTGCTCTCAAGTGATCAAATGATTATAAGCTGACTTAGCAAAAAATGAATAAGAGCTCCTTGCTGGAGACTCTTCAAGCACCTAGCATGCTGATTTGTGGGAAACATCATCAGTGCAAACATAATGTATGCATAGTGTAGCATGAGATGAAGTTGTGTTATTATTGGGGTATTGCTCAGACATTTGTGATGGATTTACATAACTGTTGTGGCATCCATGTGGGGTCTCTGAGTGATGGCAAATAAAAAAAACACATCTAGGACATTCTGGCTTATTAAAAGAGAAAAATGCATATGGCATTGATTCAAATAAAAAGGAACACTATGTTGCTACATACTTTAAATAAGGCGACAATTCATTTGGCTTAATATATACACATCTCTTATTTTACTAAGTTAACTGTCAATTGTTCCCATTTTTAGAATATTTGGACATCTAAATGGACCATGTTTTCTATGATTTAAGTTTTGATTTTAGTTTGATTTGATTTGAGTTTTTTTCATTCTTAGTAGTAGACAAGGCAACTTTTCAGCTCATACCTTTAAGTTTGAGTTATTAACCAGGTGATACAATGTATGTTTTTCTCAAGGGCTTGCTAAAGAAAGTCTCTCAATACAAAATGCAACACCAGTGGGTTTGATTAAAATCTACAATCTTGACAGCAGAGACTGATGATCTAAAGTGTTATGGCACATCTGCAACAGTGGGCGGGTATGGTCAGAAATCCTGCAAGAGGAGGAGGCAAAAACAGTTTGATGCAGACATCTAAAGGCTCCCAACCCACTGTTTTCACTGTGGTGGACAATGTGAGAGTGAGAGCATCAGTTTTGACAGATAAACTGGTCACCTTGAAAAGTAATCTCAATGGATCCACACTCTTGCCAGCCTCCTCCATTAACGATAACATTTAAATGGTTACACGTTATCCTGGAGGAGTTCTATCATCTACTGGGGAATTAAAATGCATGGGACTGTTCTGCTGCTCATGCACCGTACATGTTCATATGTGCAGTTTTTATTATTCATATATGCATGTATGTGAATTTGTGTCCTCCTGCTCAAAGGCAGATGGTTGGGGTGCTTCTCAGGGCTGAAGTGAAATAGAAAACGTGGGCCAGCCTTGTCTCTCTTTAGCATAGTTCCCCAGTGAGTGACACTAATTAGTATGCACCATGCATCATGCCGATAGTGTAAGGATACACAGCACCCCCTGGCTTTAATCTAGCAAAATGAACCATGAGTAAACAAGTAGTTTGCAGCTGTCTTTATTTAGAACACAAAATATGTAGGCTGTACCTGGTAATGCTGATAAGCTGATTAAATGTTTTTTTGCTTTCTTGTGTCTTTTTCAATCTGATCTTTATATTATGCAATAACAAGAACTGATTGTTTGCCTGAAGGAATATCAAAGGATCACAACAAAAAACTGTGGAGATAACATCTCGAAATATCACAAATGGCATTAAGCTTCAACAAATAGGAATCCTATTGCATAGTCAGTTCTGGTATTACCTGAAATTGTCCCTGAAACAATTTTTCAAATAAAGCTCACCATATTTCTGTGGATCTTTGTCAGCTGGAATATTGGAACGCAGGATCAAGTTGTTGAGGCTGTTCAAGTATGCTGGCATTGTGTGGTGGCCCTCTGGGTTGAACCAGACCTATGATCATAAAGCTTAGAATTAAAAACACTTACCCAGATCACACTGGTAAAAATCATGAAATGTAAATTAGTTAGATACAAAAACATCTTAAGGATATACAGAGCTTCCGACATTATTGTGGGAAAACCTTTACATGGCAATAGACTGCCCAACTGTCGCAGTTAAGCATTTTTATGATAACAGTGACTATTTAACAGTTCAGCTCCATCTGAGAGCATTAATCTTGCAGTAGAATGTAATTAGGGTGTTATATGTTAGCTTTAAAAGCTCATCAGCACAGCATTTAAATGATGAGAAGAAACTCTGAGGGCAAGTTGGAAAATAAAGTTACCTTAGACAGTGTGCGGTTTTTGGGAACAGCCTTAAGGTCCATTTGCAAGTCAGGTGGGAGCGGCATGCCAAAAGCAAAGCCACCATACCTGAAAAATCAGAGTGGACACATCGATCAAAACAAGCAGCTCTGGTTCCTGGTGAGAAATAAAATGTGACATGCACTCTGTTTTTCAGTGGATTCTTTTCTTGTTCTCACAGCAAATATCCAGCAGGTAGGTAAAAACCATTTAAAGGTAAAATCTCAAAGTATGAAGATTAAGAGTCATCCAAAGCATATAAGAGCCTAGTTTATCTCAACCTGAGCAACAATGAACAGAAAGCTTTGAGGCATTATCAAACAGGTTTTTACCAGATTTCTGCTCTCCTCCATATAGTATATAGAGGAGAGAGCTCTATATAGTGCTGTCACAGTGTTTCTCATCTATCATGGTGTCATGTTGCCTTTTACATAAGGGAAAACTTGATGAAAGGAAGTTTTGTGAAACATGTATATTTATCAATTTTGTATAGTGTGTTTGTACCTGGAAGAAAGGTGTAAAATGTACTTCTGTTGAAAAATATATTTTTTGACTTTACATCACCATTGTTTGATCATCTTGGCTTATAAGCTCTATACATAAGTCTAAGAGTGCCCCTTCAAGTGGGTAAATACATATCAGATGAATTAATCATAAAATAAATTGGACTGCCCTCTCTATGAACCACTTCATTTATTTGGCATGCCAAGATGAGTGACTCTTTATAAGACTATCTACATAGTGTTGCATGAGGTTAGTAAGAAATTTTATTATCCTGTTAATGCTACAGCTTTTGTGGTTAGGATTTACATAAATCTTGTAACACTGGCACATATCATTTGTCATTTATGTGTCGTCTATTTAAATAGACAATGCATATTAATTAACATGAGTATTTTAGTCCATATTATGTAAATGTACCAGATTTAGCCATAGAAGCTAATTCCCATTTTCAGTTCTCATGAGGTTAATGGCATAGAACAAGCTTAAAAAATGACTGTGTGATGATAAAACACTGGAAAAATTGGATAATAGAAATTTGTAACACAAGGTTCATATCAAGTAGCCTAGTTACTAATCTAAATATGGTTGACTAGATGTTTTATGGATTTAAAGTACCACCTGAAAGATCTAATGTTCATCAGTTCTGTAAAAGAATGAACATTTTCTCATTAATACAATGCCATATTAGTGGATATTGTTTATATTTTTACAAGGAACTACTTTTGAGTTTTCGGCAGACAACCTTATGCAAAACTGTGTTGGACGAGGCTGTCGGTTGTATCAGTCTACCTGATCAGCTTATCTACCTGTTCGTCTTACCATTAGTTCAAATAAATGATTACAAGTCTTGGAGTCACTGAAGAGGGCTTTCACCTAGTCTGATCTAACTGCAGTGACGAGTATTTTGGTTAACCTTGCAATGAAGAAATAACATTGGGAGACTGAAGGGAGAAGCTGCTTACAGAGAAGGCAGACATGATCTGAGGTGCGAGAGAGTTTGAGGCGAACGCCTGTAAGATGATTCTGGCCGATTCACTTATTAAAATATCAAAAACGCCAATGGACTGGAGCCTCATCCTTGTTTAAAGAAGGAGATATATAATTCTAATGAAAAACTGAGGGACTTTAAAACAATAAAATGCTACACACAGCTAAAACATGGGGGTCTGTCTGACTAGCTGTTAGCCTCAAATCACTCTGAGGGTTTCTTCACTTTTCTAAAAACAGACTGTAGAATATGACATCTGTTTAGCGAAAAACTACTACAGCTAAGAACTTCACAGTACACAACAGCAGTAGCAAAGTGGAGTATCTATGTAAGTCAATGAAATCCAAGGCAGTTGTGCAAAGTGTGATGGGCTGTTTAACAGGGAAAAAAACCCAACTCAAAATAGCCTCTTATATCAAATGTCAAAAAAGCCAAACATGATAAAGCAGTATCTGCCTAATTACTTCAACACAGTTAAGACGAAAAAATTGGGATAAAACATAACTGGAAAGAGAAAGCAATATATTAAAATTAGAAGCAATGTGTTAGAATTATATTTTGATTTGTTATTTGATGAATAATGCTTTGCAACTCATTAATAGGACACAAGTAAACATTTTAATACTCCTTTATTAAACAAAGGTAAAATAATCACTATTCACCTATTCCTGATGAAGTCGTTGGCTGTAGCCACCAGGTAATTCTCCACATTGATGCCAGTCAGATTATAGACAATCTGAGATGAAGGGATCTTCTTGTGGGGGGGCTGGAGGTTGTTCTCTTCGCACATCTGTCGCATATAGAAGACACAAATGTTTCACAATTGCCCCCTTTTTTACAATGATTGAGAATGTGGGCATTGGAGTAGACAAGTGAGAACACAAAAACTCAATCACTTGCACACAAACTGTTCTTGCTGACCCAGTCTCACCTGTTCCTGTTGGGTGCATTTACACACACTAAATGGTTTGGAGACATTCCCCCTGGAGCTCCAGTTGTTTGTGGTACTTGTGCAGACCCTTTAAGAGGAAAAATAACAAAACATGTTTGCAATGTGACAAGGCAGCTCGGCATGTGTTCGTCATCATGCCAATTTATTAATTTTAAAAAAGGTAAGAAAATAAATTGGATGAGAAGGAGTTGGTCCTATATGTTTGTCTGCACCATACTAAAAACATGTATGCTTAAACTGAGAGAAGTAATATCTGAAGTGACTCATGATGTAGCTATGAGCCTGGGTGGTTTTAGTGAAACTAGAAGCTAAATATATTCTCTGATCACAGTTTTCCAAGCTGTTTAATATGTGTTATGTGATATTGTGTGAAGGGTGTTTGTGTGGGTTAATGTTCAACTCCCACAGAGTTTACTTTCCACCAAGTGGTTTAAGGGACACTATGTGCAAATAATACAACAGAATGCAGAAATACATGCACAATATCATTCAAAAAAGATAGTTAAAGTGCTTTTTTTTAGATTTACTTCTGCAAACACAAAGCGTAGCAATAATCAATGTAATTTTTTAACAGCAGAAAGTTATGAGAAAACATACAGCCTGTTATTTTTTTGCTTTTGCTGTCCTTTTTTATGTTTTCTTTTAATGATTTTTTGGGGGAACGCCCTGGTGGGGGGTTTAAAATTCCTGAGGGTTCTGCTTTATGAGTGCCAACATTGATTTGAGGGCCTGCAAGGGGAAAATCTCCCCTATAAACACGAGGTGTTTATGGAATACAGATGATGCTGTCACATCGCAGAGACCTGCCACAGGCTTTCAGCCTCGTTCCTCAAGCTGAGCAGCTAGGAAATGAAGAGGAAAGACATGAGAGAGAGACCAGAGAGAATGAAAAATAAAAGACTGGAGAGAGGCTGTCCAGTAAAATAAAATAAAGAGAGAACCAGGAGGCATGGAAAGAATAGCAATTGCTGGAAAGTGAAGAGGCAGTTAGCAAAATGACTGTATTTTTTAGCAAATGGGAACAGCTGGAGGTGTAATTACGTACTGGTTATCAGACTTGTCGAGGCAGACGTTATCGATCCCAGGGAATGACATCATGGTGTCCACCAGATGGCTGGATTCAGGATTCTGGTTGCTGTGGAGTCAGAAAGTATTCAACTTAAAGGTAACCCAGATTTTTTCAAGTAATAGTGTGGCCTTAAAAAAAAGTCAGTGTGAGGTGCTTTACTGAGATTTTTTAGCAGAAAGGTGGCATAAAACCAATAATCTAATCCTGCAATGACATGTAGGCACAATTATGGTTTTAAATGAACAACACAAGCACATGAAAGGCAGAGATGAAAGGGAAACCATAGACAACTGACCTGCCACTTTAGATTTAGGTGGTTTTGTTTTAGCCACCCCCTTCTTTTTAATTCAGGAATACACACTCATAAATAAACAACGAGATAATTACAATTGTTTATACAACAAAAACAGAAAAATAGATGCCTGAAAATAATGATAAAATCAACAGACTGAGGAGCATAAAGTGCACCTAACCTGTCTCTGTGCTCCCACCCATACTGTTCTTGTTAAATATAATAAAATGTCATTTTTTTGGTCTAATTTGTATGTCAAGCTAAAGAGGTGTGGGAGGAGTGTCCACTCTGCCTTTGATATGGATTCAGACTTCAGCGTTTTCCCCCCTGCTTCATGTCCCCTTGATCAAACAACAGAACATGTTGAGAATGAAGCCATCTCACAATCTACCTACGCTCTTCATCACTCTCCCTTTGATCAAGCATCACAGTCCTCTGCATCTCGATAATCTCAAACCTTTGCATTATTTGTGGGCACCTTGTACTTAAAGTCCATCTGCCCTTCAACAAACTACCACTTCAAAATTATTTTACAGCAAGAGTTACATGCAACTCATGCAGGAAAGCAGTGATTAAATCAAGCAATTGTGGAATATTTCACTATTTCTATTTCAAATGTTCTGATGTTTCCTGCGAAATCTGAGTTGCATTGCTTCTTTTAGGTTATTAGCTATGTGCAACAACAAAAAAAGTCTTGATAACACCCTGACTGGAACTGTGCTGATAAGGACTTTAAATTGCCCTGACCAAAAAAGCATGTGATCAAATCACATGGTTTTAGTTTCCAACTGAGAGCTCTGATTGCACCAGCGCTACCATTCATCTAGAGCTCTGATTAGCCTGATTTACTTCTTTGATTTCCATTTCAGATGTGGCCTGTAATTTTTCTGCCAATGGGTTCTGACCTGAAGAAAGAGTAGCTTGGTCCAATGTTGTAGAGAGCAGGGCTCAGCTCTAGCTCAGGATAGTGCTGCACATCGCTCTTGACAGAGCCCAAGCCCATAGCAACAATCACAAAGAGAACAGGAAGCAGGAGCTGGGAGACCAGGCCCTTCCAGTCTCTTCGGCTGTGATGGAACCTCTTGATCAGCATGGCTGTCAACTGCTGCCAGGCCACGGCCATGCCAGATAGAGTGTCTGAACTGGTAAGCTCTGAAAAACATTAACAATCAACTAAGTGTGTTTTTTTTAAATTTGTTATGTTAAGTGTTTAGGTAAGAGGTACAATGATTGAAGAAAACGTTTCCAGAACATTTATTACTACCCTTTTCAAAAAAATGTTGTGGTGTGTACAGTTACTGCCATTTTAAGCCATAGACAAATAAAAAGTTGTATATAACTACAAAGTGGTTTACGTTTTAACAAATATATATATTTATTTGCCAAAACGAGGTACATTTTTTTTAACCTCCTTTACTCTGACACACTTTTTCACTATTCATTTAATAACTACAATTAAATTTTTGGTCGTAACATGACAAAATGTAAACAGGATAAAGGAATAGAAATGCTTCTGAAAGATACTTTAGATAATGAATGGAAAATCAACATATTATTCTGTAGGTGAAGCACAGGAGGAGAAAAGCAGCAGCAATTAAAACGAACAATGAAAAAAGTGATTGAACTCACTCATCTTGTCACCAACGTTGCAGCTTCTTTCACTGGAGTCTGATGGGAAGCTGTCGATAGATGCAGTGTCAGAAACCGTCTCAGAGATAGACAGAGGTCTGTCCCCGCCTTCTTGACTTCCGTTGGTCAGCTGGAGGAAAATCTGCATACATCCAAGTTAAGAAATTGCATTGAAGTACAGTTTCAGACACTGTTTTCATATATCAACATATATGTGTGAGAGCTCACCTCCTCAAGTGTGGTGTCAGACACGCCATAGCCCCCAAGCTGAAGATCATCCAAGTTGGCGTCAAGTGCGGTCAGGAGGGAGCGATATGATGAGGCATTGGATGAAGTGAAGGGAGGCAGAGAGTAGACCACGTCACCCCTCTGGGTTTCTTCAAGTCGTGCTTCAGGAAGATGAGCTTGGATGAAGGCTTTCAGGTCAGCACTGTCAACTTGCTTAGCTTCTGGGCTTTGGATCTGCAAGAAAAACAGCAACAACAAAAAAAATTAAATCCACTTTTGCCTATCTGGTAACATTACCCACCTTAACTCCAGTAGTAAATGACTGAGTAGATGAATTGGAGTTTTAATGTTTGGAGCAAAGGTTATAAATCCATTATTAAAAAAACAAAAGTTGACATCTGTAAACAAGAAACTGAGCACTAACAGAAAGAAAATCTAAAATATCTGAAATAAACTAAATTATAAGTATATAAAAATAGCTGTAGGTTTGTGCAAGATATATAGGTAGTATTAAATTTGTGCAAGTTCACCATTAACAAGAGCTAATTTTGAGTTGGATCACACAGATGGAAACTGATCTAATTCGTGTATATATTTTCCTCCCAATTTGCAATCCAAAGTCCCCAAAAAATGAAATGGTTTTAATTCATTTTTGATTAGTTTATGAAATTATATATACCCAGTGGCATATGGATTATGTCATTGCATTTGCATTATATGTGTGAGTCTTTCTTGTTCTTTTTGCTCAAATAAACTGTAACTTACTTTGGCAGAATTTTCAATAAAGCTGCTTTCATTCACATATTTTATTTTAATAAAGTTGCACAAAGTGGTTCATTTTCCTCTTTGCTGAAATCCTAATTGGATTTTGAAACATCTCAAGAAATGAAATAGAGACATTATCAGTGGTGCTGTTTTGGTTATTTCTGAGAAAAGAAGTTACAAATGACACAATGCATTAGCATAGGGGCACTTTTCTCTGTTCATTACAATAGTACTGAAAAACCCAAGCTGGTAATAATCCATACTTGTGGCAGGAACCTGCTGAGTAGAAACAAAACTGGGTGGTAAAAAATAACTCAGCATAATCAGTTTTAATGATTAGGGCATACACATACACTTAGACTTGGTATAAAGATGAAGTCACCAAATTCTTGCCTTTGCAGGGAATTTTGAGGAATTTTTAATGTTTGAAGAAGCTAAAGTTTGCCACATTGCTCAGTTTACAGCGGTTCAAGTTTGTAATTTAAAAGCATTGGCATTAGGCTAAATTTTCTCCGGAACAGTTATCGCCACTTATTTGAAACCTGTTTAAGCACAACACTGGGTAAAAATATAACTTATGTCAGTGCTGTCATGCTATACAAAAATAAATAAAGAGTGCACCTATGTGTACATACAGTATGTTGTAAAGTTCACCTGGGGAAAAGAAATTGAGAAGGAATTAATGGCTTCAGTCAGATTTTCAGTTTGTGATACGAATCTCACAATGACAATATGTCAAACCCATAAGATAAAACCTAGGATTAATTATCATATGAGTAGTCAAGGTCCTCCATGATGCTAGATTGTGAAATGTTCCAATTTATGCTGTCAAAGATCTGTCCCTGACTGTTATGATGCATGGAAGATATGCAGTTACTCCGAGGATAAAGATTGTGCCTACCATCTATCTGTATTAGGCAAACATTATTACATAGTCAACTGGCAGCTGTGGGATAACATCTCATATTTGACTTGATACATGGATTAAAGACTTCTGATCACAAAATTCATGTTGTAAAAAACAGGCTAGTAAGAGAGTTTTCACCAATTTAATATCAGTTTTCATTGCTTTGCACTGACATGCCTGTGTGAATGATTACCTTTTTGGTGAGGGTGAGTTTGTAGCCTTGACCCAGCATGTCTTTCAAGTAGAAGGGTGATCCGCAGCATTTCAATCCACCTCTCTCCAGGAAGGCAATCCGGTCGCTCAACACTTCAGCCTCATCCAAGTGGTGGGTGGACATAATAATGGTCCGGTCTGAAAGGACACACATATATGAAAAGCTGCATCATTGACTCAGGGGTTATTAAACCAATAAATACAGCTCAAACAGAGTCATCATAGAGGGGGACAAAACAAGAAATATCCCCATACACACTGTCCAAAAAAGATGGTTTATGAGTGTTTGTTTCTGAAATTGGCTAGAAACTCTCATTGCAATTACATTTGATATAGCCTATATTAAAGAACATTTTCAAACCTGCAATTACAGTTCCAGTCAAAACTTTACATACTCTCTTCATAGGCATAAATGTCATAATAATTTAGGGATTTTAATCATATAGTTGAATGTTCTTTTTTGTGATGGTATGATTATACAACTTTTACGTACTTTGAAAACTAATTTAGTGCACAAGTTTGAATTTATTGTGATTTGTCTTATTGTCACAGGTAAGAAATTATATATTTTTTAAAATCAAATATTTAGATACAACCCCATTAATTACAATTCTAACTAGATAATTTAACAGAATTACTGCATTAGAGTAATATAAATGTCTTGTTTGTTACGAATTAAACAAACAATTTTAAGCCACAGTTTCATTAGTGGAGTTCTTTCACAGCTTTACCAGAAGTGTCTGAGGATAAATTCCTTTTGACAGACCTTACTGCTTCCCTATATCATGGAGTTTGTAATTTTTGTCACAGCATAATAACTCCCAAATATCAAAAAGTCAGCATAAAAAGAACCAAATACCTGTAGCCAAAGCAAAAAAGCACAAAACACAAAACATATGTATGTCATCAGAGCAGTTGTTCAATAAAAAACAATTTTAAGAAAGTACATAAAATCTGGTCTTATTTAAGACTTTCAAAGACCTAAAATTTGGATTATCAGAGCTAAGAATTAGATTGAAATTCTAGTTATATATTGTGGGGTGTTTTATGCAATAGTGGTTACTTGCAGTGGTAATATACGGTAGGTAAATAGTAATAATAGCAACAGTATTCACTGATGCGAGGTACATTTTGTTTACTGTGTCAGTATATAAGTGAGACTCACTCCTCTTATGCTGGATAACAATGTCCCAGATGCTGCGCCTGGAGCAGGGATCCACTCCTGTTGTGGGCTCATCCAGAACCACCAAGCGAGAGCCCCCGACGAAGGCGATGGAGATTGATAGCTTGCGCCTCATACCACCTGACAAGGCATCAACCCGCTTGTGTCTATGAGCGTACATGTCTGTCTCCTCCAGGATCCTGGAAGACGAGTCAATGGAAAACGTTTAATCTAGAGCTCATGTGAAAAATTTGCACTGTGTTAAGACGTGTGTTTGCTCGTTAAGTTCCATTAATTAGCCATCGGAGGTTTGCATTGCAAGAGGCGTAGAGCTTTTTGTCTTAAGGTTAAGGCTTAATACTGCTCCTCTTGTAAAATGGAAACCCTCCAGAAAGAGTCTCATGATGCAACATAGCTTAAGATGAAATAGAATAAAAAATGAATCCCCCCCCAAACTGATTTAAGAAGATGCAAAAAGGACTAAAATAGATCGAAAAATTACACATTCTTGTAAAAATATTCTTGCAACTTCTTCCTAGTGCTTGCCCTTACATCCGTGGAAGAAAAAGACATTTTGAGACTCAGGAAAAGTCAGAGCTTATTTCAATGATTTTAGTTAGAAATATCATTTTGCAGAAGTCTTGACATTCTTACAAATTACAGTAGTTATTGCCCTAAAATCTGTTCAAATAAAAACCACCAGAACATTTATTTAATGCTTTCATATTTTACCGAACCAGTTCCTTTTATTGAGCCTCAGTTTCTTCTGATTTTAAATTGGCAGACCAAGCAAGAAATAATGCAAAAGACTCCCTTTAACATCCTTTTGAAAAAATTGAACCTCATTATCTTTAAATCTTTTGGACATATTACAGACAGCAGTCTCCAACTCTGATGTGTCACTCACGTGCGGACTTGCTCTCGCAGTTCTCTTTGTGACCACTGTGGAGCCTTGATCTGGCCGTACAGCAGCAGGTGCTCCTTGACAGTCATGTGGTTGAAGAGGACATCATATTGCATGCAGACCCCCAGCTCTCTGCGGACTTTTTCTATGTTTGTCTGCATCTCTCTGCCATACACCTCAATAGAGCCAGATGATGGGGGGAAAAGACCAGTCAGGAGGGACCTATACACAATGGTTCAAAAGTTAGGACAGAGTTTGAAAATAATGTCATAAGGATACAAAAGGCAAAAAAACCCTTTTTTTTTGGTTTAGTTTTTTATCTTTATATGTCTCTTCAATAATTATTTATAGTTCCTAGTTTTTGTGGAGCAAAAAAATTATTTGCTGTTTTTTTCTCATTGTTATTTAATCTTGTAATGCTGCTGAACTCATTACATGTCCCCCTGGATGAGAGCATCAGCAAAATGAGTCACATTTAAAATGTAAATGTAAGTGATCAAGTTGATGAAGACCCGTCGAAGTAATTTCTACTGCTGTGCATTTGCTGTGCCAGATTTGGACAGAACAATCTGTCTGTCAGCACTAAACTACTGAAATCATTAAAGGGATGAACAAATCTAATCTTAAAAGTGGCTGCACTGGTTATAAGGGGTTGGGACTCACAGATAAAACTGACGAAACAAACAAAAACTATAAAATTTGATCCTCACGTACATGGTGGTGGTCTTGCCAGCTCCATTGTGACCAAGCAGTGAGGTGATATGACCCTCGTAGAAGTTGACATTAAGGTTTTCAATAGCTGCTTGGTCACCATATATCTTGGTGAGACCGTGGAGTGCAACTCCCACTGGGAGCTCAGATAAATCCTCGTCAGCTTGATAGGATAGGCTGCTTTTGCCTGAGAGGAACATGAAAAGTCAGAAAATTGTAATTCATACAAAATTGGAGCAGGATCTAATTTAAAATGACAAAAAATACATTAAAAAACTGTAAGATGTAGAAAGTGTATTCTTGTCAGTTGTACCTTTTCCTTTGCCGTCTGCAAAGACAGGCAGGTTTTTTTGCATGATGTTGGAAAAGAGGAGTCCTTTGCCTGCACTATTGTTTTTCTGAAAACTGCTGAACAGGTCAGACCAGAAGGAGAGTTTAAAGGGGAAATACCATGGAGCCGGGATTCCATATTTTCCTAATGGGTTACAAAGAAAAAAGTAGATCTATTGAAAAAATTAAAAATAAATTTTGTGATAGCTGCAGGTTTTAACAAGATATGTCTTCAGCAGCACACAAAAAGACTGCTCAGTAAATACTTTACCCCAAATGCTTAATTTATGGTGTTGAGACAGAAGTTGGGAAATTTTAACCAAACACTGGGTTTAAAAAATTAAAACAATTAGTGTTAGAAAAGAGACTAGAAGTATGGAGGACTGTCCCTGCCAAAATTGACAATGAATAAATAAATAAATATGTAAATAAATAAATAAGGTAATACCTTGGTAAACTAATGAATAAATATAGAAATAACTAAATAAATGTGGAAATAAATAAATAACTAAATAAATGTAAAAAAAATATATTTGGAAATGCATTTGTAAATAAATAAATAAATATATTGGGTTGGAAAGTCTGCATCAACGGGGCCCAACCTCACGCCAATGACTGACGCAATCTGCTGGGATTCCTTAAATATGAAACTTTTTAACTGATTGGAATGTTTGTACAAATGTATTGAAATGACTTCTTGTTAAGTTCCTTGAGATGACATCTGTTGTGAATCGGCGCTATATAAATAAACTGAATTGAATTGAAAATTGAATAGAGAAATAAATAAATACATAAAATTGAAAATACATCTGTAAATAAATAAATATAGCAATAAATAAATAAATAGATACATGTGGAAATAAATAGATACATGTGGAAATAAATAAATAAATAAATATATGTGGGGGTAAATAAGAAATTTAATTATGTATTTCCACATTTATTTATTTACAATTTTAATTTATTTCCACATTTATTTATTTAATTCCACATTTATTTAAATATGTATTTCCACATTAATTTAATTATTTATTTTCGTTTTATAGCATAGATGCTGAAAAATTATAAAGAAATGCATCTGAAAGTAGCAGAACAAACTAAATACAATCAGCGATAAAGGAATTCACCTGGGAAAACCATTCTGATGTAGGCCCCGATGAGGAAGTACAGAAGGGAGTCAAAGAGCAAGAGCCAGCACAGCCAACCAAATGTGGCTGTGTCTCCAGCTATGGGTGAGGTGTAAGAGTTGCTCCATTGAATTCCTAAAGGAGTAAAGAAAAGTGAAAGCTTGATTTAGCAAGCTTAGATGTCAAAAATATCCTTATAGTATTCAGATATTCACATGTTCGTACCTTTTCCTTGGGCTTCGTAGCGGGAAATGTATTGACTGGCGTAGCTGAAGCAGGTCGGTGACAACAAACTCTGTAAGGACATCATTTTTGACAGGAGATCAGAAGCAAAACATTTATATTTTGTTAACAAATCTATGTAATATGATAGAGCATGGATATATGGATCTTTCAAAATGCAATACAGAGATGTATTTCAAGGTAAATTGGCTTTAGATGTTTGTAATCAGGAAGTCTGACCTCCAATTAATACTAATCAGACAGCAAGGAGTAAAAAAAAAAAAAAACTGTCAAGAGACTCAAAACACTAAGGTTGGGTCATGCAAATGAATAGACATAATTTTAAATAATGAGTTTGTCCTTCACTACTTGATACCTATGCAGGAAAACAAATGAAGATGAGAGCAACACAAAGACGTTTTCTTTTCAGGCTGGATTATTTGTTGATTTTCTGAGCCATTAGAATCATACAGCTGTAAATCTTGGCTTTCCATTCTTTATCTCTAAAGAGCAATCTCTCAGAACAACTTATATTTTTTGGCTTAATTATTTCATAATAATTCTAGTTTTATGCACATTGCTAATAATAAAGCCCCTTTAGAAAGTGCTCACCAGAACGCTCTTCTGGGAAAGGTTTAGACTAGTTTCAATGGACATGACTATGATGAAAGGAAAGAAGCTGAGGATGTAGACCAGGCTTCCACTTAGACCAGCGATGTAGGTCTTGTCGAAAAAGGAGCTGATCAAATAGCAGAAGGAAAGGATGCTCAACCCAAAGTCACAGAGGTAGAGGAAGACAAGGAAGCCGTCGCTTTTGGGTAGGATGTTTCCAAACTTCAGCACCAGCGTGAGGATGATGATGGTTAAAATCAGGAAGGCGCCACACTCCAGGAACCAGGCAAAGAAATGGCTGAGCGGATTTACGCCCATCATTTTCATGTACTGCAATTTGAAGAGAAATATTGTGATGGAGTACACTGATAAGCAGAATGTGGCAAAAAAGATTTAAACATTTTCAACAAATTATAAACATCAAAAAGTAAACATAACCTTTACAATTTGTTCACGTTCTGCCACATTACAGCTACATTTTACATCAAAGTTTTATGATGTAAATTACTGTGATTTTATGCATTAGACTAACACAACGTAGTACATAATTTTGAAGTGGAAGGAAAATGATACATGTAGTGTGAGTTTTCTTTAAAAAAATATGAACAACCTCGTGTGAATTCGTATTTAAAGTGCCACTGGCATGAAATTTGCATTTTTTTAGTTTTTTGGTCATATTTTTCAGTTTTCCCTGCCTGCCTATGTCCCCTAAGGGGTTAAAACTACTGATTAGTGTTTCCTTTGTCCCCGGGTATGTCTTCCTACATAGTGAAATTAGCACTCAGAAACGGGCTGTTTTGCAGTTCGGCATATGACGTCACTGAGTTCCAGCCAATTACCCCCTTCTCTGAACTACACTCTCCAAGTTCCTCCCCCCGCGGCGCGTATAACAGCCTAAACAACGAGAGCTACGGTAAAAGGCAAACAACAAACAAACAACATGGAGTCCAGACCACATCGACACTGTCCTCCCCACTTCCTCCCCACTGAAAAGCTTGTGGATGGACTTTATTTTTGGGAATGTACCCGACCGACTCCCGAAGCTCGTGGTCGTTTGTGGCAAACATTTCTCTGACGGATGTTTTATTAACTTGGGACAATACAGCAGTGGATTCGCAGAACTTTTACCAGGATCAATACCAACTCTCCATGAACCAGCAAACATCCCTAAACAAGTAAGTATATTTCCGCAACAATCTCCTTCAGCTGTTTTATACCAGTGTTTCCCTCACATATAGACGAATCTGTTGCGGTGCGCCACAGATTAAACTCCGACCGCCACAGATTCAACACCGACCCAAAAAAATAAATAAATCAACACCAACCGTCACATATTGTGTTTCGTTTTTCTTTTTTACGCTATTTAAAACACGCAGCGTATTCGTTCCCTGCTCTCTCTTCGTCTCTGTCACTTACGTCTCTCTCGCACACACACGCATGCGCGCGCGCGCGCGCGCACACACACACACACACACACACACATGCCAGAAAAGGTCCTAAATAGGATAGCAATACAAGAACACACTCACACCATTACTGTCGTGGTGAAGCTAGATAAGTAATGAGGACGGATGGATGATCAAATATTTTATTAGGCCTGTAATTTGTAAACAGATTATTGCTCTACGCACAATATAATTAGGCCTAAACCTAATTACATTTTATACATAATATTGGAATTTGGGCAATTTGTGGTGCGCAAATGCATGTCTGTCGGTGTTTTATCAAATGCGGACGTTAAAGACTCAATTGACAATAGAGGCGCATGGCTTGGGCCCCGCCCACCAAAACTCGGTCATTCTGTGCTAATGCTAAAAGAAGGGCCACCTAGCAGGGGCTGCAATAATACAACAAGGCTGAATTACGGCAAACTATCCTTTGATACAGTATTAAGGTACTTAGAGTGTGACTAAAAAGGCCTCAAACGTCACGGGGAATTTCATGGCAGGGGCACTTTAAACTTCCACACAAAATAATTTGTAGAACCAGATGTTGCCGCAATTAAAGCTGCAAATCATTTGGGGTATGCTTCTTCTAGCTTGAAATGTTTAGAGACTGAAATTGTTACCCTTTATTAAAATAACTCCAGCAAAGCCAGACTGAATGAGGTCTCATAGATCAAATATTAAGTTTTGTCACTTGGTCATTCTGACACATGGTATGCTTTTATTGTACTCATTCTATTTTCTCTCTGGCTGTGCGTTTAGGGTGATTGTTCAGCTGGAAGCTATACCTCAACTCCAGTCTCACTTTTTTGGCAAACTAAAACGAGGCTGAATAAATTAATCACAAATTTTTCCTTTTCTTTTTAGTATAACATTTTTGAGAGCCTTCTACTACGCAATTGTGTGCTACGTTGCGTTCCTCTGTAAACTTAGAACTATTAAATGCACTGAATATTGTGTTTCCAACAGGACAAAAACATTTCAAAAAGTTAAAATGGTATAATCACGTTTACTACGAATTTCACTGCATTAAATAACTTTTTCAGAATTAAGTGTTTCTACAGAGTCTAATTACTTATTTAATGTACAATAGATCAAATAAATAATAAATGAAAGTAAGCAGGTGACACTACAGTGCCATCAGTTTTCAGGTAGGGAAAAAAATTACCTGATGCAGCCTCATCTCTCTCTCATGTACAAGTTTTTTCACAAAGTCAGCCACAAACAACACCCATGGTATCATCAGCAAGAGTGGGAAGACAAAAGAGATGGCCTCCAGATACCTGAGAAATACAGAGATGCCAAGTGTCAGTCAGACTCTCAGCAAACCAAACATCCAAGGAGATGGAGAGTACTATCATTCAGTCACTGGCTTGACAGAGTAAGGAGAACATGGAAAAGCTGACAACCGCATTGTCCTTCTCATCCTACTATTGTTTATAAAAACAGATTAATCTGTACTGTGTTTTCCTGTTGTTTGACCACACGAAATACCAACCTGTAAAATTTTATTTCAGTGCATGCAGTGTGTGACATGTGCTTAAATATCTTATGGATACTTTCTCAGAATTTGTGCCTTTTAGGTAATAAATCAGGAAAAAAATGTAAGGAAAGGGAAGCCCTAAGTCTCTTATAGCTGGACAAAAGTCAGCCAGCCAGAGACAGAAGCTCCACTGGCACTTTTCAGATGAGATATGGGCACAACTAAAAGCTGCACTCCAGGGGAAGTACTCACATAGGCAATAAGTTCAGCAATGATTTATTAAAAACCATGTTGCATGGCAATGGACAAGTTAATGTCAAACCCATGTTGGATATGTTGTATAGAGAGAGAGAAGTGGTGTTCTTTAAGTAAGTTTTCACTCAAGTTTTGTTGAGTGCATGGCATATTTAGAAAAAGGAATGCACAATTACAGTGAATGTCAATGCACATGGTGCAGAGCGAATTACACTGTGACAGGTTCTTGTGAATGACTACTTACTGTCATTCTCAAGTGGCAAATGAATAATGGAATAGCATACATTATTCCACATCAATGCTTGTTCCCCCTCAGAGAGAGTGTGTATCCTTTCATGCTGCCTTGCATGCATTTATGCGTTTACTGCATACATACCCATTTGTACGTATTCGTTAATGCAGAAAACTCACTCGTCTCGCAGATAGCAGGGATAGGGGAAGGGCTGCAGCTGAACGGCTGGCTCTGTGACTTTCTGCCCAGCTTGAGTTTCAATGATGGCCCGGTCTATGTTTTCCTGGAGATAGATGAACCCTCGGTTGTAGCGCATCGTATGGCTGGCTGAGATGTGGTTGTCCTTCACAAAGAAGGGGTTTCGTGGCCTATCCGTACGCATGACATTGTCCATGTGCATCCTGATGGTGTAGCTGACTTTGGGAGGCAGTTGGGTCGAAGAGGAGGATGGGGAGGATCTGGCTTCACGTTTCCTTGAAGAATCTTCCGTCTTAAAGATGACACCTAAAGAACATATAGCACATGAAGCATGTATTCACAATTCAACGGTTTATTGCCTTTCATAAGCTACAGCTTATTTATTCTAAGCCTCCTAATCTCAGCTCATTATTAACAGCATTTAGAGAAAACAGCAAAACTGGCACAGATGCACATTCAGAAAGCTGTGAATCATCAAACAGTGTGACAAAATAACATCTTGTGTGGTTGAAATCTGAGCTGTAGCTCTACGTTGTGTAGGATCTAACAAGTAATCTTGTGAAATTCTCCTTTTTTATCAGTTTAACTTAATCAACAGCATAATCCCTTTTTTCCTTATGTCACTACTATGTACTCCTTTTTTATGTTTTCATCATATAAAGTACTTTGATTTGTTCTGTTGCTGAAATGTACAGCAAATGTGTAAATAAACTAGTCTTGCCTTTGATTCTTTTATTCTTCCAGTTATTTCAGTGAATTAAAATAACTCACACTTAACCCAATTGTCAGAAAACACAACATTTACATTAGTTCAAACTGGAAGTAACACCAGACTTGCATGCCAGATGGATGACCTGATATTTATACTCACTTGCATAGAGCTCACGGTTTTTGGTGAGCTCCTGAGCCACCGTGTTAAGTTCGTCAGCGGAGTCATAGCCACGGTAGCGGTCAAACTTGATGCAGGAGGAGAGTTGCACCATCAGATTTGACAAAGTGCTGATCTGATCAAGTATTTGCTTGTTCTTCCCAAGCATCTCTGTAAAGTTAGCTGTGAAAGAAAACATGTTATAACAGGGGGCAGAAATATTCAAACCTAAGTGCTACATTGTGCTAAGAACATCACTCTTTAGTGTGGAAGCTGTTACTATGAGAAGGACACTCAGAGCAAGATATTTAAAGTATGGTGTGGAGATGTTTAAAAATGAAGTTAGCAGAAAAACAAAAGGTGTAACAGGCTATTTACAGTAAAAGGAAACTATACAGCTATTTCCTCATTTTCCCCAAGCTGGTATTTAAAGAGAGAAGACTCCAGTAAATAACAGGATGACTGAACATTATACAGCAGAGTTGGATTACTTTATCCTTTTTAGCTTTAGCCTCTGTCTGTCATATGAGATGCTGGGTTTGGGAATGTTGCCAATCTTTTGGAAAGATGACAAAGAAACTGAATCTAACCACAATTCAACCCCACTAATCACTGTTTAAGGATGCTAAAAAGAGAGAGTAAAGATATGTCAACTTTTAAATAATGCTATTTCTGTAATATCCTCTTTTTACAGTGAATTCTCTATGTTTTATATATGTATATGGAAATGTAGTGCCTTTCCTAATAAATAGGGTGCAAGTCCTAAAGCCTTTACTTGCATAGGCTTTCTGATTTTTCTGAAGACTCTGGGCTCAATTCAACCATAATATAACTTTCAGAATATTTCAGCAGGTTTGCAAGCAAATCTTTACTGCATCCTCAACCCCAAAGATAAGATAACTTTATCTGTATTGCAATTGCCTGAATCCTATTTCACAAATTCTTGGCTTTTCAGTTCAGGTTCAGTCTGTTGTTTCGGTTCATTTTACCAAGTTATTTTTGTGACTAAGTAATTATGTATATCATGACATTGGATGGATTAGATATAGCCCAGTGATGACTGAATCTAAATCATCTGGTTGGAGATGGGGAATGTGTTTTTTTGGTTGAATCCCTGTTGAGCCTCCATCTTTGAAATACATTCACCAACGAGGGACATTCCTGGGAATTCTAGCTCCGCCTTTCGCGCTTTGGCTACACTCAGTTGCACCGTGATGAATGCCAGAGGGAGATTGTCTACTCGCAACACGACAGACGTCTGACTATATAACTAAATGCAATGTAGTTTTCTAAAGTAACCTCATCACTGGAAGGAGCACTGGATGAAGTCGTAGTACTGGAAGCCATGTTAACCTTGGCATGAAACGGCCACCGTAGGAGTTAAAACGCGCTCGGAAAGGGGTGTGAGAGGTGGGGCTAGAACGTAATATTCAGTTGGTTGTTTCACCGCTAGATGGGAGAAGTTCTTACACAATGTAGCTTTAAATTGTAATTCTAACATTAACTCCTTCACTAAGACCCCAATCAGTTCAGAAACTTGAATACCAAAAGATAGACCAAGGAAATACTTAATAGAAATCATAAATCACCAATTTTGTACCTAAAACCTAAGAACAATCATATTTTTTAGCATCACGGATCTTTTATACAACCAATAAGAGAGAGAAAAATGTATGTTTAGGGCTGTATCTGCAGTTTACAAAAATAAGACCCACAAATGCACACTCACAGAAGCTGCTGAGCGTCTCCTTTATGCTGTCGACATTTATGTCTGTCTGCATCTCAATGAATTTCTTCACAAAGGAGTTGCTGAGGGAATTCTGGCAGAAAGGTGGAGAGAGAGAAAGAGAGAGAGAGAGGTGGAAACTGAACATCATCAAGATTCAGCTGCAGGTACTCATCGAAGACCACTGCAAGGTTTATCTCTAGATTTTCAAACGACAGCGAGGGGGCTGGCATAATCAGATATAAAAAAAAGCAGCTCTGAGATTTCATACCAGCAGCATTGGCAAAGTGGAGCTGAGTAATTCGGCTGACTTTATGATGTAATTTGAGGATTCGATCCAGTCCTCCGAGGATTTCTTCAGATTTGCAAACTCGTGCAAGGTGGCATTGGCCTGAGCAAAGTTAAGACAAGGACATGAAAGAGTAAAATAGTTGTGCATCAGCTGAAATTCCAAACCTAGTGTGTTTATGCGGGGGTGTTTGTGGGTATGTGTGGTTGCAGTCTACCGAAAACAAAATTAGACCTGCCTAAAATAGAATCACAGCTACAAGTAAAACATATAAATGTCTACACTTATGGAATCTTAATGACCTTTTTACCACATACCAATGTGAGCATGAGCAGAACAAAGAAGTTCCAATTACCAAGAGAATCTAGAAATACCTAAACATTAGGAAGTCAACCAAAGATTTAAAAAAGTAGAAACTGTTACAAACACAACATTGCTAGCCAGTGAGGTTGTACTGCCTTTGCAGCCTAATGATAATTACTTAAACTTGTCTGTATCAATAAATAGGCATACAGTGTAATTGTAAACAAAGTCATTTGTATATACTTTCTCCATTACGGCCCTGGTGGCGGGTGTGTCAGGTGTGAAAAGGATCTGGCCCATCAGCATTGGTTTGAGAAAGGCCCAGGCGATGGCTCCTCCTGTAGTATTGACCATGTCCAGGTACATGTTCATGCAGAAGGGTGCTGCCCAGAGAGACAAAAGAGGAGTGTTAGGTACAGAGGAGAATGGCAAAAGAAACACATGCAAATTCAAATATTGTGGAGTACTGAGATGATGAAACCAGTATTTCTGTGCTAAAATGTTTTTATTGCTCTAATGCAATAGTCCTATCCTAAATGTTCTATTTTTATTAGCTGTATTTGGAAAAACCCTTATAATTATCATTAAATAAAGGTATGAAAACATCTGTCCATGTGTAATTTACCTATATAATGTGTATCACTTAGTGAATGTAGTTAGAGAAATGAAATAACTTTTCATTATTTTTAAATTTTTTGAATGGGTCTGTAAGGATTTGTAATAAACAATAATAATATTATTAAGCCCCAAATCTTCCGACATACAGGCATCTCGTGGGATCTTGAACCTCTCAATCATCTCTTCCCTCTTTTGGTTGTTAGGGAATGTGGGGCCGGTTTCAGACAGTTCAGGCAATTTGGAGATTCCAAACAGAGCAATAATGCCGTTGCTGCACAGCGCCCGAGACAGGGTCACAAATGTAGCTTTGGTGGAGATGCTGCTTCTCATCCCTTTTGTCATCTGGGTTGAAAAGAATAAAACACTAAAATCACAACTTAGGGATCATACATACTGAAAGACAACCAGAAAGCCAAATTTATGAGCCAAGAACATGTTTAGCAGAAATATACTTGGATTACATTTGAATTCCTGAAAAGCCCTTTATTACTATTACAATGCATTTCTTTTTTTTTTGTGGCTATGCTGACATTAAATAACCACCTATGTTTTAATATATGTTTTAAAGAAAAACATATCCTGCAGGTTTAATAAAGACGCACTTCAGAAAATTCACTGTTGGATCCCAAGTTAAGATCTCCGACGGATAGCAGGTAGCCTTCCAATTGCCTGACTGCAGGAAGAATCTTGTCCATCATTTCTGAGGCAACCTTTGCCACCTGAGCCATGACTCCAACCAGACCCTGGAGTTCCTCCGACAACACCATCTACAAGAAGGAGAACAACATTCAGACTGTCTTTACCAGATTTTATATATTCAGCGAGACACATTTTTGTCTCAAAAATCATTCTCAAGATACATAGTGGCCCAAAAGTAAATAGTAGAGTAATAGATATATTTTATCATTATTTCTTATTTACACTAATGGCAATGTTTGTGTTGAGAAAAAGAAGAAATAAAAACTGCACCAGTGTATCCAGAAATGATATATGTTGAGGTGTTTAAACAAAATTCAAAATAAAAATTTTACTAGATGAAGAAAATGTTTTACTACTAAATCAGCTGCAACTAAAACTGACTCTCAGTCACAGATATATTAATTTATCAGGTACAAGGCGTCTGCAACTTAAAGGTAAATGAGCATTTTTAAAATAACTTTTTAAGCTCATTGTGATTTACATTCAAGAGCTACACAAATAAAAAAAATCCTTACATTACTTGATAACATAACATAACATAATATCTTTACACTCTATGATAGCTTAAACAAAACCTAATGCTTAGCTAGACATATTTTCTCCATTTAAGTTAGCTTTGTCAACTCAAAGTTTTTGTCTTAGCGTAATAACACACATAGAACAAGCAATGTTGTTGGTTCTTTTTTTTCTTTAAAGTTGAGAAAAGAGATATTGAATAAAGTAATGAATAAATCTAAAATAACATTGTCACTTAAGAATGAGCATGGTAAGTCTGGGTGTGATTTTTCTGGGCCTGAAATGGAGATTAATAAACCTTACAACAAGAGGCGTATCATAGAAAATCATTAATATTTCTCTTTTGTGGAAAAAAGTTAATTTCTAGAATAAACTAAAATATAAATGCTGTTTCTTTTTTATAAAAAAGAAAAAACAAACAGAATGTAGGAAAGAGAAATGTTTGATTTATGTTTCGAAAACAACAACTCCTCTGTGGTAGCCTATGACTGTTACAGAGTTAGGCATCAGGTGAACTGTTTAATATAAAATGAGGGGAAAAGCATGAGACTTACTTTGTAAATGAGCTTCTCCGTGTTCACATGTTCAGCCGTCAGCAGTGAGAACTTGTACCAGTCTTCAGCAGACATAGTGCAGAAGGTCGCCAGAATGGCCGTATCTGTCGTGTTCATTGGTTCAGTGGGGTTACAGTAATGGAGGTTCACCAGCCAAGACAGGATCTGTTTCAAAAAGCATGATGTTATATGGAAATAGGCCATGATACTAAAGCCATCATAAGATGGTGTTTATATATATATATATATATATATATATATATATATATATATATATATATATATATATATATATATATATATAATGAGTAAAAACATGAGAAAATTTCAAAGTAACTTCACAAGTTGAATTCTCCTCACTTCGTTGTGAATAAAGCAAGTCATTTGTTAAGTCACAAAAGAGATGGCAAAGCATGGATGAGAAAGAGCATAAAATTACACATATTTGCAAGCATATTAATGCTTTAACAGACAAGATGTGTTTGAATCCTAAAGGCTGCCAAACTAAAACTTAGTACTAATGTTGCATGCATGTTTTAAGCTAATCAGCAGAGTACAAACAAACTTACTAAGCCTTTTAGTCTGGAGCCACAAAGTGATTTGATCAGAACTCCAGCTCTGTTCATTGTTCTGTAAAGATAACTCTCTGATTTATGTGGCTAAAAAATCATCTAAAAGGCACCACACATCAGCAGTAAAAGGAAATTTATAGTGAAGCTCTAAAGGGAAGACATGCAGCTCTTGGCTCACCTCTGTGTTGTTTGGTAGAGGAGTTTCCATCAGGAGAAGAAGAGCTGCAGGATCTACATTCATGTGTTCCTGGACGGCCTGGATGAAAGCTTCCTTATTCCTCAGCATCTCCCCAACAGTCACCACTCCTGGCAGAGCAAACATAAAATGACTCAGCAATTCAACATTTAGTTTGACTACAAACAATTAAAATTTATGTATATTAACAAAACATTCTTGCATCAAGAAAAGTAAAAGTAAGGGATACACATTTAGCACTTATTTTTAGAGAGCTTTAAAAGATTCAGATCAATATTTTACTATATTTCAGTAAGAGCTCATATAAAGTTTTGTACATAGTGGTACAGCGTGAAAAACCGCACAACTGCAGATGATGATATTCTTCCCTGCATTATGGACATGGTTCCATCTATGATTCATAAGAGAGGCAAGCAAACTATGGGTTATTCCTCTGTCCAATAATACCATCGGCAGTCGAATTGGAGCAAAGGGGGACTATGGCTGGAAAACTAGGAAGGCGTTCATGTAACGCGTCTCCCCCAATATTGCGGTGCACACACTGCATTATACACCACGACACACTGGCGTCTAAACAGCCAAATCCCAAGCTGAAGGATGTAATGATCGATGTCTTCGGCACAGTCAACTATATCAAGACACAACCTGTTTTTGCTGTACTGTGCGATGTATCTGGGGTCAGACAGACAGCCATTCTGTTTCACAGCGAGTCCGGATAACTGTCATGTGGGAATGTGCTGTCCAGGGTCTTTAAACAGCGAGATGAGATTTGCACCTTTTTGAAGGAGGAGGGTAGTGATCTTGGCCACAAATCTTACTGTAACACGTTTTTAATGAAACTTGCATACAGTGGCATATTTCTCAAAACGATGTTCAATGAACCAAATTCAGTGACTCGGGTCGCAAAACAAACACTTCCACCTGGCAGATAAAGTCACATCACAGCAGTGTTTACCAGTTTTGATGATTGAAGACCTCCGCTTTGCAAAACAACCTTTACAATGTTTTTTTTCCCTCTCAGAGTTCTTTATGTTTTAAACCAATTGTGCACAGAGAGGCATTCAAATTTGGTGAAAGCAGTGTTAGATATTGCTGCACAGCATAAATAGTAAAGAATAATAAAATAAAATAATAAAATAAAGTCAGAATTACAGTGTGTGTGTGGGGGGGGTAGCATGCATATTTTCTTATAAACCAAAGGGGGGGCCAGAAATGGTTCAGGAAATACTGATCTAAACAATGGGGTGAAGTTTAAGCCTTTACGATGCATTGTTTACCATTTAATATTGGATTAGAGTATCTTACAATTTCATGACACTTGAAAAAATGGATTGCAGCTACAACACAAATCTAACAAAACTAAATTATGATGGACTCAAAACTAAAAAGCAAATATACACACAAAACTGAGACTAACTGTAGCAATGCAAGTATTTTGGATAGATGTACAGACTGATAGACTCACCTGCAGTAAAATTGACCGAGCTCAGACTGCTGATGTTCAAGCCCAGCGTTTCACTCAACACAGCAGTCCTGTAAACATATACATGCATACTCTAGATGAACTTTGTAACTAAAAAAACACTGCAAATTATGCTGCTTCATTTATTTCATTGGTATAACACACCGTCAACCTTTGATTTTTTTTAAAATTATGAATGCATGCTTCTTCAGACAATTTGCAAGCTTAAAAATGTCATGGATAAATGAGAGAAATGTTTGTACCAGTCTGACTGGAGGTTATAGCTTCTGGGATCTCCGACTACAGCCTGGAAGATGATTTCTGACAGATAGGTTACGTTGTTCTGTAGAGTCTCAGCCAAGACCTGCAGGCTGGGCAAAACTGTGTGACAGAGATCCCCAGGTTTCATGGAAAGTGACTCCAAGAGCAGGGCCACAGAATCTGTGTTCTCCAAAACACACACCTACAAAATACAAGGTAGGTTACCACTAAGAGAACTCCGATATGGTAAAACTAAAATGTTTAAGTATACATTTAGACACTTTTAATGAAAACAGGAATATGCGATAAATGTCCTGTAAAAATGATAATTTGTAGTTTGAAGAAAGTAAAAAGAAAATATTGTCACCTAATTGTGTTACAAAATATAAAAACGATGATCAATAATAAGAGACTGATTAAGAACTGGGCTCTGAGGGTAGCCTTGATAGGTTGCACAAGATTTAAGCACTTCAAAAGGATTCAGAGATAACTTTTAGAACCACCATTAGTACACAAGTTTAGTTGAAGTGTGAGATTATTGTTTTTGTTAATACAATTAGCAGTAGCCTTCACCCTTTGAGAGACTATCAAAGAATAAAATAATCTACAGGTAAGTTAATGCACAAACCTCAGATCTCAGTTGACTTAGCAGATCTGTCAACCGTGGGTCAGTTAGGCTGATCTGAAGGAGCTCGCTGGCTGTTTGGACGGCTTCCTGCATTAATCTTAGGTTCTCTGTGACAGGTGGAGAAGATAGAAAGATGCAGGGGTGAAAAAAGGGAGGCTGAAAGACATGTCATTAGTGTCTGGAATCTTAAAGAGTTCGGTCCACGAGGTGACAGAATAACATGACATCCCACTGGGCTTCTTTACGACACGCGCCATTGCGGTGGTATCGTTGCCGAGCAATGAGCAGCAAATGATGTGCTTAAAGTAAAGCTCTGTGCGGGACTGATGGGGCCAGAAGGGCCAGCAGTCCCAGATCCAGTCATGCATAAAAAACGCATCTGACAAGCCCTAAGAAAAGCACCACCTCAGGCTGCAAGATGTGATGACAGAATATTTAATTAGTCCAAAATTAGACAAATGTAATGTTTAATCTCAAGCTGCTCAATACCTTGAGGTGTTTGCAACCACAACAGTTTGCAGTGTTTATCAGGGGGGTTTAAGTGTAGAAAACTGAAGCTACTTACAAAGTGAGTCTATGCACACATAAAAACATTATCGCACAAGCACAGAAGCATATTAAAAAGAGGTCATAGATGCACACTTGTGCGAGTGCAAGGGGAGAAATTTAGCGAGGGCGGACAGGATAAGTGATTGAATTCTACTTTGCTAATGAGATTTAAAAAGGTGCTGAGTGGCTTTCTGTTGGAGATGGGCCACATGGCCTTGGGCTCTTTGGGAGTTGAAGCTAAGGCGGTGTGAAGTCTTATTCCTCATATCTCTTGGAATGAATATTTGAAGCACTATAATCATATGTACAGTTACAACAGCACTAACAAAATGTTTTATGGTCTTCCCTTGGTCTTGCAACCGCTATGAATTACAGGGTGGCACCGCTCCAAGCTGCGTGACTGTTTAATGGCAGACTGTATTTATACGTTCAGACCGTAACAGTGTGTATGCAAACACAAGCTGTAGCAACAGCAAGCATAGGAATAAGAAGCTAAATCTGAATTTACATGCTTGCTCAGACGGAGGTACTGCATTTAAGTCAACGAGTCTGTGCAGGTGGCTGGGTTTTCATAGAAAAATAACTTTTTACAACTTAGCATTACATGATCATCAAAATCTGACCGTACTGCATGTACCTCAATATGTATATGGTTTAAACTCAATTGGTACAAACTGAATCATTTGAGTATATATTCCTATGTAATCAAAACTATATTACCAGTACCTCTTTTTCATGCAAAGTGGTTTGAAATTGAGCTAATTGCGAATTAGCACAACATAAATAAAGAAAAATGAACTAAGTTGAAATTATGCATTCAATTGGAAATTCTTAATTTACCAGATCAGTACTGAGGGTCAAAAGTGTCCCAATCCAACAAATAAATAATTTGTTAAATAAAGTAAAATATATAAATATTTAGCAGTTATTAAAAACTGAAAAATTGTTAAATATAAAAAAAACCTGATTAAAAATTGATAACATTGTTATTACAGTCAAAAATAGTATTCATGTACGTGCTACAGTCTACCATTACATAATTTAAACTTACTGTGGCTTATCAAATAGACTTCAAAATCCAAGTGATTAACTTGCACGCCAAGTCAACTAAAGATCAACAACCTTTATCTGTGTCAGCCCTGCCAGTGAACTTTGATGGGCAAGGCTTAAAATAATGTGATTTCCAACTAAATATAAAAAATATCTAATAAAAATAAATGATATGTACTTTGAACAAATTAAAATGAATTGCTGTAATTTTTTTGCTCATTTAATAAAATATGTTGTCATATATTTATTATTTATTTAAATATTAAAACATTTTTGAACAATCAACAATTGTAATTGTTCAATGTATTACTTTAAGTTTCATTAAACAATCAAATATGTAAATTTAATGAAGAAAAATATTGAATTGTTGCACTTTCGGCTATCAATAAATAAATTAACATTTATTAGAGTAAATCAAGTTCTGTTGAATAATTCTTTTCATTTCCGGTTGTGCTAAACCAAAAAGAAATCATCAAACATGTGTAGTGTTAATGTAGGCAAAAAAAGGAAGAAAAGAAAGACAATATTGAACCACAAATGTTAAATTCCAAACTTAGTGTTTTTTTAAGGATTTTACACAAATGCTTACAAAATACAACGAATAAAAAAAGAATAATCCAAAAGTAATTTTTTTTATTACCTGGAGATTCACTTGCCAGTGCCCTGCTAACAGTTTTTATCTCAGAGGCAAATGGCAAACCATCAGGAAGCATCTCAGCGGCATTTGTCAGGATATCCATTGATGGTCTGAGGAGAATTGGACCAAAAATATTAACATAACACAGGCTATCATATAAGGCAAACAGGGAAGAATAAGTTAGGCTTATTGGTGTTTGGGGTAAAGACAATTGTAGAGTAAACAATAATTTTCTTTCTTTGCCTAAACTCTAAAGGAACACTTACGTCTCAAACACTTGAGGATGAGTAAAGAAGGAGAACATTCCAAGAGTGGCATCAACAGTCTCTTCCCGTGAAGCATTCAAGCTCCATCCCATGCCGGTCGTCGCTCCCTTCATCACAACATTCAGATCAGGATTTGAAAACAACACATGGGCTGTCTCCATGATGTCTGCCGTGGTTGGAGGGACAGAGATAGCTTTGAACATGGCTTGGTAGTCGATGTGAAACATGTCAATGATGTCATTCGTGGGATCTCTTGTCATCATTTGTGACAGCTCACGTTTCCGCCTGTTCCTCGCTACTTGGTGGCCACTGGACATTTCAGACAGATGGTGATTTTGGACCATTGGGGACAGAAGACCACTGCTGTTAACAAACTGGCTAAATGATGCAAACATGTTTCCAACCAGCTCTTCGTACACTTCCGTATCCACGTCCCCACTCACTCTGGTCAGAATAGATAACGGAAGCCTGACGATTTCATACATTTTGGAAAGACCCTGACTCAGCAGTTCCAGTCCAGATGCTTCATTTGAGGCCACCCATACAGACATCTCATACACACGTTCCACCATTAAGTAGGTGCTGTTAGTTGCCAGGAAGTGCTCCATGGCCTGGTAAACCACAGGCGAATGTCCAAAAACCCTTGAATCAATAATCAGTTTAATTATCTCCCCCATCATGTCAGCAAGGAGGGCCAAATTAACTCCAGAAGCATTTCCTGACATCATGGGGAAGATGTCATTCAAAGTGATGTTTGCAGAGGTTAGGAAGATCATTGCTGCTTCTTCAATGAGCTCCTGCGATGAGCTGCTGCTTTCAGTGAGATGGTAATTGTCCAGAACGTGGCTCATTGCTTTGAATGCAGCTTCAATGTAGGGCTGAAGGAAAGGAGCTACATCAAGCAATTCATCGGAGAGCTGTTTAAAGGCATTTAAACTGTGGAAAGAAGAAATTTAATAAATTTCAGGATGTTAATAAAATTAGTCATAATGTGTTTGTATGACCAAAATCCTTTTCTCCTACATTAATGCATTAGAATCTATTATTCCAATGATACCCAATACCTTTACTTTTTAGATTTGGAAGAAAAATACATTTCTAATCACATCCTTCATCCTCAGGAACTGATTTAAGATCTATAACTCATGTAGTTAGACCTGTTTGATTCCCTGGAATACTATGATCCTTATCCCCATGCCGGCTCATTAATGGTGCTGACATAAAACGAGAAATCAATTTTAAGAGATGAAGAAGGCTGAATCATGGCTAAGCTACTATCTATTCAGGCCTGCCTGTTTTCAGGCAGACCAGCGCTAAATTAATCAATTTGAATGCAAATGTGACCACTTCAGCTCCTTGTGTAATTATGTATGAATCAAATAGGTTTCACTGGTGCTTTGTGAATAATGTGGTCACAGCAAATTAAGTATTAGGTTCATGGTGAGTTCATGTAAGCTGCAGGTGAAGCTGTCTCAATAGGTCTGTGCTCTAAACAGAACTCAATGAGAATGTTTTCTTTTCTGGCTGATGTACAGCACATTTTTTAATGATTGCACTGAAGTCAGGGATGTTAAATCTTGAGTCCTGATTATGGCAGTTTTAAATAATCAGTATCGAGAGTGTTGGACAAAACTCTGTTCCCGATACTTGTTGTTGATCTGTCGTTGATTGTGTCAGCCTGTTTTCATTAGCATAGCTTGAGAAACTGTATTAAAGTTTGTGTACATTATTTTTTTATTTTACCACTTAAACATATAAAGCACCTTGAATTACCTTGTTGTTGAAAGTGTGCTATACAAATAAAATGGCCTTGCCTTGCTGATGAAAATCTACATTTTCTGCTTCAAAACTAAGGTTGTTGGGGATTTTTAATCATTCTTTACACTAATTTTGAGAGTGGGAGAGAAGCTGCTGCAGCTCCTTGTCTGTCTGTGTCATGTGACCTGCTCTGTCTGTTATGCTTAGATATCACACACAGCTTTTTAACACCAGTCTTTAATTTCCAAACATTTTTTTGCTGAACTGAGAAAGTAAAATATAACACTATCATCCTTCTAAATGATTAACATTTGTGGTTGAAAGGAAAAAAATAAATGATGTCCAGATATAGAAAATGAAATATGAAATAAAAGGTGGTTGAGGCTGATCAAATGGACTAATCAAGCCTAACTTTCAACATCTATGTAAATTTGGATGAGACCTATGGTATAAAAATGTCACATTTTCAGCATACTTCAGCTAAGCTAAATAAAGATGATTAGAGGTCAACCATAAAAAGGCCTCGATGGCCATCCCTTGTTAATTTAGGAAAAGGTTTTTAAAGGAGAACATCTCTGTTAGTGTATGATTAACTGGGATTACATTGAAATAAGAAAGGGGAATCAACAAGTCATATCAAAAAAGAGATGAAAGAACCTAACATTAGTCAAGCACTAAAGCAAATAGTGGTGTATGAAAAATAACATGATCAATAAATGAGTTCATTAATCACTGTGGCTGCATGTTGAGTCAGAAACGAATTATAAACATATGAACATTATAGGTGACACATTATAGGTCAGAATGTTACAGCAGCTATTTCAACTGAACTAACTCATGTTAGAGCAGCATAATAAATCTGACCTAAATCCCTGGTTGAAATAGAATACAATGTAAGCATAAACAAAATAGACTGCTGTATTTGGAAGCTGGTTAGGGAGTTAATAGTAATACTGATGAAGTGCAGTGTATGATTTTACAGCATTTTAAAGTTGCTGAGTTGTAGTTAGAAAATGTGTCTTTATTGATTTCAGTGAAGTGTTGCAGTGGGATTCTGATGACTGATGGCTGATGCTATTCCTTAATAACTTAGATTGGCGTCTGATGTAAAGAAAACACCAATTTCTAATCAAACTGTCCACAAAATGGTTGGTTGGATCACATGATGCCCTTTTGATAGTATTTTTTTTTAAATTAAAAAAACTAGCAAAGTTATGGTATGAGTTCTTTTTTCATAATATATATATATATATATATATTTTCCATTTTTACCCAATTAAGCTATTACCATGGAAAACTGCTTGAGTTTCGTAAAGACATAAATAGAGTACTAAGTTAATTTGATATGATTTTCTGTCATAACAGCTCTTAATGAGTTTAATTAGTATAGCCAGATTCAAGACTAACACATTGTTTAGTGATTTCCTTCCTTGAGAGCATTTTAATTATAACGAGTAAAGAGCACATCATGTTAGGAACAACATAATTTAATTGTGGCTGACCTGCTTTGCAACTGCATGTCCTGGAGCAGTTTGTACCAGTATGTCTGTCCCTCGTAGCTCAAATGCAGGCCTGTCAGCTGGGGGAACTGGCCAGTTAGAGTCATGATGAACTGTTCTATCACATCTGTGCGGTTAATGCTGACGTGATAGAGAGACTGTAATGTTTTGACAATCCTGCCAGCTGCAAAGCTCACACTTATTGGTTCCATGCCCATGTGCTGTATAGAAAACATGCAGGAGAAAAAGAGTGTAAGAAGGGAGACTGTTTATTTCCTGAGTGACAACACTGCCACCAAGTGTTGAAACGGCTTTTTTTTTTATTCTACTAGGAAGTTAATATTTTGTAACACATTTGCAGGTTGCATTTTAATTTGCCATGCTCCTACTCACACTCATGTTCAGGTAGGACAAGCCCATCACTGTTGCTGCATAGGCTTTTAAAACAGGCTGCAGGCTGGTGTCGCACCACACTGCAAATGTAGAAAGGTTTACCCCTGCTGCCTCTCCAACAGGCTCCCATGCTTTAAGGGCCTCGCTGCAGTTCAGTGTGCCACTTTCCTAAAGAAAGAGAAAAAGAAGAATAAACAAATGTCATATCATGTTTCGTACAATGTACGTTGTAATAAGCTGCTACAAAAACAACATTGTGTCTGAAACACAAAAAGATGGGAGGGAGGGGGCGGCAAAAGGAGGATCCTAATATCTCAAACAAACAAAAAGGGCATAATTCTCCCACAGGTATCTGTTTTTCTTTTTATGCTATTACTGGTAGACACCCACATAAGCACAGTATAAATCACAAACATGGAAGTATGATGGAGTTTCTGCCATGTCTAGACTGTGAGGGTATTGACGTGTTTTGCAAGATAGGACTCAAGTATTTTGCTCCACTGCACAGTGGTTTTATCATGATGGAGACAATAATTAGTGTGGGTCTTTTTAAAGTTATTTAATAAGATAATTAGATGAGGAAATATGCAGATTCAGAGAAACTAACAAGAAAGATAGCAACACTAAATGCAAATTGCTGTCGCTGGCAAAAATGAAATTTTAAAAAGCAACTGAGGGAAGTTCAATCAAAACTCTAATTATGGTTTCGTAGATTTTGGTAATTTGGTAAAGACGCTAAGACATAAAGAGTTAGAAAGCACTTTCATACCAAAGCAGCAAGTCGGTGAAGCTTAAAGTTGATTTAATATCATTTGTTTGTCCTCAATAGGAGACTTAGATGGGTGTAGGTTATTTCACCTCCTCATTATTTGTGCCTATGCAAATATAGCCACCTTTTAAGGTATGAAATGGTGAAAACTGTCAAATACAAAGTTCATACCAACCATGCATCAATTTATACCACTCAGGAGGACCTTTTCTACCCACCTTGAGAACAACATAGCAATTTAAGTCATTTTCTATAATCTACACACTGTCTACAATAAGACTCCAATAAACATCAGCTTGAGGCTAAGAGTTATTTTAGTTTGAATAGGGGTGATGGCTAATTTCTTATATTTTAATGAGAGCAATACAACGTTTTTAGATAAGAATCTAGAATTTAATTCAGTTATATGTGAGATTTGAGCATTTGTATGACCATTTATCTATAGAATTCCAAAAACTTAAACAAAAACTGAACTTATAGGCAACTGCTTGACTATATGGATATGAAAGGGAGGATGAGAGGAACACAATGTCAATGGATAGATATGAAATGTGGTTAAGAAAATGGAAAAGGGCGAAATGATTTGGAGTCGACTCAGAGCCCGGTAAGCCATGGTTCCTTATATACAGTGGCTTGCAAAAGTATTCGGCCCCCTTGAATTTTTCCACATTTTGTCACATTACAGCCACAAACATGAATCAATTTTATTGGAATTCCATGTGAAAGACCAATACAAAGTGCTGTACACGTGAGAAGTGGAACGAAAATCATACATGATTCCAAACATTTTTTACAAATAAATAACTGAAAAGTGGGGCGCACGTAATTATTCAGCCCCCTGAGTCAATACTTTGTAGAACCACCGTCTGCTTCAATTACAGCTGCCAGTCTTTTAGGGTATGTCTCCAAGAGGTTTTCTTCCAAGATTGCTCTGTATTTGGCTCCATCCATCTTCCCATCAACTCTGACCAGCTTCCCTGTCCCTGCTGAAGAGAAGCACCCCCAGACCATGATGCTGCCACCACCATATTAGACAGTGGGGATGGTGTGTTCAGAGTGATGTGCAGTGTTTGTTTTCCGCCACACATAGCGTTTTGCATTTTGGCCAAAAAGTTCCATTTTGGTCTCATCTGACCAGAGCACCTTCTTCCACATGTTTGCTGTGTCCCCCACATGGCTTGTGGCAAACTGCAAACGGGACTTCTTATGGTTTTCTTTTAACAATAGCTTTCTTCTTGCCACTCTTCCATAAAGGCCAACTTTGTGCAGTGCACGACTAATAGTTGTTCTATGGACAGATTCCCCCACATGAGCTGTAGATCTCTGCAGCTCGTCCAGAGTCACCATGGGCCTCTTGGCTGCATTTCTGATCAGCGCTCTCCTTGTTCGGCCTGTGAGTTTAGGTAGACGGCCTTGTCTTGGTAGGTTTACAGTTGTGCCATACTCCTTCCATTTCTGAATGATCGCTTAAACATTGCTCCGTGGGATGTTCAAGGCTTGGGAAATCTTTTTGTAGCCTAAGCCTGCTTTAAATTTCTCAATAACTTTATCCCTGACCTGTCTGGTGTGTTCTTTGGACTTCATGGTGTTGTTGCTCCCAACATTCTCTTAGACAACCTCTGAGGCCGTCACAGGGCAGCTGTATTTGTACTGACATTAGATCACACACAGGTGCACTCTATTTAGTCATTAGCACTCATCAGGCAATGTCTATGGGCAACTGACTGCACTCAGACCAAAGGGGGCTGAATAATTACGCACACCCCACTTTTCAGTTATTTATTTGTAAAAAATAATTTGGAATCATGTATGATTTTCGTTCAACTTCTCACGTGTACAACACTTTGTATTGGTCTTTCACCTGGAATTCCAATAAAATTGATTCATGTTTGTGGCTGTAATGTGACAAAATGTGGAAAAGTTCAAGGGGGCCGAATTCTTTTTCAAGCCACTGTACATTCTTTACATTAAGATTTTCAGTGAAATCTTTTCTCTAGTGACAATAAAAAAGAAAGGTTTCTTAGTAATTTTCTTCGGAAATCACAGCTCATCTTTCAAGCTAGTCTTTGAAGCATTTCAATAATTCTCAACAATTAGGCTTTTGTGTTTTTATTGCTGTCAGGAAAAAGTCTTAGTATTCATTTCTATTTATGTTGTTTGTGAAAACAAACTCGATCAACTTTCACATCTCTTTGGGGTTCCTTTATAAATATATTGAGGTAAAGTATCAAAAAGGGCAGGTAAATTTGTCTAAACAGAGTGAATTTATATTTTCAAGCAGTACACTTTTTGTGAAATTATATTTATAGAGAAAAAAGTAATGTCTCATAACAACATGCCTCCCTGTTGGACAGAAAATATCTTAAATCCCCCAAATTTTGGTACTTTCAATACATGTGGTTACAAATTGGCATGAAGTCAATACCGATTGTAAACATTAAATGACACTTCCAGTGTTTGAGACAGAATTCGACACTCAAAAGCTTTCAAATACTGTTACTTCTGCCTTCTTTTAAAATGAAATAGATGACAAAATCAGTGCAGGCAACAACACCACTTTCAAAATCTGACTTTTTTACCTAGAGAGTAGGTTTTTCACAAAAATATAGCACATGAATAATTTATAAATAAATCCCTGCTTGCATGCAACCATCAGCTATTGTACATCCTGAGAATGTCGGATTGTTTACCACTAAAGTCATACCCACATTTGATTCCAGTGTGACAATAATGTCCGTCTCGAAACTTGTTGAGGTAAAAAAATGGGCAAATGCCTATTCATTGCAAATGCCTATTCAGGTTGGTGGAACAAACAGATAAAGTTACAAATACCAACATAGTTTTGGTACATTAATCAGATGCTTGAAATCTTTTGAAAAACTGAGGCGTGAGACAAGGATGAGAGACAGCTCTTGTTGGGTGCAAAAATGCATGAAGGGTGGAGCAATAGCTTTGTTGTCCACCTCAAACACATACATGCAGAAAAATGCACAAAAGGAAAAAACTGTAAATGATTGTGAAGACATACAAAAATCAGTGGAAAAACGCTAACTGACCTGCTGGGCTGCTTGAAGTGTCACTTCGATGGCAAGCTGCAATCCCACTGTGAGCTCAGACATGTTAAGATGACTGGTGTTCACAGCCAGTGCAATGTCTCTCATCAAGGTCACCAGAGGACTCTGAAGGCTTTGTATCATTACTGACAAGAAGAAAAAATTAAACTGACCAATGCAAATATCCTGTGTGAGCTATATAAAAAATGTACAAATCCTTTGTCCTTTGATGCATTTCTTTTGAATTAAGATCAGAAGAAAATCAGATAAAGGTCAGGAAGGCCGATGCATAATTGTAATAACGCTGCCATCCCATCATTTTCTGTTGGACTAAAAACTACTAAGACTTTCAAATTGCCTACATCACATATTCTCTCTTTTTTGTGTCATATTCCTTGGGATAAAAAATAATTACATGAGGCCAAAACTAAAAGAGGCAAGTCAGAGGTCTAAGGAATATGAACATTAGTACAGGAAAAGCCTCATCGGTGCATTATTAATATTATATTTTGCAGACATACAAATTAGACAATAAAACAGTTTGAAAAGTTACAAACCACTGAAAGATTTTTTTAAATGCAATTATCTGACTAGTTTTCTGGGGTGAGGCAGTTTTGTAAGGCAGGACATCAAAACACTACGGTGACCCAAGGGAAGTCTTTATGTAGGAGATGGGAATACACCTTCAGGTGCTTTTAGTAGAAAAAGTATCTGACACTTCTTCCTTTTTAATTGCTTCCTAAGAATTTACCAAAACCCTTCATTTACAAACTCTTTCACAGTGTCAATGAGAATTGTCAGATTTTTGAGAGCTGTTTTCTTGCAGGAAGTACAGAAAATATATTTTAAAAAAGGATGAAGAAAAATATGGAGCAATCCTGAATAAAGACCATTTTCTACCTCTTGAAAGATGTTTTTAAACAAGGGAAATTAAGAACAGTTTTAAAACAACCTCTGGACTGAGCCTAAATCTGGATCAGAACCCAGGAAAGCATCTCTAGTGAAACCTGAGCAAACAATACATAATTTGTACTAAAAGGTCTACATTTACAAAAACAAGATAACAAAAGTTCAATTTAGTTTAATAAAAGCAGTGTATTACTGTAAGTGAGCATTCAATAAAGATTGCAGTCGAAATTGTCATTTAACAACATTGTCATTTAACTCACAAATTGAAATACTTTTGTCTTGGCAGAGGTATTGGGATTGTGTTTGTTTGCCTATCTAGCAGCAATAACCTTAATTTAACAAACTATAATTTAAGATAATTTGCTGGAGTAGACAGAGTTGCAGAAAGGGAAGTGCCTGTTTAGTTTAGTGAATAATGCAGATGTTTAAAATAGCAAAATGAAGGCATTGAGCCAAAATTGCTTACACTTGGTACAATTGAAATTCCAGATGACTTGCACTCTCTGTCTTATTCCTTTCAGCTATTTAAATATGCTTTGTCTGGATGAGTTAGCAGTGTTTGCCCGTTAGACTTTTTTTGTGTGTCTGTTGGGCTTGGTGTCTTTTAGTGTTCTCACCATTCTCTGCTTGCATGTTCTTCACCACAGTTTCAGTGAGTTTTTCAAAAAGAGGCATAACAGATGACATGTTGTTCCATAGTTTTTCTTCTTCAAAGGTAGAAAGCAGGGTTTCCAGCATTTGCTCAAGCCTGGTGCAGGAAAAAATTGAATTTGTTTCAGCCAATTGCATATGACTTTATTTTTTTTTAAATAAATGGCATAATCTGGCAAAATCAGTTTTAAGGGAGTAGTTTTAAAAAAGCGTTTGAATGTGTGCGTGAATGGGTGAATAACTGAATATAGTGTAAAGCACTTTGTGGTCCTCTGACTGAAAAAGCCATATACAAATGCAGGCCATTTACCATTTACTATAAAAAAAACATCCCATGTAATTATTTGTTCTATTTGTTCACATTGCTCTAAATAATAATAATATTAATAATAATAATTCCACTTACTTGTTCCATGTGTCTTGATCTGCATTCCCAGTCATCACCTGTTCCAAAACAGGAACAAGAAGGCTCAAATTGTCCAAAGATGTTGAAGGTGAGCCTTTCATTAGAAATTGCACAAACATCTCCACAAGTTTGGCCAACTATTATTGAAAAAAACATACAAAATTATGCATAACTGCATTATAACGTTTGATGCGAAGGTTTTCACACAACATGTATTGGAGTGCATGAACTGTACCTTGCCAATTACATCTGGTAAAGTTTCCATTGATGCTCCCTCAAAACTTTCCCAGAGACTCATGTTGCCTGAAATGATTGACAAGCTCAATTTAAATTTGTATTACTCAACTTGCAAACACAACCTATTCTAAAAGCTGAACCCATTTCCTATCAATAATGTTGGGATAACAGGAACATATGATCCCATGCTAATTTACAAGATTTCAACCAAATTCAACATGATGGGCCTCATACAGTTACAATGAGAAGCTGACTTACCTTGGCCAGGCTTCAAGATGAAGTCAGTGAGCTTAACAAGAACAGAGATGTAGTATTGTGCTGTGCTGTTTGGAGGAAGGAGGCTCTCGATGGCCTTCATCTCATTCAAAATTCTTAAAAAACAAAAAGACAACAGTATTTTTAATTTAGAGTCTTCTTGACAAGGTTGATTTTTTTTGTCTAATTATCATGATAAGAATTGTGTTTGATCGTCACAATTTTAAACCTAATTGATCATGTTTGCAAACCTAAAAAAAGCAGCATGGTGTGAATGGTTAGTTGTACAATTTTTTTGTGTTGTTTCCATGGGATCATCAAATAATATCAATACATAAAAAAAGATGATTAAATTCAAATATTGTGTTCTCTTTAGCCATACTATTGCACAATTTAATGTAACTCGTATACTATAGTGGCCTATGGTCAAAGCCATACAACCTTCAGTCAAAAAACCGTTACTTTTTATCATTATTTTTATTATTGACGCAATAAATACAAGAAATTATTAACCTAAAATTGTAAGTTTATATCACCTCTCCCTTCTTCTTACCATGGGCAATTTTGTACTGACCATTTTTCAATTTGTTCCTCTCAGGGACACTTTCTATTTGCTTTGACAACCAAAAATTACTAAGGTTTAAGTTTATAGATACAAACTGATTTTTTTAAATACACAAAGATGGAATGAAATTGCAATGCATAAGGACAAAATGAGGGTCTGATTTCTCAAAGTGGTAAACTGACCCTGCAGGGAATCATTGCTCTTTAAAAGATACAAAATAAAGGAAACAAATAAAGGAAAGGAAAAGAAAAGAAAATGAAAAAAAGATATAAAAAATAGACAAAATAAGATATTCTCTTGTGCTCAACTGATTTTATGAATTAATGGCACAACAGGGGAGACACAACAATTTTAAAGGCAAAGATGTCAATAAAACAAAAGTATTATTTTCTTTTCTAATCTATTTTATTACAATCTTTTTTTCTAACTATAAAAAACAAGCAATATAATAATTTTATTTCAGAATTAATAAAAGTAACACCACTACTCACATTTGATTCCACTGATCTGGCCCGCTGCTTCTAGATGTACTTTCAAAGTATGTAGTGAGCAGTTTGAGGACTGGCAGCAGGTATTCTGAATAGTTTTCTGGTATTGTTTGTTGGATAACTTTCTCAACTCTCTCCAGGATGAGTAGGGAGATGTTCTGTAATGAGGCAAAACTCATGTCTTGTTTAAGAATAAGAGTAAGAGAACCTTGTGCAATTCTCAGAATATCCTGCTGCAAAGTGGGTGAAAGGAAACCCCAGATTGGGGTTTCGATCTGCATGGCAGTTAGGATCGCAGCTATAAGGTCATCACTCTGTAAGCCACCTGGTTGCTCTGCCACAGTTATGATGTTGCTGAGAGACTCTGTGATGTTGGTTATTATCAAGAGAAATTGCACCTGATCCTCATTGAGTAAATGAGCCATTGTCTGCAGCAGAAAATTCAGGTCTCTCACAGGGGTGGACACAACCGTAGAAGAGTTTCCCCATTGGAGCATACTAGTGAATAGCAATGGGACAGTTGGCTGTTCTATCCATTTCTCAATGCCGTCAAGGTAGAGTCTGATTTGGAGCTGAATGGACTGCAGCTGTTCCAAACCTGGAATGTTATCCTGAAGCTCAATGGTGGTGTTTATGTAGTCCAATAGATGCCGAATAATCTCAACTGTTGTCTGTCCAATTAGACTAAAGTCTGCACCATCCAATGGGTACTGGAGGCTGTCCACCAGGAACTCGGTCTTCTTATTGATAAACAAGGAGAATTCAATCTGAGCCAGCTGGGCCGCTACTTGAATCCTGGTGATGTGAAAAAAGTCACGTAGGAATCCTGAGACTGAACTGTTTCTGGTGATAATCTCCAGTCTCGTCAAATACCAATCCACAAGCTCCAGGAAGACTTTCTGTGCTTGAAGTGGGTCCTCCATCAATGTGGTATTTAGGCGACTAAATGGTTCCATGTCAGTGACCAGCTGTAGCAGATGCTCCACCATTGTGATTTCACTAATGATATCTGAACTGTTCTGTTGGTTCAGTTGAAGTATCATCTTGATTTTGATCAAGATGGCTCCCAAGGTTTGCACGATTGCCATGTCTGGATCAGAGCTGACTTCCACTTGACTAAAATCACCAAGAGTTTCATTAGCAACAACTGAGATGAAGGAGAGGACGGTTGTTTCATTTCGAAGAGCTGGTATGTTTGTCAGGAAGTCACTAATGCCTTTTATCAATCCAACAATACAGTCTGATGTCATTGTCAGGTTACCCGCTGGTCCAGAACACTTTTCATCAATGTCAGTGAAAATTTTCAAAATTTTTACTTTTAGATCATTTAGGCTGAAAGCTCCAGCAAGTGTTGCAATTTTATCTAGATCAGAGATGGTTAGGTTTGACTGGTTTAGTGCATTCATGACACTAGGTTTTGTGATGTTTTGCATCTCTGCGACTAATTTCATGAAGAAAATAGTCTGTTTGAATGTTTGTACATGGGCTGCATCATTTGGTGACAACATGAGGGAGAATAATGTTGTGATAAGTCCCTCCTGCTCCTGGCTCCAGGGGACAGTGTTTGTTGCCGTTACTGTGATAGTGGTACCGTCACTGGCCGCTAGCATGAACTCTATTATCCCATTGAGTAAAGAAACGATTTGTGAAGTTCCTTCCAAACAGTTCATGCCTTTTACACATTTGGGCACCTGACTCTGCAGAGCTTTGAAATCCTGTAGAAAGTAAGTGGCATTCTTCTGGACATTAAGTGGCAGAAATGCCACCAACTGCTGGATGATAAGGTCCTGGGCAACATCTGGTCCAACCTGAAAGAGACCCTGAGGGTTCTCAGGGTTGACGAGGTTCAGAAGGTTCATGAATGCTGCCTGAAGATCAGTGACTTGAGCAGCAGTTAGCTGACCATTGGATGAGACAAGATGCTCAATTTTTCGCAGCCTGAATAGAGAAGTTACAATCTTTTGAAGCTGGCGTAGGTATCCAAGAATTATGCTGGTTTGGTCACCATCTTGTGACTCAATTAATGTTTTCAGAAGCTTCATGGCACCAAGGATGGCTTCATCAAATGACTGGTTGGTGAAACCATGGAGTGCCTCTTTGAGATAGGCTACATCTTCAGGTTTGATTGAAGCTGAATATGTTAGCAGACCATGTTTCAGAATGTCAGAGAAAGAAAGTGTCAGATTACTCTCCATGGATAGAAACTCCATGATCAACTGCTCTAGTCCTTTCATTGCTAAGTCTGTCTCTCTAAAGATAAATATTTGTGGGTTGAGCCTGATTATCTCTAAGACTGCATCAATCACTGTGGAGGCATTAACTGGAGCAGAATTGAAGAGAAGAGGCTTGAGTGGTTTAAGACCAGCGGATTCCAACAAATCACTGATGAGCGGACCTATGACACCAGGGTCTGAGATTTTTCGGTCAGGCAGAACTGTAAGTTTTTGGACAAAGCCATCCAAGTTCATAATCAACTTAATCAGGTAGGCGGAGAGTGCATGCCCCTCTTCAATCTCTTGTTTTAAGAATGTGGCTATCAGATTTTTGTAGATTTTTCCATACACATGCTGCAGCAGACTCACTGTTCCCTTTAAAGCACTAGAAGAGTGGGACAGAAAAAAAATACAATGAGTAATGTTTATGTATCAACAACAATGATTAATCAATACATTTATGATAAAATTAGAGGTGGTGGAAACCCAAAACTTCTCAGAAGAACATGTTCAAACAGGGTTGCTGGGGGCCACAACAAGTACCTTCATCTGCTGCCCAGACTGGTGATGTGGGTTATTTAAAATAAATTATTCAGTTGTATTTTCCTATGTGTTTTTTACACCAGCAACGTGTATTGTCCATTACTCTATTTGCAAAAACCAAAAGTCTGGGAATTACTAGTTTTCTGATAATCAAAGCCAAAACCATCTCCTATTTCAAAGTTGTGAACACAGTGTTTTGCGCAATTTTGTCTTGTGAGCTGGTTCATACTTTATGTGTGTTATTTAACTAAATTATATCAGACTTAATCAAACTTTGGAGCACAGGGAAAGAGAAGTCAAAAATACAAAAAAGAAAAAAAAATAAGGCTTTTATTATCTTGGTTATTAACCTTGGCAGAGGTCTGTACCATTAAAATCATGCTTGTATATATTCATGTTTTTTTCCCAACTAGAAAAAGGAGTTTGTCCACATGTCTAGTCCTGATACTGTTGAGTGTCTGTTATTTTCTGTGGAATTATATTTTTTAACCAAGAAGACAACACACTTTGATGTAATACTTGAGAAAAGACAAACAAATTATAAAATATTCTTCTTTAAAGCAGTGTTTGATGAGACCACAGGCAATCAATGCTTGGAAGCCGGTGAAGCAAGTCACACATCATTACCACATATAAAGGAGACAAACAGCCTTTGTCACTTACTTCAACAGGGCATCTTGGCTGGGTGACATCAAAGCATCTGTTATTGCTTTAACAAACTCTGGCCACTCCAGACTAGTGTTACAATGAAGTGCCATTGAGTGGGCGTCAACACAGCCTGAAAGCAAATTTAAAACCAAATTTAAAACAACATTTGCATATTTGTTTAATTTTGACAAGTAAACATCTGTTAATTATTTAGAAAGATCCTTCTGGCTCTCAGCAAATATAGATTGGTTCAAAAGTATTCATATCATTGGCAGATGTGGACTTGAAGTCATTTTAATCAACAAAGACCTTCTTTTCTGAAACCAAATGATACGCACATGCTTTGAAAGTTAATAAAACCACGTACAATGAGTATCAATTTTTTAAATATAGATTTTAAAATGTTATATTTTTAATATTCAATTAATAATCAGTGGAAAAGCATTTGTTGTAATTACATTGTAATTAAGTAATTATTGTAAATGCTGATAAGCTTTTTGCCTCTCTGCACTGGAGTTTTTGAAAATTTATCTTATGTGATGAGCCTCAAGTGTTTAAGGTTGGAAAGCCTCCTAAACTAGTCTAGTCACCCTAATCTTCAGATTCCTCCACAGATTCCAGATTACCAAGGTTCTTTAAAATTTGGTCCAAGTACCAATGGTGGTACTCGGATTGCCAGAAAATTGTAACTCTCAATGGTATGAGGTATTTTAAAAGTAGATAAAAACAAATTAACTGATTTCAAACCTAACTTAACTATGTTCTAGTTCAAAGTTTTAAAGCTGAATTGATATGCTCAGGGATCGAACAACCACCTGTGTCATACTCCCCACTGTTATCATTTCATTCATTCACAAGGATAAAAAAAAATCAAAAGTATTTTATGCTATTCAACCAAATTACACTCATTTTGGACAGTGTATTTTATTTAATTTTAATTATAGTTACTCAATCCATCATTGTGCACAGGAAATACAGTCAGATAATTTCAGTTTATTTTTAAAGTCTTTTTCTTGACGACATAAGAGAAGGAGAAAAGACACAAGAAAAGCAGCTGAACTTACAGTTTGGTGTCTGTTTTTCAACACCAGGTCTGTAGTTCAAAATCCAGTAAATGATGTGGAAGTAATTCTTCATGTCAGGCCACAGATCACTCTCCTCAAGCTCTTCTCCCAAGTTTTCCAATGACATGGAGAGACTGCATGAAAAACAAAACCAAGGGCTTGTTCATACTGCAAAAATAAAACAGTATGACAGCAGAACTGCAGTTTTATGTGTAATTCATATCATTGGCAGATGTGGACTTGAAGTCATTTTAATCAACAGACCTTCTTTTCTGAAACCAAATGATACGCATTTGGTTATGCATTTTGGTGGGAAGTTGCTCCACATGCTGAATTAAAATAATTTTTTATTGGAGTTATATCAAAATAACATCTAAATTCATCAGGTTAAAAGAAAATTCCAGTTCATGGCCATTGTCATTTTAAAGTCTGAATGACTTGGGGATTTTTAATTTTATTTAAAATTCTGCGCTGCTTTATTTTTAGAGTAACTTAAAAGGAATCCCTGCCAGTTAACTGTTAAGACATTGTGAGAACCTTTGTTGAAGAGTTTCTGTGAAGTCGTGTGTGTGGTGGAGAGGGATCCAGTTCATCCAGTAGTCTCGACCCAGCTGTGTCATCAGTCTCTGCAAAAATTCTCCAAATTGCATGCTGGTATTGTACAAGTTGTTCCACTCAGAGAGCATCATGGGAAGTGTTAGGTTAAAGTCTGCTCGGCCTGTGAGGACGCAGTACACTTCTTCTGCCTGAAGGTAAGATATAATGTTTTAAAACAAGATTCAAGATAAGAGTTGGGATTAAAGAACAGCAAGCCTGAAGAACACGAGCCTCAAATCCTAAGTATTTAATCAAACAAAAAGAATAATGCAACTCATTTTCGAAGTTTCAAAAAACATTTTATGACTTATACCTTTTGGACAACAGGATTCCAGTCCATCAGCAAAGCTTGCTTCAGAGCAGGGATGTCTTGGCAGAACATAGATCTCCACACTTCCACCTTTACTGTCTTGGAGGACAACAGCCACTTGAATGGCTCGAGAAATTCTTCACATTCTTCACGCTCCACCGCCTAATGAAGCAAAATAAGAGTCCATTCCAAGGTATATAATCCCAGTCTGGTGTGACTGAGCGCTATCATAATTACTGAAGAAAATAATATGAGTTCAAAGTATTGTGAGTCATCTAGCCTAAGCTTCTGCTGAACACTGCTTTTGAACAGTGAAACATTAACTAAAATAAAGTGAAAACAACTTGAAGAGTAAAAGAAAATCTTAAGTACAGCCATAATGTATATTTATTAATTTAGATGTACTCAGCTATCGAGTAAACGATGTTGAATTGAAATAGTATTACCGTACCTCCTCAATGACTTCCACCACACTGTCTATTACCCGGCTAAACCAAGCTGCTGCCTCAGACTGGTTCATCTGCAACATGTGATATGTCATTTGGAGTTTCTGTGCATCCTCCAGGACATTGCTCATCACTTCTGTGGGTTTAACCAATAAATATATAACAATGAGACAAACACCGGATTGGCTGATAACATATTCAATGGGTAAGAGTTATCATATGCTTATAAAATAAAGGCAGATGATAAAATACACACTTCCTTCTTCATCTTTAAGTTGCATAGCTGAATAAAATTCATTTATTAAATATATTTTTAGTGCCGTGTTCCAGTTTTTCTGTTTGTTTTTGTGTAACATTCAATATCTAGAATACATTTCGGAGTCAGGATTATCTTTACTTTATCAGTCCTTAGAGAAAGGGTGTATTCTTGTACTGTTAAACTCTCGGTTACACAGCACAAAACCTATATTTAATATTCAGAGATGCACAGGTCAGTCAGAAAGGTCATGATGATTATAATAGCTGTGTTAAGCTTTTACTAATTGGAACAGGCTAATTATCGGCATACATTTTTTATTGAGTTTAATAGAAGTCTACAAGGGTTAGGGTCTTACAGTTGAAAGAATAACTGGGGATAATCTTGAGCTTCCCTCATATTTTTTGGGATTTCAAACTTCTACTTCTATAACTTAAACTGCTGCCATGTTTTTCTCTTTCATGTGTTTTAGTCTTTAGAAAAAAGATGAATTGGTCAGAAATAGGGCTTAAAGAAAACTGGATATTAGTATTGGCCACATAAAGCTGTATGGGTGCATCCTCATGTATTATCATACAACTGTGAATGTTGAAGTACAGTATGTAAAAAAAAAACAAAAAAAAAACAAACAAGGTGACTGTATTATTACTTCCACAGCATCCGCCTTGCTATAAACACATTTTGTTTGTAGTCTTACTTTCTACAGTGACCAAAGTCACCCTTGCTGCCTTCATGGACTGGAAGCTGGTTTTGAGAGCTCTCTGAACAACCATCGTCAGCTCAGGGTCAATTTTTGCAATCTCCAGCAGTGCTTCACTGACTCCCAAAAACCTGCCAAAACACAAAGTCAGACTCAATACTAAGGGGAAAATGAACAATTTATTTTGTACAGATGTGTAACAGCAACGTCTGATTTACCAAAGAATTCAAAATCTTCATGGTTGAGAGGAAAGAAAATAATAAATCTACAGTGTATCTGTTTAAAAAACCACACAGCAGTTGCAAAGGAGATCAACCATATTTTTGTTCAAATGAAAAGCTTAAACAGCAAAACTAAAGAATGTAAAAAAAATCCCAACATTTAAAAAAAGTAATTGAATAATGTTCCACTGTCTTGCAATAGCAATAAATTCCAATATTCAACCTAATATAATTCCATCAGCTCTCTACCTGTGAATCTTTCATTTTTGAGATGTTAACTAATTGACCACAATTTACAAATAAATAATAAATCTTGAGATCAATAGTTACATGTAACAACGACATGTCCCTATACTTACAGCTCTGCCTCATTGCTTTGTGGCTCTGCATCTCTGCTGCGCCTCGACCTGGGGACATCCTGTTTTTCCGAGGATGAATCTCCCATCAGACTTTGCACTAGTCCTCTCACAAAGGACACATCATCTGCTGCCACATGCTTAGTCCATGCCAGGAAAACCTAGAGTTTAAAATGTTCACAAAAAAGAAAGCAAGATTAAAAGAGGAAATCCTACGTCTACATATCTAAAGTAATCAATTCCACAGTGAACTTTTTCTTCTTGATTCTCTTTCTACTCTATCTGTTTCTACAAAAAGACAGATTAATTAATAAATGTGTGTGTGATTACTATATGATGGAAAGAACAAAAAAACAAACACATAGCTGCAATTTCTGAGCATGTCTCCCACTTTCTAACATGCTGAGAGTATGTGTTAAATCAGAAAAACAACTAAAATGAGCACGTTTTGCTGTTTAATGTCATTTAAGAAATGTAAAGGTTCAGTTGATTGGAAAAGATAAAAGAAGGACACACCTGCGTTATGCTTACATGTAGTCAGATTTTATCTCTACCTTCCTAGATCATAATTGTACATTACAGTTTTGTTCCACCTGCTCAAGGTATCTTTTGTAACTGACTGCATTCCTGTTTACGGGTCAAACCAATCAGGTTGAAAGACATTCCAAAGATAAAACGTAACCTGTAAATTCAGTCCTTGCAGCTGTTGGCGACATAGATTAAAGTCTACAGTCAACACCAACAGTCACAAATTTAATCCATGTGAGAGAGATGCTGCAGAGAGAAGATCCTCATGCCAACTCTTCCTTATAACAGTGAAATTGGAGCAGGCAGGCTGAAGTTATTAGTAAACTGGGGGTTTTGCATTACACAAAGAGAGATTTAAGAAAACCTGGCATCAGGTCTGACTGTAACAAATTGGAAAATGAAGGGGAGCTTTTACTCACTGTGCAGTGGAAAATAAATAAATATATACATAATTAACCATTTCGTTTAAAAACCATTGATGTAAGGAAACTGAGATCTGTGATTAAATAAAATAGTACCAATGTGATTTGGTGGAACGATATGTTCACATAATCACTTACATAATCACATAATCACAATAATTTCAAGACTAAAGAAGTATAAGTAACATAAGTGTTTGCTAACATCTTGGAAACATGCATACTCCCATAAAGGCTAATTATGGTAAATGCTAAATACATTTCCTAAAGGTTCCTGGTATGTAAGTGCCAAAACTGGAGTTGCCTGTTGTCAGCAGGTTTCTTGCATACCACTGGGTATATTTAGCATCATGACACAGCAAAAAAATAAGGGGACACACAAAGAAAATTAGCAACTGGTTAAATACAGATGGCTTTAACTACCTTTGTTCGGACTATGACACTTGAAATACCACCCTACCTCTTTTGCCACCTTGTCAGGACAAATCCAACTCAGAAGCATGTCCACGGTCCCGGTGCTGCATGCTGCTGTTAACCACATCGTGTTGTTGCTGTTGCCACACAAGTAAGCGTGAACCATGTCTTTGTCCCACATCAGCCCTACAGCCTAGAATAGAGAGGACAATTACTGTATTCAGCATTTGTTTATTCAGAGATGACACTACACATTCCACCCAGACAGTGAAGACATGGCAAGTTCCCGGAATGCAATCAAAAGCTGCGCTGCAAATTTAACATTTTTCTTGCTTTTGTGTCTCGCTTCTTAACTGACACTTGCAAATAATAGTGACACAACAGGATTATTGCAGGCAGTGTGGGTGTTTAGACCAGAGTTGACACCTACAGAATAGAGCCACTGGTGCGTTGTTTACCTGGTTCAGTGGTATGTGAACCTCCCGTAGAATTCGTTTCACAATGTCACTAACGGAGTCAATCCTTAACGTGACAATGTCTCCAAGGGTTATCGAAACATCTAAAGAGATTTAATCTCACATTAGCACGAAAGTTCAAAACATTTTCCCAGCTTCTTTTTAAAGAATTGTTCTTAAAATAGCAGGAACTCACACCCACATTATACATGTATACTAAAGATAAACTCAAATAAAATATATGTTTTAAAGTTACCTTGTCCGGGCCAGTTCTGGACATACTGGATCACGTCAACGCTTCCATCAAGCACTGGATCCACTTTGTAGAGTAAGTCAGCAGTGTCAGGGAATGTGGTTTGGATGAAACGCAAAAGGCTAAAAACAGTAGAAAGAAAATTCAAAACTTTGACAAAATACCCAAAGAGATAACAAATGAAGAAATGCACACGGAGACAAATTAATTCTCAAGCTCCTTAAGAAATTATAGGCTAAAAAAAGGCTAAATCTATTATTTAAAAGCTTATACGAGAGCAAAATCCTAAGGGGAGTTATTTTAATCAATAGGTATTCAGACAACCACCATCTAAGAAACATCTCTTTTTTATGTATAAATCTTCATAAATGGTCTGTATAAAATCCATTTTTTGTGGTTTCCATCAGTAAAATTACATTACCTCTTTAGTTTTGTGAGTAAGATTTCTGTGTTGTTCAGCATGTCTTCAAGAGAATTGGCAGAGAAGAGCTTGGGAAGGGCTAGAAGGGTTTCCCACATTAAGGTCTCATTTTGCAGCTGATCAAAAAACATCACTGTCCCTCCGGCCAGTAACATTATCTCCTCTGGTTTGGTCACAATCAGATCTGTCAGTACCTGAGGGCAAAAGAAAACATCTGAGCTGCTATCCAAATCTGGTTTAAGTATCCATTTGTCTATCAATTTAAAAAAAGGATTACACAAAACAGTAAGAACAGGTCATCATTTTTGGTGTCTGCGCTATCACACAGTCGTTAAAACTAAAGGTAACATGTCCACACTTAAAGCCAGACAGATTAAAATGATAAACTGGAACATACCTTGTTTAGTGTTTGAATTGAGGCTTCTAACATCGTGTTGTTGGAGTTGCAGAAATGTACCATAGCATTGGCGACAGTGTTGTGTGAGGTTTGGTTTATCCAAGGAAGTGTAACAGTGCAGATAGCTTTCTTAAAAATGTTCACTGATGCCAGAATTGTGTTCATGGTCTCCTGCAAGAACCGGGTTGTAATTTACAACAGTCAGACAGGCATCCTTAAGAAAATGGGTATTCAAGTCACTTACATCTATCTCAAACTTTAAATTAATATATTATGATCAGCTAGAATTTTTTTTATTTTTAGATATAAAAATGTAGGTTTACATGTTTTCATACATTCTATACCGCTACAACAAATGATCAATAAATGACTCCATTGACATTGATGTAAATTCAGTTTTATCTGTCTTATATGACATTTTATATTTGGGACCCAGTTTTAGTCAGTCTGCTCTTATTCAAGTAAATGAGAGAAGTTTTAGAGTCTGTTGTCATTTATGTATCAATCCTCGAATGACTATCTAAGGGTTATCTATACGCTATTCTTGTAGAAATACAAACAACTAAGATGTCTGATATTTCTTTATTTTTCCTGCCATTGCATTTGTCGATACCCACCTGATCGTACAGAGGGGTGTTGAGGGGATTCACGTGCGAAACATTTGTATAGTTTGCTCTGTTAGGTGAACCTTTAAAAAATAAACACATAGTTCAACACATGAAAAAAATGTAAGTCAATGCATTAATCTAAATACCAAATAAAACAGTCAAAATCTGAACACTTTTACCTTCCTGTATAAGCAGACCAATTTTTAGATAAAACCTTAAACTGTTATAGGTGAGTAATTACCCTCATTATGACTAGAAAAAATATATAGCACATACATAAGTGCATGTAATGTAATAACATACCAATAAGGCTTTCCATGAATTTAACCAACATTGCAGGATCATTTTGAGTGTCGCTGGGGAAAGCCTTGCTGAAAAACTCCTGTCCTTGCATCAAACTTGCCAATGGAGATGTCTTTGGTAAAGGAGCAGACCTGTGATACAAATACAAAAAAATATTAAAATATAGTATTTTTCTATTAAATCACACACAAAGAAACAAATTTTGACTTTTGGATAACTTGAAGAGTAAAAAAATGAAAATATGAACATGGAGTTGAGTGGACTAAAATCTAGGTTATCTGATTAAAGATAAAATATGATGTTGCTTTTATTCCTAACATCTTAAATGTTGTCTTTTATGACTAAATTAAAATAATACCAACATCTTTAAAATAAAACTAGTATGGTGATAAAGGTACGGAAATAAAGAGCAACATTTTTAGTACCTTAATTTAATTTAGGGGTTTTCTGACACAACGCCAATCTTTGTGATTCAAAAAACATAACTGTGTCAGCAAATCCATGTTAGCTAGTTAATGCAGCCATGAACCAACCCCAAATAGAAAAGTCCACCACAAGGCCTCACAAAGGAAATTTTTGAAAATGAGCCTACTGCACCCACTAGAATGGATTTATCTACTCAAAACACCTGATCCATTAGTGAGACCTGTTTTGCTGTTAGTGGTGGCTAGAACTATTGTTCAAGGAACAGTCTTTAAAAGAAGACCTTGTTTTATATTATTATATTATATTATTTTATAGCTCCAAACCTAAGTTGAAACCGGATAACCTGAAAAACAACACAAACTGGTTTTTCTGCCAGCTACCTTCTGACTTGTAGCATCAACCTGCGTTTTTTTCTATTTAATCCATTTAATAACACATAACAGAAAAAAGAACAAAAGCATTAAATCAAGCACTATGGCAGAAAAAAAGGATCAGTTCCTGTCAGTTTCTTTTACAAGAGAATGTTAATTTATGGTGATCGCACCAAACATGTACTTTTAAAAGTAAAATATTTTAATAGACAGGTTACCTTCGATCCCTTGATGACTTTGATGCAGTTGAGTGCATCAGGCGAGGTGTGTTGTGACAGTTGCTGTCTGTGTTGCAGAGGAGGGTCTGCAGGAAAGGGAAGAAGCCTGTGCTTGGTAGGTTCCGGGGTCCAACATAACCTAGTGGAGAGTTAAACAATTTTTTCAATTAGACGTGGATGATTATAAACAGACATTTCTACAAATAAAGTGATACGAAATCAGAGAAGTTAATTCTATTTCATGTTTCATTTGGAAAGAATATTTCAAGAGCAACAATGTCATGGAGGAATTTCTGAGAAGCTCTTTAAATATTTTCTGGATATTTTCTGGATATTTTCGTTTTGTCTGGACTTTATCACTTTTATCCCCATCTGTACAAAACCAACACCTTCTTTTACCAAGAAAACAATCTCAGTTTTTGTTCAGTGCAAAACAAAAGAAAGTGACGTGTGACAACTGAGAAGATCAAGTTGCTGTCAGGCAGCTATCACCACTAAATTCTTGGAACAGTGATTTCCCGGTATTCATTCAGGGTAGCTCATAGTGTTTGCTCAATCACAGTCATGACATTTGTAAAAGAGTAAACAGGTGACTTCTGAAAACCTTCAAGGCTTACATTTGCTTTTATAGGCCCAGTTTTGCTGTGTAAATAAAGGGTTGACACAAAGAAAAATTAATTGGACATAGAAAATAGATAAAAGAACAAAAGGATTAAATCAAGCACTATGGCAAAAAGAAGGATCAGTTCCTGTCAGTTTAGTTTACAAGAAAATGTAAATTCTCTTGTAAAAGAAACTCTTTCTTTTTCAAGAGAATTTCTTAACTTCTCTATTTTAATTGGAAATAGAAAAACCCCATGACAGTTGCATATAGAGAACAAAAAACAAAGTACTCAGATATTAATGCAATCTTTGTATCCAATCATTTAAATTTAGATGGCACAGAGCAAATGACAAATAACTTATGCTTTAAAGGCACTTAGTTAACAGGGTTACTATTGTTTCTGGTGCAGATACAGTGGGGCAAAAAAGTATTTAGTCAGCCCCCAATTGTGCAAGTTCTTCCACTTAAAAAGATGAGTGAGGCCTGTAATTTTCATCATCGGTTAGACAACATGAACAAAAAAACTGAAAAATCACATGGTCGATTTTTAAAGAATTAATTTGTAAATTATGGTGGGAAAAAGTATTTGATTAATAACAAAGGTTCATCTCAATACTTTGTTATATACCCTTTATTGGCAATGACAGAGGTCAAACGTTTTCTCCAAGTCCTCACAAGGTTTTCACACACTGTTGCTGGTATTTTGGCCCTTTCCTCCATGAAGATCTCCTCTAGAGCAGTGATGTTTATGGAAATAAACTCTGTAAGCCGGATTAATAGAGCTTATTTTAATATCACCATGATCCCTAATGGTTTGGTTTGGGTTTTTTTTTTGGTTGGAACCGGTTCAACACCTTGTAACCAAAATACGTGGTAATTTTCCAGCCCTCCCTCAACACGAAAAATTCCAGCTATGGCTGCAAATGGTCACACAACGGAATGTCAATGCCACTCCTTCCTAAAGTACAGATACACAAAGGATTTAAATAAAGAAAAGCATACAAATGCAAAGTCAATAGTTACGTCACAAGCTTTGAAGGGGAGTTTGTGCTTATTTTATTTCATTAGTTTGCTCTGATTAAGAAACTAGAAAATCCTGAAGCATTAAGCTACTGACCTTTAAGATATCAATCCAAAGTCCTATACGGAATGGCAGCTCAATAACAAAGTCAAGCACATTTCAAATCCAGTTAGTCAGCTTCAAGTGAATCCTTTAATAAGTGTTTCTAGAACTTACTATAAGATTTATACTAATCCTGTCTTATTTAAAGTACTTATAATGAAACTTGTTCTGTAATGTCAGAATACATTAGAGATATAAGATACATGTAAATGAAAATATTTGTAAGTAGAGTTTATTTTGGGGGGGGGGGGGGGGGGGTTGGGCGGAAAGGGCGTAATCTACCTTCAATAAAGCCCAGAAATAAAAGTGAACACTGTTTATTTTCTGTGTCTTCAGTTTAGTATCTTTTATACAATCTCATTGTAATGGCACTTGCTTTCCTGACACTTATTTGTCTTGTTTGGATCCCTGCAATAATTTATTTGCTGCAGTTTTATACTTACATGTATCTTTTACAATTGGGGGGAAACGATCTCGAGTCACAGCGATGAGGATGAAGATGATCAAAGGCCAGGCAATCAGAGTCAAGGACCACAACTACACCGTAAGACATTGTAGGCATCAGTAAAGACAATCAATTTTGACAATGTTCATTTCCAGAATTATACCTCATCTTTAAATTAAAATGTTTTTTTTCTTAATGTAAATATCTAAATAAAGCCTCCACTGCATTAGAAAGTCACCCACCGGCTGTCTGATGACTCCCAGTCCATTCTTCCAGAGAAGAAGTTTTAGCTGTCTGAAGAAGGCCATCAGGACAGGAAGGCTGAAAAAAGCCAATAAAAGATAATTATACATCAGTTCAGTAGCATTTTCATTATTTCTAAGCTAAAATAAATTGGGACTTTATCCAAAGTAGTAGTAATACAGTTTTAAAAACGATGTTTTTTGTTTATTTTTTCCAGTCATAGCATAGAGAACCACAATGGACAAATTATTTCAGGACTGAAATGTAATATATATCCTTAAATAAACAGCACCATGGTTTTCAAATTGTGGTACAAGTACCCTTGGTGGTACTTAACCTGTCTTGTTATGTAACGCAGAGGAGATTTTGTATCAATTACGTACAAGGTAAATACAAATAAGTAAATTATGATGGCCACTTATTTGTATATTTTGTACGTTCTGAAGAGTAATGTTACTGGATCTACTAACTGAAGCAGATGACAGTGAACCAAGAACAGGTGCTAGTGGCGATTTATTCTGTGTTTATTTACATCTGAAGTTGGAACTTGGATCTGGGAATAAAATTAAATCTAATTTACCATTTTTCAATTCCGACTTCAAAAACTATAGTATTTGCCAATCCTCATTTGACAGGCTATTTGTGATTAGTACCCCAATTTAATAACAATGTATGTATTGATAAATAGGTTTTTTAGTATTGCGTGAATTACAGATTCACACAATACAAATCATCAGAAATGCTTGATAAACAGCAGCAAGTTTTATGGATTTTAAGGTCATCCAACTTCCCCACATTGTGTTCCAACTTCACGTTGCCCTTCAGTTCATTTTACTGGCTTGGTAGTTTGAAATTTCCAACCCTAACCTTTAGGTAATGCTCTCTAAAGGTCCACTAAAGGTTCTCTTAGAGTTATGCTGTGTTGCAGTCAGTGCTGACTTCAGCTTGATAAAGAATCTGCAGAGGGAGCTTAAAATTATGGAGATCTCAAGGAGGTCTTCATATCCTCAAAGAC